>VXBQ01000949.1:164767-402563 GCA_013400175.1 Phainopepla nitens | reverse complement strand
CGGGTCCCTTGCCGGTGCGTTCGTTCCCCGAGGGGGCCCTGCGGGGCTCGGGGGGCAGTTTCGCCCCGCGGGNGCCGGGGACACCGACACCGACACGAACCCGGGCCGGGACACGGACCGAGACCGCCGCGCCGCCGCTCTCCCACTGCCTGCGCGGCGGGGGACGCCCGCAGCCCGCCGGCATGGAGCCGTAGAGGGGAGCTGCTGTGGAGGTGAGTCCTGCGCGCGGCGCTTCTCGCGGAAATCCCCTTTTTTTATTAAAAAAGAAAAAGAAACAAAAAAATTCCGTCGGAAAAAGAAAAGTTCTTCCCTCCTCGTGCCGCCGCGCGCGGGACGGGGCTGAGCGGCGGCTCCTGCCTCGTCCCTCCCGCAGCCCCGGGGCGGGCGGACGGAGCCCGGGGTCCCGCGGCGCTCCCGAGGGGCTCCGGGCAGGCACCGCCGCAGCTCCGGCTCTCCGTCCAGGCACGGCCGGTCTTGGAGCGGATGCTCGGGGACGGATCCTTCCGTAGCGGCGCGGCCGCTCCGCCGCTCCCCGGATCGAGCCCTGCTGCTGTTGGAGGCGCCGGGAACGTTTTCTATCACGAAGCGGAGGTCTCGGTTGGTACCGAGGGTCTCTCAGCCTCGCGAACGCGTGTGGGGCTTCCTGGGAAAAGTGTTACTGCCGGGGATTTAAAATAAAAAACGCTAGAGCAGTTGCCTTTTGGGATGTTATAGCGCGGTGGAGCCTGGTGAAGTGGTGCCGATGCTCTGGAGGCTTGGCTGCTTTGAGGTACCGTGGTGGGTGCTGGACAGTGGGACTTGAAATCTCTGTTTGCCTCTGAAAGTTCCCTGACAATAAAGCTGCTCTGGATTCCTTTGGAGTCTGATGGAAATCTGCTGAGGGGCACCAAACATTTCTGAAGTGGTTGGATTCAGTGGCTGTTTTCAGAGACCTTATCCCTAGACAGCTATCTCTGCCAGGATTCAAAGAATCAAAAGTTTCTGGTGCAGAATGCAGTAAGCTGCGGTTTCTCGAAGTTGTTGTAAGGTCTGTGTACTTTTGGCAATTTCTTCACGTGTTGGATTAACACCCAAATTCGGATTTGTACCGCGAGGGCAAACCCATTGTGGCAGGAGCCAGAACTTTGTAGTGCTCCTCGGCAGTGTTTATACTCTCTTGCTTTTATCCTGATATTTTAAAAAACAGTAACGTATTTTTGGCGTCTGTGTAAGGTTTGTGGATGTTACAATATTGCTATCGGAGCGCAGGTGAATTTGAGGTTTTTCAGGGAATTGTTAGTGGTGGGGGCAGGCGAGGTGAGCTGCTGTGGGCTCGGGAGCGGGAAGGGCTGCGGGGAAGGGCAGTTTCACGGTGCCCAGGTGCTGTGTGAGTGTGTGCGGCTGTTGCATTCACGCCCCAGACAGGCTCTCATTCGCCCTAAATGCTTTCTGTCTGTGCTAGAAAGGAGACGTTGATTTTCATCAGGGCTAAACCCCTGCAGCTGCGTGGCTTTCTGTGGTGTCCGTAAGAGCAGGTGAATGCCTGCCCCGCTTCTGTGTGGCGCATGGGAAGGAGGTTCCCTCCGGAGGCAGGAGCGGGCCAGCCTTGATGGGGACATGGTGTCTGATAAGCTTTGCTCGTGCCAGACCCGAGGCAGGAGGTAAGTCTGGGGTGGAAGCTGGCAGCGAGACAAGCGCTTGCTTTGCAATAGAGTGACTGCAGAGGAGACAGTGGGACACGCAGGGATTTGGGATTTTGGGCTCCCTAAGCCAGAGGGGTGTAATGCACGTGCAGTGAGCATGAGAAGAGTGCTGGCAGTTCGCTGACACACAGGCAGCGGTCTTCAGGAGCGAGTCCGTGATTCTTTAGGGGTTGTAACTGGCGATGTGCAGGATGGCTGAGAAATTACTAAGCATCATATCCTTCTGTTTCTCTGGGCACAGGAGACCTCTTGCAGTGGGAGGACGGGGGCTTGGGCCGACGTCCCTGCAGAGTGCTTGTGTTGCTAGGCAGCAGCTTGCACCTCCAGCGTGCTCCAGATCTGAGTCTGCGAGGGGAGACCTTCCTCTCCTCAACTAAAGCTTTCTGGCTGGTGACCAAGGTAGAAAGCACATATCCTGCAGGTGTGGGTGTGCATGCCCTTCTTGCTTGCTCCTGGGAACTGGGGAGTGGTGGTCAGCTGGGAATGTTCAGAGCTGTTAGCTGATAGCAAGACTTCTTTATACTCACCCACCTACTTGGGCTGCAGGCAAGCACAGGAGAGAGAGATGAATCTTTGACTGTTCCATTTGTCAGGCTTAAGAGTTCTCTGCAGAGTACCGTTTTCCTTTCATGGTAGCTGGAAGCTCATAGGAGGTTTGTCTTCAACTTGTTTGGTGATTGATACTTTAGCAGTTAAATGGAGGAGGAGGGAAAAGGGAGGAAGATTTGCTTGCATAAGAGGTAGGATGGAAGGCCAGGTGTATCACACTAGTACAGTTAGCCAGCATGAGTCAATTTTAGTGGAGGCCACACAATTGCTGGAGCCTCAGTCCGTGAGTGGCATCAGCCAGCCTTGTCTGATCTGCTCTGTATCTCACAGAGCAGTGGAAATCCTTTTAATTTTCAGAGCTGCCAGTCTGGTGGCTGCACTTTGAAGCAGTGCAGCTGAAGCTGTTGGAAACTAGCAGGAGGGGACTGACCACTCTCCAAACAGATGTCAGATCAAAAAAGAGCCTGAAAGGGTCAGGAGGGATTGATTCATAGGCTGGTGTGGTGAGGGTGAGCTCAGCAGAAGGGCTGTTCTTATGGCACAGATCACTTCTGATCAGGCAGGGATGGGTGGTGTGGGAGGAGGAAGATTCCTGGTTTGATGGAGGCTGGAGGCTTGGGCCTCAGAAGAAGCTGGACTTGGCAGCCTTAAGCCTGTGGGGCTGCAGAGGAGTGTGGAAGTGGAGGCAGGTAGGAACATGCTTGCTGGTGTCAGGATCTCATGGGTGTTGTGCTGTGCCACTGTGGGATAAGCTTGAGCCATGGAGGGTTTAGCAGTGGGTTTGCCTGGACATGTCCGGCAGCTGCTGGAGGCAGCATGTGTGTGAGCAGCCCAGCAGAGCTGCAGATAGGCTGCTGGAGAGCAAGGAGGAGGGAACGGGAACAGCATGTGAGGCTTGTACCCCTTGGGATGCTCTGCCTGCTTGGAGAGGACAGGAACATCCAGGCTGTCTGGACGGGATGTTCCCGTAAGGGAATTTTGTTGGTTTACATAGACAGAGTAATTTTTTTCCATATTTTTCCAGTTTTTTTTTCTAGCTGACTATTCTCAGCTGTTTCCTGAGGAGAGAAGAATACATGTTACAGTAAACACTTAAAAGCTGTGGAGAACAGTGTCTTCTATGTGGCATTTGGAAGGGAGAGTTGTTCAAAACTTTCTGTGCCCTGGGTTATGATGCCCTTGTGGGACCAGAAGTGGAGGAAAAGTTCCAAGGAGCATGTGCAGCTAATCATCCCTGCTGGCTGAGGTGGGAAGCTGCCAGGGCTGGCTGGGGCTGGTGGCCTTGACCCATGTGTCTGAGGGAAAAGGCTGAGAAGTTGTACTCGCTGTGAGAAGTACAAATAAAGCATTTATAGTGTATAGACTTTTCTTGCTTTCTGAAACATTCAGGCTCTGAGTAATCTCTCACTTCAAACTGAGGCTCAAGCTGAAAATATCAAGGGATGCTAAGTTGTGAACAATTGTTAAACAGCCTTAAAGAGCTGTATGGGAAACTGTGTCTGCTCTTCATTTCTAAGCCTTCTTCAAACAATGAGAGTCTGAGCTATTTATCAGGAGCTCTTTTAGTGCTGGAAGGGAAAGTGAACATTTAAAGTGTATCACAAAATAAAGAGGCACTTTAAGAGGCAATTTACTTTTCAGAGTGTCCAACAAAAAATAAATCTTTCTTTAAACAGCCTTGAAAAGAAAACAGAAAGAAAAGATCTTGCCCTTGCTGAGAATAAGGAAAATTTTTTTGCTAGCTTTGATGGTGAGGGTTTCCTCTGGCAACAGGTACTAGATCCAGGTAAACCCTCTTGGAATTGGTGGAGAACTGAGGGATGTGTTATATTCAGTGACAAAGCTGGTGAGAGAGAGAGACTCTATGTTTGAAACTTCTGTAGGGGTTTTGGCTAATCCTTTCCACCCCTTTTTTCTTTGTTTTATGTAACAGTTAATTAACAAGGATGTCTATTTGACAGAGAAATTTCAGGGCACATAAAATATGTATTTTACTTATATTTAGGCTGCATCAGAACCAAACTACATTTTTTCAAGATTTCCATAAAATGTGTCAAAGTAGTATTCTATAAGCAGTTTCTCATGGTTCTCAGATTCTGTGGGGATATTGTTTCTTTGCTTACTTAATTGTGTTCTTATTTTCACTCACACAAATCTGGCAATACATATATGTAAAGTCCAGTCTCTGGTTATGTAAGGGAAAAAAAAATCCCCATCAAGAATCTGTTTATGACTTTAAGGAACAGAGATGATGCCGAGTTCAGTGAAAGCAACTTGCCTCTGCTGACAGCAAAGTCTGGCTTTTCTGGGACTGTTTTCTAAGTGGAAAACTGTAGACAAGTGTTTTATAAGGAGCCTGACAGCTGGTATGTCATCTTTTCCCGTAATTCTGTCTTCTTTGAGCATTATGTATTAGTTAGGAAAGCGTGTGGCCATGGATGAGATCAAGGAATGAATTTCTAAGCACATTGTATGCAGAACTGTGTTCTCACAGAGCTGTTTCATTAACGTGCAGGAATGAATTTGGACCAGATTTGCCCCGAATAGTGCAAATATTGTTATTTTGTTAATATTGCAGAGCTATGAGTGTATATAAGAGCAGGGAAAATGTCAATACAGCTGACAATTACAGCTGTAGTCTCTCTGCTGTGTGGTCATGGAAAGAGGCCTGTTTTAAAGGCTCTGTAAAAGCAGGGAACATTTCAGCATGCAGATGGCAGCCCAGTCTAAAATCTAGTTCTGTTTGTGCTGGGCACCTCCATAACAAGCCTTGAGGAGCACAAGGGGAACAAGAGCAGAGGTGTGGGGGAAAAGGGGAGGGATATGCTATGTCCCAGGATTGAGACCTCCCTTTGAACTGTCTCTCTTCATTTTTAATAGCTTTTCTGCAAAAGCTGCTTTGGGAGCAGGGTTAGAATGGGTATGAAAGAAGCAAAGCATCTAATCTTTTGGCTTAATAATGCTCCTGGCGTAGGCAGCTGCGAATTGGACAGACTTGCTTATTGATATAAGAGCAGAGAGCAGTGAGTGAAATTGGTGTCGGTGAGAATGGTCTCTTCTCATCTCTTTTAATCTGAAATGTCTTCTCCTTTTGTAGCTGAGGCTCTGTAGAGAGGACCTGTGATGGCTGGCAGGGCTGTCTGAAGCACTCAGGAGAAGACAGCCATGACCTGAGCAGTGGTGTTTGTTCTGGGTGTCGGTGCCTGAGGAGCTGGAGTCTCGTGCAGCCATGGTTTTTCTGGAATTTACAGGATTTATCAGTGACTCTGAAGCCTAAGAGTTCTCATCAGCAACTTGGTTTTTTTCACTCAAGAGATCTGAAAAGCAGGAGTCAGAGTCCTTTTTTCCTGTGCAGGGCTTCTCCACAGCCCAGGGCAGGCTGGCTGGGCTGGGTCTGAGAGTAGTCTCTGAGCTTGTCTCAGCCCAGAAGAAATTTGCCATCCTGGGACAGTGGCCAGCAACCTTCTCAGCTTTGAGAGGCATCTGTAGTCACCTATGGCTGGGGCTCCTCTCTCCCCTCAGATGGCTGTGATTACTGCTACACCTTGCTCTGCATTGGGAACTTCTTGCTGTAACTGCATCAGTTCTGGGACTTAGGCTGATTCAAGGTGATTCTTAAAATCTCTCCCCTTTCCTCAGTGCTAGTGTACATGTTTAGCTTTCCTATCTACAAGTGTAGATTGTCTTCACGTGTTCTTCTCTCCCCCAGCGGGGTTTTCTGTAAGCTTTTAAGTACTTCTGCAAGGTGGTGAGAGGTTAAGCCCCACTCTGTAAACCTAAACTCTGGCTCTGAGAGTCCTTATATTTCCTACAGTACTTCATGTTGCCTGAAGTGCTGTATTGATTAAACCACAATCTGCAGGAGTAAATATATGTAGAATATTAATAGCTTCTACTCTAGGGGGGAAAAAAGGCTGTAAATTAATTGATCCATTATGTTGACCTCATAAACCATGAGGGCTTGCAGTACAGCTGTAATCCTCCTCCCACAACATGTATTTCACTTTGAACATCTATAAAAGGCCTGGACTACTCCAGTTTACAAGCTGTGATAATGGACACGCATATCCATCTGTCCTAGGACATGTAGTTAAAATATTGTAATGTCAAGGCTGAACAGTAGTTCTCTCTAGAACCCAGGGTAGTGCTGAATCAGTACATCACTGGTGGTGCAGCTGGGTATGAGGCTTAAAAAACAGTAGCTAACTTTCCCACTCCTTTGTCATTCTCATCCTTCCTTAGTTTTTCTGTGTTTCCAAGCTCAGGAGCTGCTGCAATGAGGGGAGAGCACGATTTAGGGATTTAAAATCTGATTTGAAGATATAATGAACTTGAATTCTGTGTGAGTTGCTTAGGGAATCGAGGTCAGTGTGTGGTGTGAACTGATAGAACTCCATCTGCTAATCAGTGCTGAGTATTCCTAGTTCTTCTGGTTTACAAATCTGTTAAGATGGGCTGCTTAGGTTTTAATCAAATTTTTTTAGCAGCAATTTCGATGTGTGCTTACATCCTATACTTATCACTCTCTTTAGTGTTTTGATGCTATACATATTGCAATCTTTATCTATATTCAGAATATTTCAGGGGATTTTCCCATTTCCTTTTTTTTTTTTTTCCCATAAATGAGCACTATTTTAGGCAGCTATTGGATCAGAAAATTCTTGTAAGAATATATTCTTGTGTTAATGCTTGCAGGGTTTTCTCTACAGGGCAAGCCAGTAGTTGCTCAATGTTGAGTCTGATTGCTACTTTATCATAACTAAAATCACTTCTACACTCTGCAGACAGACATGTTAATGGGGTGCTGGCCATCCACAGTATTTTTCTTTTGTGCTTGAGAAAGCATCTTTTTTTTTTAAACTTTAAGATTCTGCATTTGGTATGTTCTACAGTTCCATTTGGAAGATATTTAACCTTTTAGTGGAAGCATTAAAATATTTTCAAACAAAATCTGTGTGTTAACACCAAAGGGGTTGTACTATTTGTTTCTTCTGAAATAACTGGTAAGATTCCGAGTTTATTCCTTTCGCATCACAGAAGATCTGTTAGTTTTAGGTTTTTATTCATTTTCTTTTGCACCCAGGCATTCAGCCTTTAGAGGAGTCATTACAGATAAGTATTATAACCTTATTTAGCTGTGGGTTCCCTTTGCTTTGTCAGGACAAAACTCTGCCTTTTCCTTGTTGTATTACTGTCATGCAGGTGGTACACTGCTGAGCCAGTAATAACCCCAGACAGTTTAGATGTTGTCTTTTTGTTGCTGTGTACTTCCAGTTTGCATACCACAAGCGCTGTGTTGAGCAGGCACACCATATTTTCCCTCATGTCTCAGTTTTGGAGACAAATTTTTCCCTAAAGAAAAAGGGCTTCAATAACTCTGTTTTCTTCTGGCAATGAGAGAAATGGGGATGAAAGTGAAAAAAAGGAAAACTGTTTATTAACAAAGCAAGATACCCGAAAAGCACAGGAAAAAAAATTGAACCTCACATCTTGCCCCCACCTCTCCACGTGACTGAGAGGCAAAGATGGTGCCTGCCCTTCTTTGTCTCTGAGAAGGGAGGAGAAAAGAGTTCACAGCATCTGGAAACCTGTTGGATTTCTGGTGTAGGTCTTCTCCTTACAGCAGCTGAAGTTGGTGGATTTTAATGTCTTTCTCGTGTTGGTTCAGCTCCTCCAAGGTCTTGAGTTGTGGGTGGTCCTGCCGGCTCCCCAGATGGGCTGAAAAGAAAAACAAGCCAAGCACAAAAGGGAAAAAAACCTCAGCCAAACCCAAAAGGCCACCAGAAGGATTCCTGGTACAGCCTCTAGGCTAGAGGAAGGGAAGGGAAAAAGACTTTTGGCATCAAGCTAGTAAAAACTGATGAGAGCAATGTAGGGTCCCCAGACCACACTGTCCGGAGCACGGGATAGAGAGTGTGAACAGAGCCTTGGGGTTCCCAGGCTCCAGCCCCATTGCCTGGTTCATCTTTAAGATACAGCAGTCATTTCTGGGCATAAAGCAGATGATTAGGGAATAAAGTATCATCATAAAATCACCCTAGGACACAGATTTCTCTTTACATTTCAGCTGAACAAAAAGAATTAGGCAGATGTGAGTTTAGTTAAGGACCTGAGTCCAGTGGAGAGTTAAATCCTGCAAGACAAATGCTGAATTCACACTGCCTTGTAGAATTAATGTTCCGTGTGTATTTAGACAACTTAAGTGGCTGGTTATGATGGTGAAGATGCACAATGAATTAGGCAAAATGAAATATTCTGTGATGCTCATTGAGCAGCAGAGCGAAGAATGCTGCATGACCCATATCAAGTAGAGCTGAAGAGATATTATTTGAGCTAGCATGCATCTCTGATCTTGAGTATTTTATCTCTGATCTTGAGGACTTCTTCTTTATGTTTGAGGTAACAACAAAAAGGAACTGGTGCCCATTGTGGATTGGTTCCAACCAGCATACTATATAGGCTGAAAATCTTTTAGTAATAAACAGCTCGATGTGGTATGTTGGCAAAAGAGAAGACCTGAGAGTGAGTTCATATTAAAATTTAAAGCCTTAAAAAGTGGGGTGGGGAGATGTTTTAAAAAGAAAGGAACAGAACTCGCCATCTAGCCTACTATAAAGACAACAAAAGAACTACTGTTGCCATTGCATCCTTTGTGTGTGGGGTGAAAACGGTAATTTATTTTTGTGAGATATCTGAGCAACAAAACCTGACAATTGGAAATCAGTAAAGAGGTGGGTCACTGTTTTTAATGAGTGCCTTCTGCATCAGAGTTTCTGTGGAGAAACCAGAACCTACAGAGCCTTGTGGTGTGTCAGCAAATCTCAGCCTGTGCACAGGCGTGTGCCTGAGTGCACATGCACTGCTTTTGTTTTCTTTTAAAAAGGAGCACTGCATAAACAAAGCTTGTGGTACAAATTAGAGCAAAGCTAAATTATATTTAAAGCGTGAACTTGGGAATCTCTGTGCTGGATTTTGTGCAGAATATTAATGCTCTGATTTTTCTTCTCATTTCTAAGCACCTCCTTCTAATCTTGTCAGTTGAAGTTCCTTTGAGTCTCAGAAGCCATATGAGCTGAAGTGGGTGCTGGAAAGATGGCAGGCAGTGCCTGAAGGAAACAGTAACAGAGCAATTTCCCAAGCTCTGTTTTCTGAGGATTTGGATGGAAGAAATAAGTTTTTCAAAAAGAGATGAAGGATGTTAGGCAGGATATGGGAGTCAGGGTGGTTTTTGTTAGAAAGACAAAACTTGTGCTGCATTGCTGGTCCTCTTGTAGTTTTGGGTGCTTACAGGACACTGTTACAGTTGCCCAAAGTCAGGTCTGTAGCACAAATGGGGTGAAGAGGGAAGGAGAGGCTTTGTTGGCAGTGCAATGATGAAGAACTAAGTTGTTGCACCTTGCTTCTCCTACACTTCTCCCTCTCATGGCAGCAACCTCCCTTTACTTACCTGGATCCAAATACAACCTGGCAGGCCACAACAAGGCTGGGACTACTGATTTTTTCACCTTTGTCAACAAGCATTTCATCCTCTGTCTCTGTTCCCTCCTCTCAGTGATTTTAGGCGAGTTGGCTGTAATTGGTATTTCTTTGTCCTTATTGATAAGATGTCTTCAGTCTTGTGGGAATGGCATGAACTTGGTTCCCCTCTTATGAGGCATATCCAGTAGAGTGTTACATTCTTGTTACAGGTGTGAGCTCCTACTCACACCTGCTTCGAGTTTGCAGCATCAGAGTAAGCAGCTCCTCAGGGAAATGCTGCTCAGTGCCTGTGAGGGGAAAGTTTTGTCAAATGGCAAAATCAGCCCCTGCTTGCAGGGAGGGAAATAGCTTTGAACTCCAGCTGGTTTCTTCTATCTTGTGTCTCGTCAAGGTGGCACAGTTTTGGTCATGTTCTTCACCAGACCATAGGCATCCACCACACATTTATTGCCAGAAGCCTAGCACGGGGCTGGCTTGAGGCTGTAGTCCATCCCACTGACTGACAGGTGAGTGAATGGCCCTGAGGAGGGAGTTGAGACCAGTCCTGTTGGGAGACACGGGGGGAGTCTTGGCACACTCCGCACTAGAAATCTCCTGAGCTAATTTAGAAACTCAGTCTTGAACTAATACAATCTTCCTTCTTCCTTCTTTTGCTGGATGTTCTTCTCGGGAAAATACAGCTTATTTTGTATCTTGTATTCTTTTTTAACCTGAATGTTTAAAACCAGTCATCTCTGATAGGGCAGTTTGAGCAGCCTGATTGTAGCTGGCTGCTGTCTCAGGACAGAAACCAGCTGACCCACTGGTCACACTGGTGTGACTGATCCCAGTTCCTGGAGGAATGTCTACCATGATGGAGGTGACAGCTCAGACTCTGATGTATATTTTCATGCCAGCCTCCGTGAAGTTGTGTCAGATGTGACAAGCTGAGGCTTTGGGCTTGATTATGAATGACTGGGTGGTGCTGTGGTTTCTTGCCCTTTTCCTGCTCTATTTTCCTGATTTGTGGAGGTACAGAGACTGACTGCCTTAGTGAGGCCAGGGCTTCAAAAAGTAAAACTCCTATCAATCCTGACAGGACCAAGAATTTTCTACTCTGCCTAGCATTAATATTAGTTGGCAGAACTTGCTTTGAATTTTTAAATGTATTTAATGCAACCTAGCTTGTTTGGGGTGGAGATGTACAGACCCAATGAAAAAGGACCTAGGAATTCCATATTTCAGCTGTAATTACCGAAGGGAGAAAATTGGAGAAACTAATTTGCGAAGCTATACTTGAAAATCATTCTAGCGTAACGTCATCATTGCAATTATCTGTCAAAAGATTTAGTTCAATTACTTTTTTTGAACTCTCTTGTCAAGATGGCCTTACTGGTTTCAGGATTGTGTTACTCCAAGGAGAGGTCGAGGAAGAGTGAATGCTAATTCTGTCATTAACCACTGTCAGACAGCCTTCAGTGCATATTATTTCTTGAAAATGCCTCAGCATTGTCACTGTGAGAAATCAATAGGCATAAAGTGCCATAGAATTCAGGGAGGAAAAATTATCCGCTGCTTGTTTATAGATTGTGGTATGGTAAGGTGAGAGGAAGAGAATTTCAGTTTTAAGTGGTAATTTTGAAATAATTTAATATCAGCACAATTCCTATTGTGGGGAAGATTACACAGAGTTACTTACATTTTCTTCAACGATAGGCCAGTAATAAAATTACAAAGGAAGACTATTTGATGTAATAAACTCAAATTAAACTGAATAAGCATCTGCGAACAGCAGGACATTGCAACCTCTTGCTGCTTTGTCTTGCTGGGTAAATGTTCAGAGCTGGAGGGATCTGGGCTGCTCCCAAAGTTGAGGGTTTGGGACCTCTGAGTGAGCTGGGTAGGCAGATGTGTCACAGAATTTACGGGAGGATTCCGTTTCATTGGCCCCAGTTTTTACTACTAATGCTGATAGTTTTGTGCATTTTGGTTTAATTGAAACTGCTGCAAAATGTGTGCCGAATCTTTTGGTGCAAGCAACTTCACAGTGATTTAGATGATTGCCTGCTTTCTCTGATAAGAAGACTCCTGATCTAAAGTCTGTTTCTTATATGGAGATGAATTCCTGGAGTTTAAATATATCAGGCCACTTAAAGGCCCATGATTTCAAGCTAAGCATGTATTTGAGGACTCTAGCTTACAATTTAGCATCTCTCTTTGAGAGAGATGGGCTTTGATGAATTCAGATTTGTTCTACCTGTTTTTAAGTGCAGAGAAGGAGCCTCAGTTTGCTCTTGCTATCTTTTCTTGAATGACCTGATACTTGTAAATGAAAACAGAATTAGTTCCAGTAATTATATAAAATTAAAAATAAAATTCTAAACTAGATTTTCCCTTTTTCTTTTTTTAACGTACATAATATAAAGCAAGCAGTAAACTTCACAGATGAGACTCCTGAGACCTACATTCATTGATTTCTGAATTTTGTTCACCTTTCTTTACCTTGTTGTATAGGAGAAATTTCTGGAGCAGTGTAAATTGTAGGCAGTTGTAGGCATTGTAGGAGCTTTTACAAGGCCACCAGTAGAAAAATAAGGTTGCTAAGAGAGATTGCATAAATAACCTACTCTGAGTCTTTTCCTGAACGATATGATTTTTTTTTTTTTAAAGTGTGTGACCTGTTTGTATGAAACAAAGCTAATTATGGCCATCAGGGTCTTCCCCTTAAATAACATAGAAAAATCTGCCAGATTAGACCCAGACTACTTCAAATAAACTGTTACATCTTGTGATTTTTTTCTTTAAGAGCAAAATGATACTTTTGCAGTGTCATAAAAACCCCAACCCTTTTGTCTGAGAGTAAGGGGTAAATGGTTCGTACATGGTTACTTTGAACTGTTACATTTTCCTACTCCTGCCTAAACACAAGCAGGGAAGTTGTTACATTAAGCCATTGCCCCTGTAATGGCTCTTTGAGAAATGTTTAACTGTAGCTGCTGCTTTGTTGTAGTGAAAAGCTGTGATTCAGACTTTGTAATATGTTTGCATTTCAGCTGTCGCAGAAAGTGAAAGATGAAGCCTCTTGTTTTCTTGGTTGTTGTGATCTGTACTGTAGTCAGCATGAATTTGAAGCTCGTGTCAAAGAGAAATTCTGGTAAGTCACAGAAAATTATTTTTGCTTTTGGATCTGGACCTCATGCTCATGCAATCAAGCATTTTAGATGGCTGCATTTTGTTTTGCATATATGCTACTTGTTCTGTTCTGCCAAAAGAAAAAAGTTGTAACTGGAATGGTTTGCTTAGTAAATGAAAGCTGTTTGAAAGTGTCCTTATGTTTTCTTTTGTTAAAGAAAAAAAGAAAATGTTGATAGACTTGAAAGCTCAACCAGAGGTATACAAAGGTAATGATGACTTTGGCATTGTGGCATTATTTTAACATCCTGTCTTTTACTCATGGTAAGGGATATTCTTAACTCTGGATGTGGTCTGTGGTGAGTTTTAGGTCTGGATGAATTTTTGTATGTTGAAAGGTCATCTTTGAAAAAATTATGCTGACCAGACATGGGATCATGCATAGAGTTAACTGGGAAGAGCTCTCCTGAGTAGATAATCTCTGATTATTCTGTCAGTGAAAGAGAGTGGGAGTTGGTTTATGTTTGCATCTGCTTTTGAAACCTTCTAGTAGTAACAGAACACTTCGAAGAAGCATTAGAATCTCTCCTTCCAGGGAAGACAGTTCATCTGGATAATGGTTCATCTGTACTTGAGCCTGAAGTGATGTCTACTCCTTGCAGCTTTGCCCTCTCAGAGCAGTGACTTCAGGAGACTGTTTATGTTTCTCAAGTAAGCTGTGAGTTTAGAAGACATTGGGCAGACAACTGGTTAGCTGCAGTGCTACACAGTGGTGTCAGTCTTCTACAGCCTGGAGTGTGTGTAAGGGTAAATGTTGGACTTTTAAACTTTTGACTGCATGTTGTTTTTCTGCACTGTTTGTGTGCCATACTTACATGTGTGAGGGCTTCCACCAATGTCCTCAAGGTCTTCAGTCTTTTCAACACTGCAGATACAAACAGAAATTACTGACTTCAGTTGATGTGACCTATTTTAAGTTTAATTTCTTCATTCCTTGAGAACAGAGGAGAAAATTATTGGGCTATCTAGTAAAAAGAATTACATGTCACATTCTAGGCAGAGAAGTGTTGCTCTGGGAATTTCCAGATACTGGGCTGAATTCTTTCTGCTGGGCTGGAAAGTGTAAATGGAGGTTGCTATACTGAGCTAGTCTCTAGCCTTTTGTTGTGGTTATTGTGTCCAGAGCCCAGTTTGTGTCATGGATATTGGGGTTTGGCTGCAGTGCATCTTGGTCTAAGGTCTGCTAAGGGTGGTGGTGTTCTTGTTTTGCAAAACTGCTGTCACTGGCCTGGGTGGAAACCCTCTGTGAGATCCACAAGCACTGTAACTGAACAGCCTCTATTCACTGATGCCAGGAAGCAGCACCTGGCTGCGAGCAAAGGCCTGTGCAATTCCTTTGCACAAGTACACGACTCTAGAAGTGACATGCTGGTGGTTGTAGCATCATTCAGCTGGTAGTTCACCTTTAATTAGACATATATTTTTTAAAATCTGCTTTCTTTGACTCTGCAGAATGTCTTGTGGTATAGCAGCTGTTGACAGTGTCAATTTAGGTTCAGTACTGGTTGGAAAAATGCTTTAATATGTTAGACTGCCTCTTGCTAAATATAACCTACTAGTGAATAGGTGGTTCCTTTTCATTTCATTTGATTGTGCCAGTATGTGTTGAGAATAAGATGCACAGGAAAAAATGCACATAAAATAAAATTATAGTTTCTTTACAAGTACATAATCATGTAGCTGGCTTTCACCTTCAGTACTCATTCTGGTTGCTGCATGGAGCAAACTATTGATTTCTTGTATTTTTTTTTTCCCTGCTTTTTCCACTACATTGTGTATGAAATAATTTTCTGTTTCTGTGATATCAGCACTTGGAGTAAAATGAATAATTTGACTCCTTTTCTGAAAGGTCTCTAGATTTGAAGGACTGTTGTTTGATTGCTTGGGGCTTCACAAAACGTTATATGTTGTGAACAGAGAGGTGCTCCAGTGACTTCTGGACTTTAACTGTTTGTATAGTTTCAGTGGAGGATCAGGGACAGTGGGTGGATGCAGACAGGCAAATGCACAAAGAAACAATGTCAGCCTATTTTCCATAGGATGACAGTAGCTGTAACATGCTNTTTACACTGGTGTCTTGATGAAGCAGAGTGGAAAGGGGAAATTACTGTAATGGTTATTTGTGGCAGCTGCACTGCAGTGTAAACTGCAGGATGTCTGGAAGCAAGAATAGTGTTTTAGCTGTAGGTTGGAGCTGAGGTGGGGGAGTGGTTGAAGGGCCCAAAGGATGCTCTGTGGACGGGATCTCTGCAGCAGTGTCTGAATGGTGTTGTAGTCTTGGGTCTTGCTGGCTGTTGGTAGGGGGATGTCTGTGCTGGTGAGCATCCTTAAAAGGGGAAGGGAAATTGTGCAGACAGTTATGTAGAGCAGTGTGAAGTAGTGCATGGAAGGTGCTGACACTGATGATAAAGACAGATTTGGGCTACTAGAACAATAAACCAGCAAAATTGATGTCTTTGCTGGCTTATGTGGACTGGCATTTTTTTCTAAGCAATGCATAGAATTATTGCATGAATGGCCAGAATTGTGATTAGTGCCAAGTACAGGAGCAATTATGAAGTTGACTGGCAAGTGTGTAATATCACATAATGGAATGTCTCTTGTTTAAGGGGTAGGGAGGATCTGAAGAGAGCTGACTTGAGGAGGAGCAAGGCGAAGGTGAGGTGATGTTGTCAGGTAATACAAAGGCATCAGTCAACCGAGACAGTCAAAAGTGGGGCAGAATATCCAGAAGGCCTTTATAGGTGAAAATGGAGTTGACTCAAAAAGAGGAAAGGTTTGGCTAGGAAGGCATCTTCAGAGGCTGATGCAGAAGTTATTCAAAGTCAAGGAATGAAAATCCAAGGGAAGAAAGTTGAGGATGAGAACTCCAGACAGCAAGTGCAGACAGTACACAGAGGCTGGACAGCAGGCAAGAGTCTTTAAAGAGAGGTCAGGAGTGGAGGATCTAAGATGTTAAACAGAAGATGATGAAATGGTGCTCCAACTGCAAGCATAGAACTGTAGTTTGCTGAAGAAATAATCCTCATGAAAAGGAATAGAAAAACAGAACTGAAAGATTTTTCTCATGTCCTTTACTTGCTCTTTGTTACAGATTTAGGTGTCCATATTTCCCATTTGGAAAAGAGAAGCGGGGATGCATATGATGAGTGAAAATAGATTTAGAGTACACTGCAACTGCTGCAAAAACGTCACAGAAACTTGTAGCAACCAAATTTGTTTGGCTGCTTCTCACTTGAGATGTGGTGCCAAAATAATTAAAATGGGTGAGCTAATTTAATTATGCTCATCAGATTCTTCTTTACAGGCAGCAACTTCCCAATGCTTCAGAAGAAATCTGTCATATCTACAGAGTAACAATTGTTTGTGGTGGGAACAGAATAGTTTGCCTCAAGTGTCTGTGTGAATGTAATGTTGACTTAAGTCTTACAGGCATTTCTTAATATTAAGAACCATTTTTGAAAACTGCAGGTCGTCCTTTTTGCCTGCTTTAAGAAGTAAAACTAAGCAAACTGCTAATGCAGGGACTGCAGCTTTAGTAATATCCTAGGAAGAGTATTTTACAGGTGGAGGGTTATACAAATGAATTGAAGATGTGGGAGTTGCTAGGTTCCCAGCTGGTAGGTGATTTCCTTTTAATCGGATTAAGTGACTTCTTTTCTCAAAGCCTTTGTATATATAGTGCTTTGAATAATCATAGCAGGGAATATAATACCAATTAAAAATCATTGCATTTTTTTAAGCAAAAGATTTTTCAGTTTGTAGATTGTTTGACTTACTAGACATAATTCCATTAGTGAACAATTGATGCCATTTATTGTTGCTCTATTATTTTCTGTATTATTGCTGAGGTGAAATACCCTGTCTGAGCATGCTAGAGCTCTGGAGTAGCAGAGACAGACATCCCCAAGATTTCTGTGAGGCTGCTGGCTGCAGGGCATTTAGGAGCCTTTCTGCAGGTTAACATAGCTCAATTAATTAAGCCTGAGCATAACTGGCTTGGGTGTAGCAATGGGGAACAAAGACACACGTGCCTCTTTCTTGCTTGCAAAGAAAATTGTTTATTGCAACAAACCAAGCAATTTTATGTTCTAAGCTTAACCAAACCAGGCACACGTTGGCTGCCTGCCACTGCAGTGTCACTGTCCCCATGTCCCTTTGCCCACCCAGCTTTCTGACCGCGTGGTGTCCGCGCGTCTCGCCGAGCAGTCGCTGCCCCACGCTCGAGGCAACCACACGCCAGCCACACAACCTGTTCTCTGGTTATAGAACCCATCTTTCACCTCATTGCTAGCTGAACCTTTCCCAGAGTGCTTTTTGGTGAGCAAGGGTGAACAGAATTCAACAGGATTTCTCATGTCCCACACTGAATAAAATGTCCAAGCCACAATATTTATAATTTGTGCACCAGGGATTGATCCAAAGCCCACTCAAGTCACCAGAAAGATACTCACAGATCTGAGCAGATTACAGATCAGGTATTAATTGGTATATAAATTTGACTTTTCTCCCAGAACAACAAACACCAAATATGCACCTCTGCCATTACTCTAATCTTAAAACCAGAATTCAATTGCTTCAGCATCAGAGGCTGGAAACAGATTTGTTTATTTCTGTAACACAGAAAACATTTTCATCTTCACAATTACAAGCTGATAGAAATTTCACAAAAATGAAGAGGTTAATTAAGATATTTTGATGTGAAAATTGTTGCTATTAGATCCTTAAGAAAACATTTTTGGTTTATATTATGCATTTCAGGGTTTAGGCATCAGCTAAGGGGATAGGTGAGTGATTAAACATAAAGGTTTGTGAGTTAATGCTATGTTACCAGTAACTACCTCAAGTTAGAAGAACTTCACCTTTCAGGAGACCTCTGATAAGGACAGAGTTTACCAAGCAGGCCAGATGATATCAGTCCACCAGCAAGACCACACACAGGCTGGATATATTTGCTGGCCATCTGATAGTTCAATAGAATAATCCAGAAATGTTTTCTTTGCTGCCTCAGAAAGTCTCTGTACTCCTGGAGTAATGCTGCCACAGTGAAGAGAGAAAAGCAAATTCGTGTAGCAAGCAGAAGAGGACACAAGGAAAATGAAAGGAAAGTAAAAAAAATACCTCCTGCTGTTACCTGTGGAGCAGCAGGCTTATCCACTGCCCTTCACCTGCACCCCTTCCATATCACCACAGATGTCAAAACAAACACAATCCCTGTCAGAATGGTGTCAGAAAAAATAAACAGAAAAGCACGTCCTGTAATCATCACATAATAGTCATTCCTGACTGGCGTGATTACAAACCACCATCTTTAACAAGTTGGGGTCCTTTTCAATGAATTACTGAACTACTCACTGCACTTGGTAGCAGTCCCCTCATCTGGGTCAAGGTCACAAGAGATGTAGACATCCTGCCACATTTGTTTACACGGGGATGTAGCCCTTGCTCACAGGAGCAGTCATGTGAAAGAAAAGTTAATGCATTCTTTCAGATCAATAAAGGCATTATTTAAGAATTCAGAGTTCAGGATTGATGAAGTAGCTGATATGAAAGACAAGACCCCTATGAAGTAAAGAACATGTCATTACATGTGTATATTCCCCCCCACTTTTATTTCATCTCTTTCTTGTAATAAGGGAAATTTTAGGACTGTCTGCACAAAAAGGAAACATTTCCCACAAAGGATTATTTCCTTTTTCAGCAATATAAATATATCTATGTGCACAGACACAACATTCTTATCTTTTAGCAGAACATACAACTGATGCAGCTGGAAGAGAAAAAGTGAGATCTTGGCTATCAGCATTTTCATTCTAATTGAGAGTTCCAAATGCACCCCCATCCCCCTACACCACAGTAGAAAAGTTTCTGTTTATTTTTTTAATGCAGGCTTACATGCCCCCTGGCTATTGGAATACAAACACAAAAGCAGAAGCAGTGTTAATTTAATTCTGTAGCAAGTTTTCAGTGGTGCAGAAGCAACATCAAAGACAGTCTACGAATATCAAATTAAAGCTATCCATCATTCTTCTTGCACCACACTGTCCAAACAGCTTAACCAATATCAATGAGGATTTAACTGTCACCAGCAAGTGGAAACACTGGTATTGTAGGCCTAAAATTAGAGTAGATTTGAGTAAATTGAATGATTATTAGAGCGGGGACATGAACACAAGCTTCAATCCAGCAAATTTAAAGCCTGTAATCAATCTTCACCAGGTAATCACCACCCATTTGTCACTGAAAATATTGATGCTTTGTTAGATTACAGGAGAATACCAAAAAGCTCCTAACTTCATTAACATTAAAGTACTAAGCAGATCAAGTCTAATTCAGGATAGCACCTACCCCAGCTACACACTTGCTCTGTCATTTTATCTGCATGCCTCAGCTTCCCCAGGTGTCTAATGTATGATATAATGTACGTGCTCTTTGTGGAAAGCTGTCACAGCCCTGAAGCCTGCAATTGGTACTTTCTGTGTATCTCCATGTTTATAAATGCACAGACAAATTCTTGTAAAAGATTTATAGACAGAGAATATTAAGAGCAATTAACACCCCCAAAATAACAGGCTAAAACACTTGAAGCCACTGAAGGAAACCAGTGTTGAGTATTGTCCTTTCTTTCCCACAGCCCGAAGGATGCACTAAATTGCACACTTGTCTTTATAGCTGGTGATTCTTCACATTTGAGACTTAGCCCCTTAAAACACCCCACGTTATCCCTAGAATATAAGGGGTACATAAGTATTTTTGCAAACCTCCTGTTAGTATCACAGCTTGTGAATGAAGAAAGTCAAGACAGGTTTCAGAACACCCTGTGCAACAGTGAGACCTGCTGCCACAAGTGTGGGGGAGGACCTGGTGCCAAGGAACAGCATTGGAAACAGAAGCCAACTGCATCAGTCAAAGACATCTTCCAGGGTAGAGCCAGAGGGGAAATCAGTGGGGAAGTCTTGTTGAAAATAAAAAAAAAAGGGAGAAAAAGAAAAAAACTATCATCAACTACTGTCCCGGGTTGCCCATGCCCTGTTGCTGGCCCTGGGGCTGCAGGAGCCACTCTGAGGAGAGCTGGGAGTGCTCTCTCTGGCGGTGCCTTAGGCAAAGAGTATTTAATAAAGGGCACATGCCACTGGTCAGCGAGGCCAAAAGCATGAGAAAAGCCCTGCAGCAGCGAGGATGGAGGAGCTGTCCCAGGCCCCAGCAGAGCCTGCCCTGCAGCAGCACAATCTCCCATTCCCGCTGCTCCCTGCGCCCCGCAGGTCCGGGGGGAGAGGCCGGGAGAGATCAAGCCTGGGACAGACCGGAGAGGGAAGGTGCTCTATGATTTTTAATTTGCTTCTACCATCCTATTCTCATTTTAACTGGTAATAAATTAAATTAATTTGCCCCAAGTCAGGTATGTTTTGCCTGGCAATGATTGATAAGTGATGTACCTGCCTTTATCTCAACCTGCAAGATTTCTTCTCTGATTTTGTCCCCCATCTTGCTGGTGTGGGTCAGGGGGAGATCTAAGAGAGCGGCTGGAGGGGGTCTGGCAGCCAGACAAGGTCAGTCAGATCTGACAGCATGGCTGTCTTGTACAAATCCTCACACCTCCTGCTGAGGATGAAGTCCCTGAAAGCAGGAGAGAATGGGGAGGGAGGGAAGCACATGTTCTGATTATTTACCATCATCCAGAGAGGGACTTGAGGCCTATTTCAAAAGTTTGATAAAATTAAACTACAGCTTCAGAAACTATGCAAAACCTTTCACACATACACTCAGACACCAAGGACGTTTTTCAAAGGAAACAAACAAACACAAACCAAACCCCACGACCTATACTGTATACGGACAACAGACCAAAATTCATATTGAATTCTTTGGCCTTTGCCACTGGAGAAAAAAAGTTCTGATACCAAGTATTTATCAAGCACTAAAGTATCTGGAAAGTATTTTCCCAGTGCATATAAACAATGCAAAACAATCAGCAATCACAATTTAAAGTTTAATTTGAATTTCACTTATATTTGGAGTTGGCTGAGTTGTACCATTGCACAAATCACAATTGTTACAGTGGCTGCAAAAGTAACATTTCATCAGATAAGCCTACAATCTTCAAAAGAAAGAAGGTGAATTACAAAAATCAATTTTTCACTCATTATAGAAAGTGTAAGGATCACTAAAGATCGCCATGACTACCACAGTGCTTTCTGTAATTTATACAACAATTTCTCAGTTTTTCATGGTGGACTGTCACATAAAAGACAGCGTGCAAATAAAGAACATAAAAATAATTCAAGCAATGCTTCTGAATACAAAACTGTTGCAGGGAAAAAAAAAAGCAGTTCTTGGAAAGAGATGTGAAAATGCAGACAAAACCCCATAGGTGGTTGCTACAGAAACAGCCAAAGTGTATTACAGTATCATCTGCAGTTATTCATACAGATCCCTTAACTGAGACAGCAAATTAAATAGACCTTCTCCAAAAGAGAACAAAAATGATACATTGCAGTAAAACAAAATCTTTGTGTGCTGCCAGCAATACACCCGTTACTCTTCTAAATGAGGAAACAATTATAGACTTGGCTGAGAAGTAAACTTTTCCCCCTCTGTGGCTCCTAATACTTCAAATCCTGGAAGCACTGATATGCTTTTCATAAATATTTGTCACTACACAGCTAAAAAACAGTAAGGCTCTTTCAGAAATATTTGAAACATAAAAGTGCAGCTAAATCAAATTACTTAAACTTTTGAAAATATCAGTTAAAAGAGGTAATTCCAACAGTATATTTCAGAGAGAGCCCTCTAACAGTAAATAAACACAAAAACAGTAGGAACACTTGCTTCAAACTACTCAGTTCATTTTCTTGATGGTGTAATGAATTATGGTACAGAAAAATCATCAATCTGGAAGATGAGAAACATTTTCAGTCATTTTTGATCATTTACAAAAAGAATTTTACAATTAGAGGACATACTTAATCTTATCAGTCCTGAATGCATAAAGAATTGAGGCATGCTCCCTAAGAGTGATTATTTCTTCACCCTACTATCCTATTTTTTTAATATTTTACAGGAAAAAAAAAAGCCCCAGAGTTTTCTGAGTAATAGAAATTATTTTTGGACAAACACTGCAAGGAAAGGACTATGGGCAGAATTTTTCTGTGATTATATGATAGCAATTACTTTTATTTTCTTTCATAATATCATTCAGTGACCATCTTCTAATGGAATATGAACTGTTGACTTTTCAAAAATTGTAAGCAATCCTGAGGAGCTGCAGTTTGCAACAATTGCAGAAGGATCATCTGCATGAGCATTATCATGCAGAGCCACAACTGTGCTCCTGAAGGCTTATACTGGAACACGGTCACATGCTGCACCTTCAAACTCCAGTTCTCAGTCATGAGATGTATAATTTGTCTTAGTCTATGCTGAGTGCAGGAAGAAAAGCTTTTCCTTGGTACACAGATAGCAAAACCTTTTGATGTGCTGATTCTTTAAGGAATATTGATCACAGTTAGTTTCAGTTGTACCTACACAGAACTTTATTATCCAAAAAGTGAAGACAAAGCCAAACAAAAACATACTAAATGACCCTTTCAATAGTAAGTTAGATTTATTGCACTTGAAGCTACACATAAGATTAAAATATATGATATATTAATGAGCATCAAAGAGAAGACCTCATCACTCTCCACAACTACCTGAAAACAGGCTGTAGAAAGAGACTCGGGTCTCTTTCCTCGAGTATCAAGTGCTGGGATAAAACGAAATGGCCTCAAGTTCCACCAGGAGAGGTATAGATTGGATACTAGGAAAAAATTCTTCGCTGGAAGAGCCTGCTCAGGGAAGTGGTGGAATCCCCACCCCTGGAGGCTTTTAAAGTAGTGTCGATGTGTCACTTGGGGCCATGCTTTAGTGGTTGGAACTTGGTAGTGCTGGATTAATGGCTGGACTTGATGACCTTAAAAGTATTTTCCAAAATTATTCTGTGATTCAGTGAGCAAATTTCCCTGAAAATGCCCTCAAAATACGATACTGACCCTTACTTTTCATGTGGCTGCTCCTTTTCACAAGAGAAATGATCCACTACTTCATGATAAAACATAGCATTCAGTGGAAATAAGGTTTAAGCCCAATATAAATGCAATATTGGTCTTTGTGGTCAGCATTCATAATACCATTAGTACTCAACCCACAAAAGGGCTCAGGCTTTTCAGTGTCACTTTAGAGCCAGGTCACAATATGACACAGGACATGAAAGAAGCCCTAGTGACAGTCTGACATATTTGAGCAGAACCAGACATTCTTTTTCTTATCCTCTCTCTCCCTTCATGAAAAGATGAAACTACTCTGCAAGGCTCAGACCCCAAAAGAACAGAGGGTCAACCCTTTCCTTAGCAGTGGCATTCCAACCTAAAAATTAAATGGATAAATCCATAAATCCTTGCAATAGGCAGAATCAGCAAGCTCTGAGAGCTTCTTTAGACATGTATGTTTAACTGGACATCAGGGAACCTGTTTGGTGCAAACCTTGGCTAGGGCTCAAATTACATCAACAGCCTCTGTCTGGCGCGTCTTGCTGCACCAAATTAGGGCATCCCTGAGCCTTCCCAGGAGCTAAGCTCTCACATGCCTTGCTCCACAACTGGATAGATGGAGCAGACCAGAGGGGAACAGGTGTACTGGTATTTCATCTTCCTGCAGCAACACATTTTCCTCAAGGACTCCCATTTCTTTCCCTTTGGCACTCAGTCTCTGTGCTCATTTTTCAGTTTTCCAGGCCAGCCTACCATCGTGGTTTGCCAGGCTGGCAGTGCTTTACCAGAAACAGCAAGCACATAAAAACAGTATCTGCCTCCTGGTTCTCTGAGCAGGCTGATATTGAGAAGGGGCAGTGGTAAAGGATGCTCAGGGCTTTATCATAAAGAAGGAGGTAAGAGATCAGTACATAGAGAACAAAAATTGTTCACAAGGGAACTTTTATCACAGGCTAATCATGCCTCTGAGATGCAACAAAGCAGAAGATATAGCTAATTCCCTCCAGTGTCTTCAAAATGTGATTCTGTGGTAAACACCATTACCTGAAAGTGCTTAAAATATTTTTTATTTCCCAAGATTCCAGAGAAAGTAATAATAATACATTTGTACTAATAGGAAAAAAGTTGTCTATGGAAATCAGAAAGATATGCCCAAACAGTCAGCAGTGAACTGCACAGTTCTGAAAGCAAATCTTATATTGAATACAGCGGATGTACTGGCCTCACTCTAGGTGAACACTAATTATTTTCAAAGGTGAAGTGATTTAAATTTATGCACACAAGATCCTTTTCCCCAAAACTGGGCAGTAGGTGACACCTAACCCAAGAATTTGAAAGATTTGCTCGGAATTATGGTCTTTGGCTCTGGTAATTAGCTTGTTCCACTCACCAGTGCAGCTTGATAATTCTGCTCTTAGGACAGGGTATAATACCTTTCGTACTGAGGATTTACATGTTCATCAGAATGAAGTTAGTGTCTGTTATCTCTGTTCTTCTGTTTCTAAGATTCTTGTCAGATTTAGCACCAATGACCAATACAAAAAAATATTACTATATATCTCTCTGAAAAAACTTAGTGATACACAGTAACTACCATGAGCAAAATAAAGTTATAAGTGCGAAAGAGAAAAGCAGAACATTGACTGACCCAGCATTATCCTTCCTTACAATCACTAGTAAGTGACCCAGAATAAAATCACAGAAAATAGCTGTTATCTGTTCTGAGGAGCAGATTGCACAAAGAAAATCTTCCTTGAGGTAGTGTGACTGTCTAGTTATGTGAGAGATCAAGTGATGCCAACCACTTCTGAGCTTTGTGGTTCCTCCACCCAACCTGCAGCACACCTGGTCTCCATGAAGAGGGAACCTGAAGTGCACAGCTGGAAAGGGAGCTCAGATATCTCCCCACCAGGTGCCCAAACTTAATGCTACAGAAACCACGACCCCCAGCTCATAAGTGGCAGAATCTAGGCTTGGTTCACATGTGCTCCTGACAACCATGCACCTTCACCTCTCAGCAGAAAAACACTCTGTGCCAATATCCACCTCTCAAATACATCATCTTCCTTCTGCATCTTTTTCCTCCACAAAAGAAGTCAGCAGGTAAACAAAGTTTATCTCACCTAAATGAAGCTGGATGTACTCTGAACTCAGAGCCAGCTGTCCCAGACTAAGTACCAGCCATCCAGTAACTGCAAGAAACTAATTTTTCTCCATCTTGTTGCCCAAGTGTTTGGAGCAAAACATAGTAGCAACCTCTTTTGCTAATATCCTATTAGGCATTCTCAATTACATTTGTAGGGGAAAAAAGAGTGCTTTAATATTGCTTAACCTACTATGATCCCAGCAGGAGAAACTCGACAGCTAATAGGAGAAGATATTTCAAAAGACATATGAAAAGCTGTCCCAGTATGGTTCCTACAGAAGTTTGCTCTTTTCATAAACCTTAAACTCAAAAAAAAAGTCTGAGAGCAAACATTATCTTTAAAAGAGACCATTTGGAGCCACTTTCTGAATAAAAAATAAGCCTGTGAAGAAGGTTCTGAAACACCACACACATACACACTTTAAACACTTTTCACCCTTCTTTGCTGTTTGAAGGTGCCTTGCACACATTTTTAGACTCTAGGGAGCCCCAAAAGAAAGGATGTAAGCAGAAGAGCTGAGGCTACAGCCAGAAACTGAGCAATTGCCGAGAAGGTTTTGAGGAGGCTGCTCAGCAAAGCGACATCTCAGCTCTGTTCCAGCCCTGCCAGCACCTCCCCAGCCACCCTCTCTGCTAAAGGGGAGTGCAGAGAGGTTTTGCTGAAAAACCATGGGAGAAAGCTCTCTCTCAGTCAATGAGGGTACATCACTGCATTTCAGGAGACAAATTCCTACCGAGTCACAGCACACCAGCCTTCTCTGCTGCTGCTACTAGCACAGCCATTAATTTTGCCAGTGGTGCTGTTAGTCTTGCACAACTCAAAGAGGTTTCTGATTTTACTGTTCTTGGGGCAGGCAGTGACATTTTGAGGGCAGCAGCTCTTCTCTGCTATTTCTTTTCTGACCACCTAACTTTGAAGATTGCTTCTATCAAAGAAGACCCTTCCTCACCTGCTGCAAATTTCTTGACTGTAGCAGTACTAACCAAAATTAAGCTGTGTGCAGGAGGTGCTTTGCATTTGTGGCTAGATGAGAATCCCTCAGAGAAAGGTCTTAAAAATCTAAGTGCTACCAAAATTCTCCCATCTCAGTGAGAAAAGGAGTAGCTTTTACAGAGGTACTTCATAGCAGATAAGGGACAGTTGGACATTTTTTCTTCCTGAAGGAGAAACACAGTTTAGAGAAACTAGAAAATGCCTGACTGTGAGAATTATGGGGCAAGACTTGGGAGAAGTACGAGTGGGCCAAAAGGGCCTCACTTCAAACTGTCTGAAGACACCATGAAAAATGCCCCACATCTAAGATATTGGACACTTAAGGCTGACCATCCTGTTGCCAGAGGCAACTGAGAAAAAAACAGTCAGTACCAGGAGCAGGCCAGTGTAAGGACCATCTAGTTTCTCAACTGGACAAGCACCATGGCAAGAGAATTTCTCTGCTTCTAAATGCAGGGTACAGAGAGAGTAGATGGTCCAAAGCTCTGTTCCAAATACCAAAATGAGTTTGCCACCAATTTTTTTGCCCCATTCTCCAAACAGATACTCAGTCAATGGAAAAGCTCTTGGCAAAGTAGCCAGGGTACACATCACAGAGAACTCAAACCACTTTCTGAAAAAAGGGATTTCTTGATAGTCATTTATTTTATTACAAAAACTTCATTGTTCTCTGCTGCCAGCAGCACACATAAGGCTTGTTCTACTAACAGGCTTCTAATGTCATACATCCAGCCTGGAAATTCTTGGCAAGATGCAGAAGCTTTGCCTATGCAAAGCATGACAGGCAGCCCACCACGACACATCCATTAGGACAGGCAGGGTGGAACTGCACATCACCACTGGCAGAGTATAATGACTTTTTACCACCTGCTATAACAGAAGCTTCTACAATGTGCAAGTTAAACTGTGTGCAGTATGCCAGTAGATGGAGAAGGGGAGTTCAAGGGACCCCCTGCCCAAGCTGCTTGATTATTACTGGCTTCAAAAAGAGAATTCCTTGATGGACTTTTCAAAGCTCATAGCTAGACAGGCCCAGGAGGTCCAGCAGGCCCACCACAAAGACATAAACATACACACAAACCTGTGAGCCAGGACCAACAAATCCCTTACCTAAGTGCTTTGGCTGCATTATTTAACTACAACTGGAATTAATGAAGCATGTATAAAAAAGCTGTTACCATTACAGAACTTCTTTCAACCAGACAAAAAACAATTTCAAAAATATACAGCACTCAGCCAGTGAGGAATCTGGCTGTCCTTGTGCCAGTTCAGCTCACTCTGTCACCCCCAGGCTTCTTTGCATAATCACCACAACAGAAGAATTTGGTAGGAAATGCTGGAGAATCCATAAATACAGCTCAGCAGTGGCTTCAGTTTTGTGCATGATAGGGGGAGAAAGCTGATCTTTCCCAGCCTATCTGTTCATATAAACAAAAAATCAGACTGTTGTTCAGAGAGAGGAAATTAGTGTGCTACAGTTATGATAACTTATCACAGTCCTTGGAAAAAGCTGGAATGAGACAGCCAAAGCAGGAGTCCCTGATTTCAAGCAGGCAACATTATGAACTCCATTATGCTTCCAGATATGAGCACAGTTTCTGTAGACAACTTACACCTACACCTTCAGAATACATCAACCCAGCCACAAACCAAGGTCACTAGAGAAGTCCTCCTCTTTCTTGCTCACCTGTCTCTATCCTTCTCCAAGTTGGCAGCCCTACACAGAAATGGATTGCTCATGGAGGGAATAGTGAGGAGGAACACTGAGCTGATGAATCTTTCTCCTTTTTTCATGAAAAAAAAAATTATGAAGCCTTCTTAGATGGGTTTGCACTTGATTCCACACAATGGAGAAAAGCCATGAAGGGGACTGCTACACAAATGCACAATGACACAGTATCTTTTAACAGCAAAATCTACATATCTCTTATCACCAACCACTCAGCAATGCTAAAAAAATTCACCAACCTGACCCTGCAAATAACCCACAGTAAAGTAAAAGAGCAACTTGGGAGAGCCAAACTGGGCATTTACAGTGAAGAGGAGAATGTTCATAAATACTTTTTCTAGCAGCTGTGGAAAAATGTGACATACCCTATTTTTTCACATCTTTGACACATGCAAGAGAACCCTGTCAAAGCGCTGATTACTTCAACAGTGTCCAGAATGGGACACTATACAGATGGCGTTGCAACTTTTTTTTTCCTCCATTACATGTTTGACAAACATTATTTGAAAGTATGTTTGCAAGACTGTCATCTGCAGTATCAACATAGCATCTTTGAGTCCACACACTCATTGTTATTTATGCCAGCTGAAAACCTGGCATTTGCATTGCTAAGGTTGGTAATTCTGTGCATTAGTAAGATTCCTGGTCTTCCCATTATAAAAGCCTGTTTTCTCTTTCCTCATAGGGTTAGCCAATGTACATAAATAATACTGAATATATTTATAACAGGTCTTATCTTTTATCTGATTTGAATAACGCACAAATTTCAGCCAAAATAATTCATCTTCACAGTAAAGAAATCACATGCGGATATTTTTCTGCGGCTCTCAGAGCCTTGAGATCTGTCAAGATAGTTTTCTCTACTATAAGATCTCCCAAAATGATCTAAAGTCATATTTTTATTAGAATAAACTTGCAGTACTTCACTTAGAGAAAAACTCAAAAAGACTACAAAAATGAGATAGGAATGAATTGTATGCTCAATTCTCCTCTTCACCAGAATCAGCACAGTACCATCAACTTCTTAATTTTTTTTTCAAAGCCCTAAAGATGACAATTGGAATTCAGTAGGCATACAGCAGGGCCAGATATTCCCTATATTCACATATATTCACATTCAACAAAAGCCCCAAATTTTGCTCTTTAAAATACTGCATAATCTCATTCTCACCAAGTGTGCTCCACATTTTCCTACACATAACCATGACATACAAAGCTCTACAGAACTATGACACCTGCGCCAGCATTGAATCTCACCTGAAAGAGTAGTGGAGAAGTCCATGTAAATTAGACCCAAGAGAGCAGGAAAAGAAAGGCAATTGAATGTGCTACCAGGCTGAGAGATTGGCAGGGACACAGACATAGGTATTCAGAAACTACTCTCAAACAGCTACAGTGCAATGCTGCCACTACAATATCAGATGTTACAGATCTTGAATTGAATGCCACAAGCTGGCAAAAGACTTTTGACCTTTTCTCTTTAGCTTCAGCTTCCCTGAGTTGCTGTCACTGCTTCATCTCACAGGCTTGTTGTGAAGATAAAGTCATCATTAGTGCTTGTGAAGCTCCAGACACAGCAGTGGTGGCTGCTGTTAAAAAGCCTGTGAGGAGATTTAGATTTCCTTTTCAGAGAAGAGTTTCAATAGTGGGCCATAAATAAAGCATGGGACCACACACTGAACAATGGAGAAAACATAATATTGAATAGCTGCTCATTTAGTGACTGCTATTCATCCTGCTCACTGAATGAGGCAAGAGGAAAAAAAATAGTGTATGATTCTGTAATTAAAGACTGTATCGTGACATACACACATAATGGGTCTGAATCAGGGTTGCATTGACAACTCTATGTTTGATTGCTTAATTTTGCAACCTTAATGATGTTTCTTTAATGTAGTTTAACATTACATTTGAGTTTTTTCTTTAAAAACTGTATTAGGCAGCATTTGTCAGTAAATGCAAATAACCCAATGCATTATGTATATTTGGTTCCCTCCGGGTTTTCAGTATGATAAGAATGGTTGCCAAATAACATGTTTAACAAGGTTTTCCGCAAGTTTTTCTGCAAAGTTTTCTCCTGTTCAAATCCTTACAGTGGATTTGTTGAAATATCTCCAATACAAAGCTATGAAGCAAAACACTTCTATCATAATTATGCAATGAAATTTAAGTCAGAAGCTTTTGCTTTGCCTCTCTATAGAAACAATACAATTTCCACTCTATCCTAGTAGGACTAGCTTGATAAAATGGCAGTGAGAATTACTGGCAGCCCTTCAAGAGGACAGTGAAGCCACTGCTAACTGAGGGAATAGAGAGGTGGTGCCAAGTCCCATCTCTTAAATATGAATAAGTGAAAATATTTCCATTGGTAATGTGATTTGCTAAAATATTTGCTATACCAGCATTCTTGTACTCTCCTGTAGGCTAAAATTTGAGCAACAATGGCACCTAGTATGGCAGAGTTGTATTACCTCTCAGTTGCACTTGCACCATTTATAAGGGATTTGAATATTACTGTCAGGCACATATAGTCATGGAAACCCAAACTCCTACATAATAATATTAAAACTTCAGCTTTGGTTATAAAATCCTGTTCTAAGGCGCCTTTTTTTAGTCAAGAGACAGCATAATTTCCTCAAGGTAGAGCCCACAGAACGTCCCAAAGAGAAATGCACACTATGCTCTCCTATAACATGTTCTTTCTTCCTCTCTCTGCCTTTCACCCTGCTCCCCTCTCCCCTTCTCACTCCCCCATCCCCAGAATATGAGATTCTGGTATTTACAGCAAAACTATTTCCTCCCAGTGGATGAGGCACTGGGATGAACAAAGTACACTGTCTCTTTTTGTACACACGAACCCCTGAGGCCAGCTGCAATCTGCCAGAAAGCCCTTGGACATCCACCAGGTCTGTCCAAAGAAAACAGCGCCGAGAGGCAGATGGAAGCTACAGGTCTCTGTCAGAACTGATAACCACATCTGAAAACAAACTAACAAAACTCAGTGCATACTACACTGAGGGGTGTCTGGGTCCAGTCTGTTTGTAGACCAGCCACACAGAAGAATGACAACTCCTGGACTTTTCTTTTGAGGGCCAGGCACAAATTTCTGGCCTCCTACCCCTTTTGCAGAAAGTCCTTACATTTTAGCTGTTGTAGCATATCTTTCAGTTGATTTTCCTCCTGATTAGGTTGGAGTTTTATCACAGAATCCAGAGATCAATAGTTCTTAAGAGAAAGGGAGTCATGTCCCTCCCCTTTTTTTTAATTTATTTCTTCTTCATTACATGATTGCAAGGAAGAGCCTTGATTTAGAGGTCTACATTCCAGTGGAGTCACTAGGACAGCCTTCAAAAATATTTTCGTTGGCTAAAAAAGTGGTTTGCTTTACACCTTTGACTGAAAAAAAACACTCTAGACAATAACCTGGATGAAGGCTAGTCAGTAGCTACTTTATCAGAGGCCACCCAGTTAGTGACATAAGTTACTGACAGCAGTAACAGAAGCACATATGTACAGATCATCCCTTTAAAAAAAAAAATCCATCTGCCCTGCCTTGTGGATTCTATCAAATATTAATAAATATTTTGTTTGTTTATTATGTAGCACATTGTACAAACAATATGCAAACAGTCACTATCTGATAGTCCCCAGAGACTGGATGATATTTAGGTGTCAACTACATCCAGAGAAGGTTTTTCACCACAGATATGAAAAATACTAACAAATTCTTGCAGCACAGAGTTGTAGGTGCCTCCTGTAGGTACAGATCTGCAGGGGTAAAGTGAAAGCCATTTGAGATCCAAACACAGACTGGGTCCTTCTCATCCCACCTATTGTACAGACTGAGCACAAGGTTTCTAGCCAAGCTAGAAGGATCACAAGCTAGAGGGATGACATTTCCGAAGGATGGTAGTCCTTGGGAAATAGCTCTGCTCAGTGTTGTCTTAGTTAGAAACATGGAGTGTCAGCTTCCTAAGCTGATATGATGAATGAGACCTCAGCAAAGTGAGGGGCAGAAGAGTTAATTACTTATAAGCAGGCATGGATGCAGAACTTCATCCAAAATGTGAAGACACCACTACTGCAGAGGCGTTGAAGCATCACAACCCACAGGTGCACTGATCAGTGTTCAAGCTATGAAGAGTTAATCAAATGCACACTGTTATTTGATGCTGCATAAAAAAGGTTGTTAAATCATCTGGGCATCTTTGAAGTATTAGCATCTTACAGACTATAGATCAAGAGAGAAGTGAGATCACCTGCCTCTTACTAGTGAGCAATGAGGGGTAAAAAATGCCCTCCTCCTCACCCAGCACATGAGCTGCTCCCTCTGCGCAGACTGGCTGTGAGACAGGAGTGCTGCAAAGCAGCACTGGAGACAGAGCAAGTGCTTTCCAATACCCAGCTCCAGGGCTGTGGCTGCTGCAGGCAGCTGGTGTTTGAGGGAACCTCTGCATGCCAGGGCAGAACAAGCACTTCCATTCCTGCTTTTCTTTATTTGTGGCTTGCATTGCCTGCTGTCATTCAAATCTGAATGGCCAACAATAGAACATTGCTTACAATTACTGCTTCCAGAGTGACTGCACTGAATGCTTTCCTGACAAATTGTTAAAGAACTGTACATTGCTATTACTATTATTTTCAAATCAATGCTTAAATGAATAATTTGTATGCATCAGTGAGCTTTGCTTGAAATCCAGTGACATGTCTAAAAATAAATGTTGTGCCAATGGGTAAATTCTGGCAAGTCACTGAATCAAGAGGAGTGTGACAGAGGTGATTGGAAGATGGAAAAAATTAAGCTGGGCTTTTTCCCTTTTCTTTTCATCATGGAAAAAAACCATTTTGCCTAACGTGCAATTTGAAGTACTCTGTAGGAGACACCTTTTGTTTTTCTCAATAATAAGCCAGTTCCAACACCCAAACCAACACCCTAAAAAATAAATGCATGACTTCTATGCCTTCCTTTTGTTCACTTCCATCTTTTTTTTCTTTGCATACCGTTTTCAGAGAGCCTGAAACGTAAAAGAGGCTCTTGAAGTTCCCCGAGGAAATCTGCACAACAGATGGTAAGTTATTGTAGTTTCAGAGGTTTGATTAGAAGAATTGGTGATGTCTGCTGGGTTGAGTGCAGGCTGGAGAGCCAGGAGCTTCCACATTGTAATCCCCACTTTGCCACTTGCTCCCTGCCTGTGGCAAGGGGTGTGGTAATCTCATCCTGCTTTACTGCAAAATGCAAACAGGGGTGGTTCTCACAGGATTGCTTAGTAGGATTAATCCAAGGTTTTACTCTGCTTAGAAGATTTTAAATGCTAGCCACACTCTGTAAATGAGACACTACTGTTACACCAAATCAAAATCTGCGTTGCTTTACAACCCAAAATAATATTTCTGAAAAAGTACATTTCTAACACCTTCGCTCTAAGCAGATCATCCAGAAAATAACAGGTAATCAACTTGAACAAAACACACTGAGACAAATTCAGTGTTAATTTTTTTCATGTGGCACTCATATACAATTAATCCTTAAAACAGCACATTTGTAAACAGAATTCTGAACAGTAAATAGTAAAAAAGAACAAAAAACAAAAAACAACAAACCAAACCAAATAAAAAACCAACAAAACAAACAAACCAACCCTGCAGACAAACTTAGAGCAAAGACATAATTGAAGATAAGCATATAATTGTGGAAAGTACTTTGTTCTATTAGGAGCTCATAAAATATCTTAAAAACATGTCTCCAGTCCTGAGGTCCTGATAGGCATCTGAAATACTTAATGCTTAAACATTTGATTTTGCAGTATGTTTCCCTCATGAGTTTAGATGTGTAATCCACGCTTAACTATTTCAAGCCAAAAGCTAAACAGCTGAATGAAAAAGAGGACGTTACAATTCAAGGCTATACCTAAAAACCTTTTATACAATTGGTCCAGAAACACCAGATCTAAAAACATCTTAATTCAGCAAAACTGAGGATTACTTAAACAACCTAGAGTTAAATTACTTCCATTAAGAGACACAGCTTCTAGAAGTAATCTTTTGCATAGACCCAATTCTCCATACTGTAAGAAATTCCTAAGCCTTTTGCTTACGTATTTAAAACCCATAGAACAATTATCAGTTAAATATAGTTCACCCCAACATTGGGATTTCTGCCTGCATGTGATCTCCAGAGCCCAGTCTACATGTTTGAACTAGGAGATGTTCCCTACTGCCCCGTGTCAGTGACACAGCAGAAGGAAGCAGACGTGTCACCAAAGGCTTGGATCTCTCCCCTTGGCCAACTCCTCTGCTAGTCCTGCTAACCCAAAGCACAAGGCAGCCTGCTTGACCCACAGCAAGACCAAGAGAGAACAAGCAGAACATGAATCCTGGCAATAGCAGGACAAGGCTGAACAGCATCTCACTCGTTGGACTGGTCAGTCCATCAACTCATAAATAAGCATTAAACACTGAGGAAAAGAGCCTCAAAATAAGTTGCATAGAGGACATAGCAGTAAAATCCTACAGCCTGAAACCATTAAATACAACTAGTTAAAGCTTAGAAAATGTGTTTACAACAAAAAACCCTCCCCAAAAATTCATATGCACACCACAAAGCTTCTACATTTGTTGCAGGAATGAAGAGGAGAAGAGTATGTAGGAGGGAGAAAAATAAAAAGTTCAGCCACTTCGAAAAGGTTCCTCCCACATCCATTCAGTAGTAGTTGGTTGCAGGTTTGTTATATTTCCTGGCTCACTATCTGCTACATCATTGCTGAGACATCCTACACATTCCTCCAATGCTTGGCAGCAAAGTCAGAGAGAAATAATGATGACCATCCACAATGCTCATCTGTCCCTACTGTCCAGGGCTAGTCATAGAAAGGATATAAGGCATATGAAATATTACTTATGTAAGGAAATGGAGAAGTGTGAGGCTCAGATTTATGTTAGCAAAGAGTATTTATTCACTCCTGCTTTAATAAAAATGAAACTAAAATGTTTGATGCAGAAAATACTCAGTGCATTCTTAAAGGAAAAAGAAAACAGATGGAAAGACATTAATCAGCTCAGGGGCAGAAGTATTTCATTTATACATCCAGAGATCATAGAATTCAAAAAACAGAAGTACCAGGTTTACAGTGGAATATGAGACTTCACATTTCAAGACTGTATAAACATAAAATCAGCCAAACACCTTAAAATGAGTGCTACAGTTGTAGTAATGGTCATGCAGTGCTTTACTCAAACCAACATATGAGGTCATGAAAGCAGTATAAGCAATTGTCAAAAACATGAGTAAGAGACACTAAAACCCTCACATACCCCCACAGGCTTGGAAACATTTTTGTATGTTTAGCCCCGACATCACTGTGAGTCATTACTTGGAATCTAATTCTTAAGGGATTAGGGGGGTTTGGATGTATTGTAGATACCCACTGAAAGACCATCGTGCAGCACTTGGTGAAAATGGCCGCTTGTTGCCTGCCTTTAGAAACCCAGACATGCTGTCTTTCACTGAAAAACTGCTTGCTGTATTTTTAGTTATTTATGTTTCAAAATCATTTTATATTGGGGAATGAAAAAAATGAAGGAACATGAAAAATCAACTTCCAATGCTGTATTTGTCAGATGTCTGAAAAAGTACAATCTTGCCCTGAACCACAAACTGAATTTAGATGCTGCTTTGACCTTATATCTCTTATGTACAATCGCATGTAAACTATGCTATTATTTCAAGTACCTTATCATCCATCCTGGATCCATCTGTGTCCACAGAGAGGAGCTGCATTTTGATTTTAAGTTTTGGAGCAAAAGGTCAATCTGCATCTGCATCAGCAAGAGAGAGAATTAGAAGAGAACTGAGATTTAATGGGATCCCATTTGTTTGGAAAGCAAATACACAGCTATACAAGAACTGCCTTTGAATTTTATTTCTGTAAAGCAGAAGCATGAAATGCAAATCTGTTTTCCCCTAACAAAATAATTTCAGTGATGCATTTTTTCGTGCTTAGAATAATGCCTTGTCCTTCTCTATTCCATCTTTAAGATTAATTCAGGGAAATCAGGGGGACCTCTCTCAGCTGCATGCAGTCATGTGGTTAGCAATTGTTTCGTATTACCCTGCTTAGTGAGGATTTACATCACCTTCATCCAGAATCATGCTGTGTTTGCTTTCAATCTTAAGAAGAAAATAATTTTCAAATAACTACCGTTACTAAAATAGAAGTTCCTCTTGAGGAGAAAAATTCCTTCCCCTGTGAGTTTCAGGATTCCAGGAGCTATTTCAGGGATTCTCAACTGTGGCGTCGGTAAGGCTGGTTCACTAACATCACAGAAAGTAACTGTGAGCTTAGAAGGAACCAACAATTCTCATAATAGAGCTCAAAGCTGAAAAATTGCAAGTGTTCTGGATAAATCTGGGCACCCATTTACACTGCAGAAAAACAGAAGCAAAAACCTTCATCAGGGCAGCCCTAGATATTGAACTATTGGATGGGATGTAGTTCTTTAATATTGCACAGCTACATTCACAGTTTTAGTCACCGGGACAGTTCGTCTGCAGCAATAATGTGCAGTTCCCCTGCATTTTCTAATAGCCTGTACTGCTCATGTTTTCTTCAATTACCTGAGTAAAGAAATGTATTTCAATTAATTCCATGAAGAAATGTGTTTCAATTAATTCCATTCACACCTGTACTGAATACAAAATGGTAACTTTTTTTTTGATGATTGGAAAGCATTTTGTCTTTTCCACTGACAGCAATAAAGGCTTACAACTAGTTATCTTCAGGTATGTCATTACCTTTGAGAATGCTTTTTTTTTTTTTAGAGATAGCCCTTCATATATGTTTAAAATCACTATAGTGATGAAAATATCTCAGCCAAGATGTCTTCTGTTACAAATTTATTGAAAAACAGAAACCAGATAAGGATTTACTCGGGAAAGAGCTCAGTGCCCTTCATGCTCAGAGCTGCACGGAATTCACCCAAGAAAATCTTTGAGTATTCATTCAGTATGTCTGTTTTGGGGCCAGTAAGATCACTGCCCTACTGAGCAACTCCACAAGAAGTTGTTGATTGAATTCCATGATCACTCACTGGACTAAGATTTTTCAGGACTCGAGAATTACTGAGAATCATTAAAGTCTTTTGTAAGGCAGGCCTCTGTTAGACATAGTCCTTGAGGGTGAATTAGTTTGAGTTTATCATTTTTCCACAGACATTACCTTAACTAACAAAGTGGTTAAATTCTTCTTTCCCATTTACCCACCTCTTATTCTTGTTTGGCTCAAGGCCCTGACTGCAAGGCTTGGAGATGTACACCACAATTACTGAGGAGTGGATTATTTTTAACAGTTCCGTCCCTTTCATTTCCAAGGATACATTGCTTCCTATTACTTGACAGACATTTCCTAGTATAATTTATGAGAGCAGTTGGGGGGGAAAACAGCATGTTTCTTTCCTAAACCAAAATAATAACTGTAATCTAGGCCACTTTAGACAGCCTGATTTAAACAGGAGGGTGGAGCATGTGAGTCTGTGGTACTGGAAATGTAGGATATTAGACAAGCCTGAAAATGTCATATAAAAGCTAATGCAGATAATCTCAAAGCAAGATCACGAGAGTCCTGGAAACTTATGCTAAATGTATGAGAAAGGTCTGCAGATTTTTCTATCATTCATCTTGAAAACGGTATTCAACATTATACTCGAAGCATTGGCTACTGGAAACCTACAGGACAGTCAGCAATAATTGCCCTGTGTTCTAATTACAAGGAATTCATTTTGGGGCAATTTACTGCATTTCCTTATACTGCAAAAAAAAGCAACAGGAATGTGCACCAAACTGTGGGCATGAATTCGCTAACGCATTCTACATCTGCTTAAACTTGATGTCCCCTTGCTGCCTGGATCATTTTTCTAGATGCAACCTCTGTTCCTGCACAAAAACATGCTTAAAGAAGTAACTTGACATGACCTAAAGGTCTGTGCCTTGTACCTCTGGATTTACTTTTTTTTGACCTAACTTATTGCCCAGCTCCACACATATGTTCTTATACTCTTGAAAGACCTCTTTTGGGGTTTTTGAAACCTGGATTCTGAAAGATCAAAATTTGCTATCATAAACTTCACTACGCGAACAGGACATTGTACCTAGATTTTGAATCCAGTGTGCACAGCCTTGATACAGGCAGAATTTAATCAGCTTCACTGCCAGGCACAGGTTTCAGAAATCAAACTGATTGAGCCTCTAAGGGATTGACTTAAAAGCAAAGTATGCAGCCCTTTTTATTTTAGAATGGCCTCAGGACCATGGGCAGTAATTGCAGCAACACAATATCAGTATCAAAGGCTTCTAGACTCTCTTACAAACTAAATTTATGGTCCCTGAGAATGGTGTCAAGTTAGATTTGTCTTTGAAAGAGACATGGAAGGGAAGCTCATAAAAGCAGCTGAATATACTGCACAAGACATTTCCAATGATATTACATATATGCAGAAAGAATATGGTACAGAATATTTTTCCCACTTGTTTTCCTGTATTATTATTCAAAAACAGAGAGAGTGAGAAAGTGGGAAATGTAGTCCTTATCATTTCCTATCCCTTAATTTCCCCTTTCTTAAGCGTCAACCTTAAGTTTCCACAGCTATTACATTAGTGAAACTGAGCTGTGTAAATGGGGGTTTGTTTGTTTGGGTTTTGTGTTAGTGGCTGCTGAAATTCAGCTCACTGATAACTCGTGGCTGGTGTCTTTTCCTGCTCTTCTAGAGACAAGGTGGGAGATTAATTCTAGCATAAAAAAGGCAAGAGAAGGGATGACTTCAGAAAGGCAGCACCAGGGCAACTGCAGTGATATAATTATGCTGAAGTACTTCCCCCTTCCTAATACAGGCAGGATTTAGATCTTTTAATATTGACCTTTGACTAAAAGCCAGGAAGAAGCTGTCTTTAAATGCAAACTCATCAGTTGTGAGTCTATGCAAAATGCCAGTTGATACTTCCACTTGGAGCACATAACCCCTCCATATTGACTGCATACTTGTTATGTAAAGACACCTTATTTTAACTCACAAGTTTCAAAATTCCTCAAAATAAAATCTGCATTCTAAAATAAAAGCACAGAATGCTTCTCATCCAAAAACAAAACAAACAACAAATCCCCCCAAAACAAACAAACAAGACCAAAGAAACAGAAACACCCACAAAAACAAACAAAAAAAACCAAACCACAAAACACAAACCAAAACAGCAACACAACAAAGAAGGCATTTACCAGACTACAGGCTCAGAGATGACTGACTTTTGTCTTCATAAATATTTTGAGATCTCAAAGGTACAAGCTAAGAAGCTTCTTTCCTCTGAAAAGCTCTAACATCCAGCCAGGCTCAAGTCCTACTGGTGGGTAGGCAGACTTAGTTGTTTATCCTCGGCTATGCTTTGAAAACCAACCTAGCACCTAAATTCGTAGTACCTGACTATTTTTAAAATTTGATAGAATAAGATGTTGTGATTTAAACCCAGTCAGCAACTCTATACCACAGAGCCACTCACTCCCCCACCCTCAGTGGGATGGGGAGGGGAATCAAAAAATATAAACCCCATGGTTTCAGATAAGAACACTTCAACAATTGAAATAAAATAAAATATAATGATAATGATGATGAAAAGGAGATTGAGAGACAGAAATAAAGAAATGCAAGTGGAGCACAATACAGTTCTCATCACCTGGTGGCCAATGCCCAGCCCAGCCCTGAGCAGCAATTGGTGGCCTCTGAGCAACTCCCCCAGTTTATAAACTGGCCAGGCCTTCTGTGGTGTGGCAAATACTTTGGGTCAGCTGTCCTGGCCATGCTCCCTCCTGGCTCCCTGTGCCCCTGCTCCCTGCAGAGCCTGAGACACTGAGAAGCCCTTGAGTGAGTGAGCACTACAGAGCAACAGCTGAAGCATCAGTGTGTTATCAGCATTATTCTCATTCTAAATTCAAAACATATCACAGAACCAGCTAAAATTTTCTTTATAGAAAGAAAATTAACTCTCTCCCAGCTAAAACCAGGACTTAAAGCTAAATCAGAAGATACAAATGAGTGTGAAAGTAGCTTGTGGTATTAGTCATTAACATTCAGGTGGGAAGAAAGTTACATTTCTAGTATTTCATAAATTATCGCGTCCAACTTTTACACTCTTGTTGAGAATTTTCAGGTTGAGATCAACTCATACAGGCACTTCTCTAATTTCCTTGTCTTTGAGCTGAAGCTTTGATTGAGGATGACAACTCTTGCAAGGACAATTTAAAACTGACCCTTGGGCCAGCAATTGCCAATCACCCCTTCACATGCACTAGTCATGCATTCTGCAGAGCTGTAGGGTTTTGACTTAACCTTATTTCACTTCTGACAATCTTTACAAAGAAATTATTTGCAGTTGATACAATGTGTGATGGGTTTGAACTTAGGTCAGGGAGATTAAATTAAAGCAGAGGGCATTCTCGTGATGAAATCCTACCAACTTTTCCAAATAAAATTACTTATCCACACACACCAAAAAATTGAATAATGTAAGGTGTCCTTTTGTGATGGGGATTTTCTTCTCGTGAGAACAGGTTATGCTCTACTGTCAAAAATATTTAAAGGTCAGGGGCATCACGACCTACAGCAATTCATTTCCATCTGTGAAAAATGGTTTACATCTCCCCCCACTAAACTAATTTGGCAGCTTGAATTCAGCAGCTAGATTTCCACCTCAGCTACTCACCTCTCTGTGTTTTATGGTGCACCCCACAGTGTTGCATTACACGACCCCAGGGTCATTTCCATACTGTTGGGTTGTGAATACAAAGTTTAGATGGCCACAAAGATGTGCTTTCTGAAGGTTTGCATTTAACAAGCTGCTCCACTGCTCCCCTGTACACACAGTGATGCATCATTAGCACTGGAGCAACTCTGCTTCTTTATGAAGGGAACTGACTGTCATAAAAAGAAACATCAAAACTAACTACATCCTATCAGATAAATCAAGCATTATAAAGTTAGAAGAGTTCAGTCTCAGTGGGAATGGGAGGCATCATGGTCCATAATTGGTGAAGGCAACAGAGACACAACCCACAACGAGATACTGTCATCAGCCCTGACACCAAAAGTAAGGCACGCTGGAAACCTCATTTAAGAGGGTGCAAGGCAAACAGAACTGCTCCCTGCTTTGAGCTGGTGATCATGTCTGAAAGAGCAGATCTGAATATGGAACTGCTGCATCTGAGATTGCTCCCACAGCCTCTCTGACCTGCCAAGGACTGCCCCTGATACATAACCACACCTAGGGGTGTGTGGAAGGACTTCCCTCCAGAGGTGCTGAGTAGGGCTTCTTTCCTGCCTCAGCACAGCCTGTGCTCTCCTCTTTCACTATCTGTCCTTGACAAAAAGTACTGAACACAGTTCAGAGCCCTACACAACCCTGCAGATCTGATGTTACTCTCTGCCACCCTGTCACAAACAGAGGCCACAAACACTTGATCCTACAGCACTTTAAACATACCATTTTCCCCCATTACACTTTTCTATCTTGTAAGGGCAAGTCATAGGTGTTCAACACAGAGATGACACCCTAATGTGAAGTCAACATCACAGAAATAATCCAAGCTTTTTATTAAAGGCAAACAACCCCTTCAACCCAGCCACAAGTACTACAAGTTTATAACAGACTATACGGACAGCAAAACATTGACTTTAATAACTTCACTTGCAATGTACAGGGCAGCATCTAAACAAACAAACCAACCATTATTGGATTTCTTCTTTAAAGGCACTATATGTATTATTTCCTGAATACTCTAACACAGATTCCCAGAGCAGCAGAAAAAAAAAGCAATCCTGGAATCTCAAGCGGAGCAGAAGTGACTTTAAAATGTAACTCTGTGCCTTATTGGTATAAGCTGCTCAGTGTTACACCAAAATGAGTCATTCCTTAGCACTGTCACACACAAAGTGGGACAAGGATTTCAGCTGCCTATCCCATACAACACAGACTTAGTAAAAACATTTTGCCTTTAATTCCCAGCCTAAAAGAAGAATGTCATTGTCAATGTGACTTTGGAAAAAAAACCCACAAACACTCCACATGCACTGCATTACTCAGATTTGTTCTCTTCATGTGTTCAAAGTTAAACAAACATTTCTGCATTTCACTCCTGTTATCTCAAAGTCACAGGAGTGAAATCTGGATTCTTCTCTAGCTCTTCCATAAGCAATAGATGCTCAGCTCTTTATTGCACTCACCTAACAATGAGGAACTTTATTATTTCCAATAATGTGCAAACAAGAGGGGCCCAGCACTCAGTTTATCTGCCTGCCAGTCTTTTTATTTTCCAAAATTAGTATATATTTATTTGCAACCAAGTTTTTATAAGACAGCTACACAAAGTAAATATAGAAATATGAATTAATACACAGTTTTCACCTCATGCATATTGCAAATAAGTATTCCAAACTGTAAAGACTCCACTTAATCTAATTAAGCATTAAAAGGGATTTCTTTTTCCTCTTTAGCTTGCAAAAATTAATAACTCACATTTTCTGTTTAGTCTGCTTTCTTGTGAATAAGAGAAATACCATCTTACACAGACCAGTTTCAGCTCAACTCTAAAAGGCACAGTTTCTTCCTGGTATAAAAATAAATCTGACAAAGCAAACCAGTTTTTTAAAATGTCCTTATGCATGTCACTAAAGGATTTATCATTTTGCCTTTTTTTTCCCCACAGCTAGCAGATTTCTCTCTCTCAAGGTTGATTTCTAGCATTCTATGTAATTAAAGTCTGGGGATTGGTCTGTGGGTTGTTTGGATTTTTTAAACACTAAAGCAGTTACTACTACTAAAGCAGCAGCAATGTCAACCTCGAGTACAGACAAGAATGAATAAAACCTCAAATACTGCATTTTAATGGGAATCAGATTAGACTGGTCTCATCCTAGGTGGCACTTGTCAACATTACACACACAATGCCCACTGGATGTGCAGGCAATTTACTTTTTTTTCCTTCTTCTGTCCACAAGGAAAGGTCTTTCTAAACCCCCTAACAAAGCAGGGAGGCTCTGTCTGCCCAGGAAAGAATTTATGGACAAGTTTTCAACTCCTCTCATTGACAGCTGAAACACTGACAAGTGTTTTACCTGTCATTATGTAAAACTGTTAAAACATGTTTCCATGCTACTGATAAATGCAGATCTACATATACTGACTAAATTAACATAGCCTATAATAAGCTTCATTAATCCATCAACTAAGAACAGATTGACACTTAAAACTGTCAAGTAAACTTAATGTCTGAAAAGGATTCATCTGCAGAAGCCCAAACCTTTTCAGTTGCTCAGAATCATTATAGAAGGCTATAAAAGGGAAACAAATATTTGGGAAACCTTGTCTCAGCTGAAGTCAGTAACAGAACTGCAAAACCTTCAGAGGAGCTATGAGTTCATTCCTGGTACTGAGAAGTTCACAATCCTCTGCTCTCTTCCCTTCCCTCCTCTGCTGACTTTCCTGTTTCACAGCACCGAAGGCACATGCCTACACTCAGACATGCTCACAGTCTCACGGCTGCCAGGGGCCATTCACCTGTTGAACTGCAGCAGGCACATTTGTTCTTGGCTCACCTGAGGTATGCTGTCCCCTCAAACACACATCTCACCATACATTCCCACAATATCCCACTGAGGCCATGAAAACTCTCACAAGGGCCAGTAACAAACGGCACAGAAAAAAATACCAGTCTGGTCTCCCTTCCCTGTAAAGCTCTTCAGTGCAAGGACTGCCTTTGAATTGTGTGTGCATAATACCCTGAGCCAGGCCTCTACATGATCATACAATCGAAATAATTTAAAAATCTATGCAGAGCTACTTAGTACAGTGCTGTTACACTCCCAGCAAGTAGAGCTATTCTTGCATGATCCAAGAACAGCCCAGCTTCTCATATTTCTTTCACATATGGGGTTTCCCCACTCTCCTTCTACCTGCCCTCTCACCCCCTTTCACTTGATTTAATCCTGGAAAGCAGTTCTCTCCATACACAGACCGCATGCTAGAACTTACCTAGAGAAATTTGATTTCTCAGTTAACCCTACACCACTGTAAGAAGCTTCCTCTATTGTTTTCTGAAGCAAAATTAAGCTCCTTGGTACTACTGTGCTGCACATGGCCTTAGATTAATGTCTTTTCTACTTTTTCACTGATGAAGGAGTTGTCAAATAAACGTGCCCTTTAGCTAGCTGTCAGGGAAAAATCAAGCCTCCTGTGGCATTCAGGAAAAATAGCATAGAGCAGAAAGCAGGATTTTGTACCCCAAAGTGGATAAATCTATATAAGCTGAAAGCTGACTTCCACTTGAAACAAACAACAAAAAAAAAAAAGCAGCTCCCCACTTAAAACCTCACATCTTTTGCAAACGCATTGTTATTCACAGAAGGTTCCCCTATCCAGCAGTACAAACCTTCACTTTTCTGCTCCCTCCAGATGATTTACAATTCCTTTTCCCTCTGCAAGACACAGCCCAGCCTCCAAAAAAAAAGCAGGAGATGTTTTCATGCTGAGTAGTACCACTGAAGAACGATGGGCTCCATGCTCCCTTGACCACTGAGCAGGAAGCAGAAACGGGCAGTGGTGTTTCCTCAGCAGCTGAGGTGGTTTGGTTCCTCATCAGGCACAATGACCCCAGGTGCACAGCCAAGGATACCCCAGAGGCACAAGCCACCAGTGATGACACCGAACTGAGCTGTTCTGAATTCACATCTCATACCAAAGAGAAGCAGCATAATTCACCTTTTGCTGCTCCGTGAAGTTTAGGAGAAGCCACAGTGCAGAGCCTGCAAGCCCTGCAGGAGCTGCCTAAGAATGATAAATTTTGGAAAGGGAGCTGAGCACGGGGGAGCATTACCCTGTGGGTACCCTGCTCCTTCAGGCCTGGGCCCCAACCACCACACAGCCATTTCTCTGTAAAATTTCCATATCCTGACCTATGTTACACTGCAATCTTGTCCCTTATTTTCCTTTGAAGATGAGAACAGCAGGAGAGCCAAGGAATTTGCTTCTGCAAATGCAGCCTGATCCAGCCACACTAGAGATCCCTAATGCTGTAGAAACAGATTGTTCACCCAGCAAAGCAGAACTGCACAAGGAAGGGACAAATGAGTTACAAACCCCTGTGGGCTGCCACCAGGAAATACACAGTCAGACATTTCACACTGGTTCTCACAATCAATAAAATTAGATGAATATTTTTTGCAACCGTGTCAATTGAAAATAATGTTGCTAACACCCAACTTGCACCATCTAGCCTAATTAAAACACAATCCAGGTAACTGCAAATGAAGGAGCAACATTTTTTGTGGTGTGAATTCCCCAGTGAACATAAAAATTAACAGATGTTTTCACAGTACTAGTTATTTATCTGTAGCATTACTTCATTGCTGGGGGACATTCAGTAACAATCTGGGCTTTTACCAGATGTCTGCAAAGTAGCAGCTACTCCTTGATCCACTTGACTTCTTTAATGCCCAAGGATATGTTCAGCATACATTTGGTAAGAAGCATTTGTATTGGTTCTATGGTTTATGCTGATCATCATCATGCTTGTTGTCATAAATAATAGGGTACTCCAAAAGAGATATGATTCTGGGTAACAGGACCAAGCAACTGGAAAAGATTCTCCCTAGAATACGTTTTCAGATTTAAACAGAGATATTGGTTAGACTGTATGTATTTGCAAACCTATTTCTTTAGGCAAAGATTAGAAAAGCAAGGAGAATCACAAAGTCAATTTTAACTCTGAATATGCACTTCTAAAGCACATGAAATTGTGTCTTTGTCAGTGGCTCATGAATTTCTCCTGTGCCCTCAAACAAGCTCAACAAGAATGAAATCTGGATGAATTATTTTAAAACTTAAAAGATTTTAACAATTGGCAGTTTGCAGTGAAGTTGTTCTCATGTGTACTTGCACATTGGAGAGGGAGGGAGGGAGAGAGGGAGAGATGGACTAAAAGAACTCTGCCTTTAACTTTGTATCTTGAGCTCTGAACAAAAATATATTCTAAATAGATAGCACAAATGTCACACTAAAGGCTTCTTCCCTGAACTCTGCTCATTTCCAATGCAAAAAAAAAAAGACTTGAGAGCTTCAGTTGAAAGCATGCTATGACAAAACCTGAGGAAAAAAATGCAAATGGATTGAAATCTCCCAGGTTAACCAAACAATTGTCTGGGACAGAACAGAGACCAGTCAAGGGAACTTTCACTAACTGGGAAAAAAAAAAAAAAAGAACAGCACCACACCAACAACCAACCAAAAAGAGAGATGCAATTTTTGAATAACACTGGAAAGTCTGGCCACTCCTTTTCAGACTCAGAAACTGAAAGCAACATCTGATGACAGCTGTGGAACTCTGCCTGAGCCAGCATCTGGGTTGTGTGCCCAGGCCAGCAGCCCTGGGGTACCAGGAGCTGGGGGACAGCGTCAAAGCACATGGGGTTCAAAGGTGATGAAGCATATATGAATTCAGCAATGGCTTCATTTCACTGAACACCCTGGAGGCATTTGTCCATTGTTTCTTACCTCTCCTGGAGAAAGGAGAGGGTAAAAGATCATCCCAAAACCCAGAGGAAAGAACCAAAATATCTGGTTGTGCAGGTAACTCATCCATCAGCCTTTATTTTTATTTTCCAGATGGGCAAGGAGGCTGGGGACAGAGGTGAGAATATTGAGAGGCCATCCCTTTGTGCAGCAGCGTATTTGAATTGATGGGACAGGCCTCAAAATGACAGATGGATGCCTGCAGCTATTTGATTTATTCACTGAATGAATAATAAATAAAAAGGCAACACAGTGGCATTTAAAGGGCCTCGGACTCTACCATCTCCCAGACAAACAGGCTATCCAGCTTCAGATATTGTTCAACAGAAAGCTTTACAATTCTCAAGGCCTTGTTTAACTGCTGGGAGTGGGCAAAAATCAATGAAGCAGAATTTTAGTTTCTGCTGCTGAGAAAAAGTTCTCTTTCCATAGTTTTATTCTCACCAGAGCTCTCACGTGTTTTTAAGCCTACCAGGAATTGATACTGCTCTGGCTGTAATTAACCCTTGGCTTCACCAAAAGCCTATTCCACTGCAAGCAGGGGAAGAATTTGAATTAGATTCTTAATACATACAGATATTCTACCGCATGGTGTAGAAGGATGAAGCAACAACCATAAATACAGGCATTAAATGGGCTCCTTTCTATTACTAGAGGGACAAACTTATATCAGCAAGTTGGATCTATTTAATATACATCATACCAACTATAATAGAGCCTGGTAAATCCTAGCCAAATACAAGCTCATTGTTCTCCTCCACTTTCCATTCCCTTAAGATCAGAGCAAATATCCTCCCAAAGAAGCTCCAGCTGCTACTCCTGAGATGGTTCAGAAAAACTCACAGCAACCTCCAACCATAAACACAAATATGGCACTTAGTTTTGCTACTGATTTACTCCAATCCCCTTCCCAAGACATTTGCTGTGATGACAAATGCTACGGCCTGGTAGCAAAGTCATGGCACAAAACAAAATATAGATGTGACTTGACAAGTTATTTAAGAAAAACAAAACAAAACAACAAACCATATTGATACTTGATATTTTTAAGCTATTTAAATGAAATGTTATTAATGAGACCTTATTTAATCTAAATTATTTTGATCACTAAATTGCTGCTAGCTAAGCTTGAGGTAACAGCTGTGATACACCACCATCTTCATGTTGTTTCAGTAAAACACAGTTTCATGTAAATTCTATTTTTATCAGAATTGTGTAGTACCTTGTAAACCAAGCTAATGTAGAGCCAGAATATAATCATTTGCCTTTGCAGGTGTTGGACACTGCCTGGTCCCTACCTACTCTTCAGGAGACAGGACATTGCAGCTGCTCCTTTGGTTTGTATTACTCTCCCTTCTCTGTGCTTTGCACATCAGGAGGAAGCTACTCTGAAGCATGTTCCACTGCCCTCTCAGGGGAAGGCCAGCGCTGAGCACTGCCACGGCAGACAGCAAGACTCCCAGGTGACAGCTCTCCACACAGCCAGCAGGCATCTGTACCTCAGGGGTGTGGCAGCGTCCATGAAGGAATCAAAGGATCTCTATCACAGGAAACTGACAGCCAAAGAGGTGATTTCCAGAAGCCAAATCTGATTTTATTCTCAGAAAAGTCAATTAAACAACAATATTGTTTTCCAAGGGAAGAATGGGTGCAGCAGTCTAACCTGACTACACTGTCACAGTGAATAGATGCTGTATTTGCAATAAGGGGAAACATGTCATGTTTCCTTTACCAAACCTGCTCCCAACAGGCATTTCCACCAACAAACAAAAACATCTCTCTTCAAGACTTCAAAGATCCCCTTATTTTCAGCCAGAAATAGCTCACTTGCTTACCTGAAAAGTAATAGGTTATTTAGGCTACAGAGCATTGTGACTCAGACAGGCTTCCTCCCAAACACAAAGTAAAACCAAGCCCATCCAGTTCACGGACACTGCAGAGGCAGCTGGAGCCAAAAGCAGGTCTGTGGTAGGTATCACTCATGGCACAGAACCACATAGCTCAAGAAACAGGGTACCCTAATGAGGAGCTGGAAAAGAGAGAGGGAGAAGGAGGAAGGCGCCTACACTGATACAGTTAAAATGGCAAAATCCCCTTTATTTGTTGTGCACGTTTCTTATATATGATAAAACAGTTTACATTCCACTTCTTACTAAGATTCTGCCTAATTGGTTCATTCTTTCAACCTGTCTCTAACACACTCTATAATTGGCATACTTTACAAAAACATAGATTAGACTAATTTCAACTGCGCCACAGCTCAGGCCTTTACAGGCCTCTGCAGGCCCCAATGAGGCTGCAGTTTGGACAAGGCTGGATTGTCCAACCTCTGCAAAAGCACCCCATGTCCCCACTCAAGGAGGAACTCCTCTACAAGCTCAGCCTACCCTGCCAGCACCACCTGTGCTGCCTTCCTGCCATCCAGTCGATGATGCTTCTGCAGTTGCAATAAGTATTAAAACTGTGACTCCCAGGGACTAGCAAAGGTACTGCATCTTCTTGCTCTCATTACAAAATCAAAATAAAGACTAAGAAAAGGTGATTTTAAATTCATAGCCACTTTAAAGGTCACAGAAAGTATTATACTATTACAAGATCAGCTAATTATATTATTTATGGAAAGCATTTGTTCTAGGAACAGAGATTAGGCATAACTACAATTGGATGTGTCTGTGACAAATCTAGAAATTAAGCAAAGATCCCCTAAAGTCAAAGCCAAGGGATTTTTTTTGTACCATAAAACCATTCTGTACATGCTGTCCTGGCAGGAAAACCTCCTTTCCATTATTTATTACTCTGTGAACTGTTACTGGTAATTGCTAATAGCTCTCAGCATTGTGCCCATAGCTGAGCAACTGGTGGATGCTGAGATTCCAGCTGAGTCGCTGTCCAGTCGGTCAGCGATGGAGAAAGTTTAGCAACTCCGCCCCAGAGAGCTCTCAGCTCAGCCTGACTGCCCTGAGGGGAGAGAAGCTGTTAGCTCTCCCTCTCAGATCTCATCCTGCAAGAGGAAGAAGGCCAGAACAGATGCTCCTCCCCCTCCACATGCAGCAAGGCTTTAACCAAACTTTAGCTCTCACAGTAAAGTTTAAGTTTAAAAATTACCCTGACAAAAGCTGGTCACCTTAGAATATTCCTATGTAACCTGGGAAGGAACAGTATTTTCCATGTGTGTAACCTTCGCCATGGCCTGCTCCCTCTGTGCCACTCTGGTGGTCCATTACCCATAGGAGAAAATTTTTCAGCTGGGAGACAGAAGGATGCTGACCCATGGGTAAAAGATGGGGCTGGGACTAAGCAGTGCTTACGTGGACTTGAGTGCAGAGCCAGGCACAAAGAATCTAGCATTCAAACACCCATGTTTTCCCCCAAGTTCCATTTCAATATCCATAATTGTATAGCACAAAATCTGGCATTTGGGGCCTGCTTGTAATACACTTTCTTTACATCAAGAGGACGTGTGTCAGCTGCCTCCTCCTCCTGTACAATGCACACATTTTCTTTATTGTTCCCATTCTGAGCCACAACAGTGGAAGTGTGAGCATGTTGCTTAGCAATACAGGACTAGGATAAGCTATGCTTAAAGTCTTCTTACTCCGTTAGATGTCCTGTAGTGGCCATTACCAGAGAAAAAATTGACTTTTTCATTATCTTCTTATTGTTTCCAGGGGAGTTTCTCCCCTGTTCCTATTGCATTTGCTTTGGATTCCCCCGCCTCCCAATGTTCTCACATTAAATTTTTCTTAGACACAGCAACTATTCTCATCTCTCTCATATATCTATTACTTTTCTCAGCTGTAGGCTCCTTGGTTGGAATTTTCCACCCCTTTTTTAGATAACTGAATTCATTACAGATTTAAGAAAATAAATCTGGAATGTTACAGGACAATACCTGCAGGAAAAATAACCTCTGAGCAAGTAAAATACCTCATTTCTCTCTTTTAGCCAGTGTTTGGTTGACTTCGTTGTGAAAAACTGCCAAAAAAGAAAAATAAAAGATGTCTGAATACCACTTTTTTCCAGTTCAGAATCCAAAAGAGCTTTCTTTCTGAGCAAAATCTCTGGCTCTTAATTTCAAAGATGTACAGAAATGAAAGCTGTATTGTACTCTCTCTCCATTTTAGTGCCTGATATTCAACTGAAGTTCACAACAAAATTAAGAGTGATCATAGGAGTCCCTTAGACAAATCTTTCCCATGCAGCATCCTGAGACTCTCTGAGGAAGAGGGGGTCAATCTTTCAGGCCCATTTCTTGAGGAAAGCTGTGTCTTATCATATCTGTTGAGATCTTGTCCTGTTCTTTCTGTGAGGGGCTGGCTACAAGAACTTTTATGAGTGGTGGATGTTTGGTACCAAGTGTGGGCACAGAAACAAATCCATACCGTAGCTGCAGGTAAATCACATCATGCATTTGTGTACTAGTACTCACTCCATCATAATAAAACAGACCCAAGGTTTTGTTTATGCATTCAGGCTGCAAGCCTTCCTCAACTTTCTGTTGTGGTGTTTATTAGATTTGCAGTGCCAATAATCATGTTAACACAAATGTTTAAGGGACAGTCTCCTCAAGAAAGATCACTGCTCGGGAGGGAATTATCCCTATCTAATTACACTTCATGCTGCTGCTGGACATTCCACTTGCTGTCTGACTGCTGCTGTCTCATTTTCAAGAGCACTGACTCTGCCTCAGGTATGGGACTGGCTATTTGGAAATCAAAGCCCCACTGCAAAGTGGGGCAGCTCATGGTCAGTGAAATATGTGCTGCAAACCAGCCCTGGAGACAACAGGCTGTGAGCAGAGCAGATTCTCTCAGGGAAAGCTGGGAGCTGTCAGTGTTACCCAAGGGCTCTGTGACAGCCACCCTGTGCCCTCCCTGTTGGAACAGGGTCCATCCCAGCAGAACCTTTCCCTGTCCTGGCTCTTGTCCTGCAACGAGCTGCAACCTGCTGGCAAGCACAGCCTGCACAGGCCCCCTCCAAATGCTGCATGCCCCACAAGTGTGCAGCAGGGCCAGGCCAGGCGCCCTTGCCACCCTGAGTGGGCACAGGCACGGCATCCTCTGCACACCCAGCTGTCTGTGGGTGGCTGCTGAGCTCAGGGAGCAGCCCTGCAATGCAGCACAGCTGCCCCAGCAGCACAAGTGGGAATCTCAGAGGGAGTCATAAAGAAATGCAGCTCCCAGAGGCTTCAGCCTCCCGGTGCATCTGAAGAACACAAAGTGCTAGACCAAAATCCTTCTGTGCAGGCTCCTGCATCAGCTTTAACTGCATTTGCTTTAAATTTCTAAGTTGCCTGGAGACTTGAGGTCCCACTCATTAACATTTTGGCACAATGTCCCAGTCCTGGGCTACTTCCAAAACACTCCCCTCTCTGGCACAATTAGGTTCTTTGCCTATCTCCAACCAAGAAAATAATTATATGTGACTTTTTTTATATACTGCAGGCATGACGCATCTGAACATTTTGCTGGTTGCAATATATTTTCCTAAATTCATCAATCATTCAAAGATTTTTGTCCAAGGAGTTTTCAGGAAATTAGAATGAGCATTAAAGATCACACTATTCAACAGATATAATTTCAATATTAAAGTCTTATAAATCCTTGAATGAGTAGTGCTGACTAAATTGAAATCAAAGCCTAGATAAAAAAAAATGTATTCATTTATTTATTTCAGAAGACAATGTGGAGAGCTGCCTCCTTTTGAAACCACTGATTATCTGAGAATAAAACTGTCTGGGCTTCAAGGTCCTGCATCACAAAAAGCTACAGTACCTTGGGCTCAGCACACCTGAGCCATCGACCTAATGAAACAGAGCAAATAGTTCAGGATCTCTGGGCTGCTCCATCTGCAATCCCACCAGTAACACTGCCTGAGAATCACTCTTACTAGGTAAGAGTCAGATCCACATCATTTTTTTACTTATTTTAAAAACCTCTTCTTTTATTCTTATGTTTTCAAATGCCTTTTTTTTTCTCTCCCTACAGTTCTGCCAATTGTTGCAAATTTTACTTGTGAAGTCTTCACTGGTAATTTTCCTCCACCCGTTAAATAGCACCTGTATCTCAAACCCAACATTAAAATTGCATGGTCAGTGTTTTTGAGCAGAAAAGATTGGTCAGCACTAGAGATGGCTTCACTATCCATAATAAATGCTCTGGCACCAATGTCATTTATGCATCTGCTTAATCAAAGAAGACAACCTTCAACATGGAAGATGGGAAAAGAAAAAATATAACAAAAAGGCATTTTAATTAAGCTACAAAAGGCTTGCTGTCTGATGACTCTCTGAGAGGTCAGTCAGGTGTGGCTGAGGCACAGCAGTGTTGGCTCTGTAATTCCAACTGCAAACACTGGGAATATCAGGAGCAGGTAACAGTGTCCCCAAGGCAAGTAATGCTACATTTTGCCTCATTTTCAAAGGACTCTTCATCTGCAGCTACACTGGAACATCACCATAATTCAATTGTAGGGGCAAATACAAAGTCAGCAAACTCAGGCTCCTAATACCTGGAATTTACCTGAGATACCAGTTTCTCCTTTTTCTCAAAATTTTATTGGGTTTTATTTGTTTGCTTGTCTGTTTTCTTAAGGACAACAGAGGACATTTGAAGATGAAGTTGATGCAGAATTTTATCTAACTTCAGGAAAAATTGAAACCACTGCTGAAACGTTGCTAATATCACTAGATCCAGAATGAAATGTTCTGTATCCCTATGGTATTTCAGAGGAATGAAGGGATAAAATGAACAGTTTGCAAGCTAATTCTCCATACGTAACAGAGTATTTGTCCAGATTTAGACCATGATCTTCAGGGAGGCAAGGGAGGAATGGGTTCCCAAATCCCACTGACAAGCAAAGAAAATTTACCTTTTAAAAGAATTCAGATTCAATTTTTTCCTTCTACATTTCATCCTGTTAGCCCCTACCTTCAATAAAATTAGTGAAATTATCTAAAAAGAGGTTTCAATCAAACAGCTAGAATTTCAATGGTGTATTCAAAAGAGTTAAGTCATCAGAAGTACCATCCATGTTAAAGGGAAGTATGAAAATAACCACACAACCTGGACTTTCCAGGTGTAAAATGAAAGGACACTAAACTAGCTATTAACATGTTACTAATTGTAAAACAATAGTGCTAGATACTGGAAGTTAAAGGAATGAACTAGGGGTGGGCAATAGGTTAATTGCAGTACTGAAAATATAGGAGGAAAAGAGAATTCTAAATGAGGGGAAAATTCATTACTTGCATTAGATTTTTTTTCTTCAATCAATGTGCAAAGGTTGAGCAGATGTTTATCTTGTATTTTATGGATAAATTGTGAATGAAAAAAAAAAATTTCCTGCAGATGCCATGAGTCAGCCTAAGCTACTGCTCTTTCCAAATTAACTACCCCAAATACTGAGCAGAGAGCCAAAGACCTCTTTGAACCACTGAGCTTTAAATTTTAGCATGTCTCAGAAAGGAGGAAATTTTTAAAGGGAGGTAGGACTGCCAGATTAGTTCGTGTATTTCAAAGGGCAAAGGCAATGCAGAAAGGGCAGCAGTAACTAGGCATCTTGCAGATGAACAGGTGGTATAAACCTGATACATACTGCCAGTTAACAACAGTTAAGTAAAATACATTTTAATACATCACTTTATCGTGTAACATATTTGGAGACAAGTCATAGTGTTAATTCAAAACCAGAAGCATAGGGAAAAGCTTAGGGGCCATCACAGGTAATTGCCCCAAAATTATTTCCCAGTAGTGTTCAGTGGCAGAAAAGACTAATACTATCCCTTAGTGATTAAAAAGAAGATAACTGAAGAAGAACAAAATTAGTATCACCTCTAAACCCAGCTTTGGTGAAGCTCTTATTAGGCTATTGCTCCCAGTTTAATTCAAGGAAGATGTGAAAAAGCAATGAGCAATTTAAAGCAGAGCCACCAATGTGATTCACCAGCTGGGAAACAAGCCTTACAATGCACGGCTTAAGGCATTAAATATACCTAGCTTTCAGGAAAAGCTTCAGCTGTAGCTTGATCAATGTACATACAGGTGAAAGACAGAGCTGTGGTGGCAGCTTTTCAAGGTTGTTGACAAAGAAAAACAAGAGCCTACAGATGGGAGATGAAGTCATACAAATTCAGTCTGGAATAAGAAATAATTTACCATCACAAAGGCTAATTAAACACTGGAACAGTTTTTCACTGAAGGTGATCAACTTCTTTCAATGTAAGCTTTTAAAAAGTGGATGAAACACTTTTTAAAAGGGGTTTTTTAAACCATACATCATTTGAAGTGCCACACAAGACTCACTGCCAAATATCCTGGAGGAATTACATCGCCCCTGCACTGATTTCAGTTTCTGCAGCTTTCCATGAGGGTGTCTCACCTATTTAAATACTGTAAGGCCAATGCAGACCCTCTGTAAACTGCAAGGATTTCTCTTCTTCCCCCTAACAATCCTGTAGGCAGTCAGTCAGATTCTGATTAATTTATTTTTCATTCCAAGTTCTGAAATTTCAAACATCATCCAGAGGCAAAGACTGTGAAGTTACTCAGTGCTCTAACATGGTGCACCAGTCTTTCTCTTTCAAGGTTAAAGTGTCCAGCAGTACTGAAGTCGACATTTAGCCTCAGCAGAGACAAATTTTACCTCATTATTTTACCTCAGCACCTGCTTTGGGTTTTTTGTTTGTTTGTTTGTTTGTTTTGCCTATTCTGCAACTTTGGCTTGTAGAATTATTTAGACAAATTTCCCCTAGTCAAGTCCTTACCAGTGAACAGAGTTTGTGTTCTGGGGACAACTCTCTCTAGAGAGAGATTTCTTCTTTCAGTACACAAGCTGAAAAGCAAAAGGCTCAAACTAACCAAGGCCCCAAGTTCAATCCAAGCATACTTTGGTGAAATGTAAGGAAACCATGACATTTAAAAAAGGAAAAAAAATAGGGGGAGGGTAAAAAAAATACCTTTCTGCTCTGAAACTGCAAAATAAGGATGCTGATAGACAGCACTGAAAGTTTGTACAGAGAAACAAAATTGCATCTTCGCTAGAAACAGGGAAAAAAACTCACATCTTTTGACCCAGCAGCCCTGAGAGCCTTACTGCAAATGCCATGAGAAGGAGCATTCCCTCAGCACCACCACTGAAATGTTCTAATGATGCACTTTCAGCAAATTACTGTGTTCTGACAAAATCTAAGTTGATGGTACCAAGGACATTTCTACCACTCAAAACAGTTACTAGAATGACCTTGTGTAACACAAATCCCTAGGAATTACATTCAATAAACTGACTTACCAAACAAGTTTAGGATGATCTTTTACCCTCTCCTTTCACCAGATTAAAAAGGAAAGAGAAGACACAGTGCAGTGGGTCACTGAGATGAGAGCAGCATTTGACAACTTGGGCCAAAATCTATTTTAGCCTGCATGGCTAAATAAGGGCAGAAATCCTCACCCCAAATCTCAGATGACTCCCTTGAAGCCACTGCAACCTTAAAGATTAACAGCTGAAGATGTATCTTCCTAACTCAAGCAGAACAAAAGGAGGGAAAAAGAGAATGTCAGACATGGGAACTGCATATGTTTTAAAATACTCAGGAAATCCTATTCACAAAACCCACTAGAGTTGCTATTCCCTATGTTTAAATATTCTATGATGGGAGAAAGCCAATACCTTTCTGCTTACCTCATTCTTATTTATAATAGGTTATTACATTTTAATTCATCCAGTTGCTCTTCTGTATTTCCAGGCAAATTGTGCTAAAAGCTCATGTAAGCAGAAAATATTTTATTAATGTACTGGAATCCACCTTCATGGAAGTGAGCATTTTATTTCTCCATTTTTAACACCCTGATTCTCTACTACCCTTAGTTTCTAGATGGTAGCTTTATTTCCAGATTTTCTGTTTTCAGTCACCTTTCTTGCTTATTAATAATAATTATCCTAAACTACCTAGAATCACCATTAGAAACTGTGATTTTTTTTCCAGCAACCAGTGACAGGCAACATGACTCACTACAAATTAAAATTATGAAAAGTAATGAGAAAGGGAAAGTGGAAAAAGCACAACTAAGTCAGAGGCATCAAATCTTCAGTTACATAATGAAGGAAAACCATATCAAAAATTACAGGACCTAAGCTGAAGTGCACTGAAATCAGCATATCTTTCAAACCACTTTGAGGTCAGACATTGTCTCATTCTAATGTTTTTATCCCAATCCAGGGCTGGACGTAATTCCCATTTCAAACACGCCTCTATGGCTACAGTGGTAGCACAGGGAACCCCTCTGTCACCACCACACACCCATCCTGTCTCTGCAGGCTGTGCTTCTGCACATGTAAACTTAAAATATACATTGTATACATGAAAATAACCACGGGCTGGAAACCCAGCATACATCATAGGGCAGGAATCTTCACTCCCTAAGTTTTCATAGGAAAGGGGAAGTAAATATACTTTTCTAGTAAGAACATAAATATTCATCTACAGCAAGCTATCAGGGAAAATCCCAGGACTGATGCTTTGATGGCTCCCAAGTACCTCTCTAGGTAACTGTGCTGTAACCCTGTAGTGTGTGTTTGAAAAAACCCACAGAACTCATTTACAAGCATATAATACAACGAGTTCAGCCTTGTGTCTGCTGTGGACCTAAGAACTACAATCGACTGCTGATGTATAGTCTGTTTCTTCATGATGTGCTCTATTAGCATCAGCTTCCTTTTTAAAATTCAGTGCTCTTCTTTTGCACTGCCAAAATTCCAGATATCCAGAATTGTATCTCTGCTTAGTGACCTGCCATACAATTATTTTAATAAGCTTAAATAGTTAGCAGTTTTTTCAATGCTACATAAATTCTAGACACTAGTTATAAGACTGTTGTGAAAGCTGGAATTTGCTGGCTAATACCAAATTTCTGCAAGAGTTGCTACATATGCAAAAGAGCTTCTGCTCTCCAGTCCCTGATCTGTGGTTGTCACAGTGATTAAAACTCCATGTTTCCTAAACAATTAACTAACATAGTCTATTAAATCTCATTTTATTGCTTTGAATGGATTTAGATGGTACAATAATCCAGCTCGGAAGCAAGACAGAATTTGCATATCTTTTTCAGAAAATGGATGAGACATAAAATGAACTACATGGTGGATAAAACCAAATCCGAGCGTGTTCTCGGTCTGCTTTGCATTTGATTTTCTCTGCTCTACAATAAACAAGTTTTAGCAGTGATAGACTAGAATATATAGAAATCAAAGATAAAGAAAGCTCTCAGAGGCTACAAAACCAATTCACTTCAAACAGAACAAGCACATCACTCAGTATATTTTGACAAATCTGAATGTGAAATCAGCCAAAATGTTTGTTTTCTTTGACTAGTTCTGCCGGAGATAGCACGGCACGTTGTGTATCCCATGCTGCAACTTAAATTCAATTTTGTGATTCAGAAAGTTTTACTTTTAGTGCTTCAGATGGAATATATGACCTGCAATTCATTTATATTTCCTACATAATTAGTAGCTGGCAAGTAAAACAAATTAGGTGCTTGATAAACACAGACAATTATATTTTCAAAGCAGTTGTATTTATGCTTGGAAGGAAGGACAGTTTTATGAATATGTAATCAAGGATGTAAAATTGGAAAGGAAACAAAATAGAGCATAGTTAATTTGGTGGTAGTGACAAATTAACACTGAGCCAAGCCCCCTGCACATGCACTGCCCTGATAAACTTGTTATTAAGCAAAGGTTCACTAAGAGGAGCTTGGTAATCCTTCTTCTGTGTTTGCTCTTCTTTATTAGCCCTTTGAGAAAATATTGTTTATAAAATAAAGATCTGCACAAGCAAAGATAAGAGTCCCTGTTTCCTGACTAACCTGTTTAATGGCTAACAAGCTGGGAATATATAGCTCTTTTCTGCTATTTCCTTCATATACTTGGCTACAGGTGTGTGCTGCACACCAGTGATTACCAAGCATTTAGGAGCAGCTGTGCCTCCAAATGAAAGATGAAACTGAACTGAAAGTTTGTTTGAAATGGAAGTAAAACCTGGCAGATGGCAGCATCCAGAAATAGCACCACTGAAACAGAATTTTTTGTGCAGCTACTGCTCCAGAGCACTAGTGAGAACAGGGGGAGGACATCTCAGCAACAATCTACAAGGGGAAAAGGGGAGGAATAAAATGAAGGCAGTTTTAGGGAGAAAGAAAACAACAGAGCGGATGGGAAGAAAAGAAGAAAATTAGCTTTATGTGTCAACACCTAAAAAAAGACCAGAAATTCGAAAAGTCTATTTAGCAACATGAAAGAATTTTAACTATCCATAAGCCAGGTTTGTTCTTTGAGCAAAAGAAAAGCTAGTGGAAATACAGAGAAAAAAGAATCATTTAGAGAAAGAACATGAAAACTGACCAGTGGTCACAATCAAAGAATTTAAATCATAACAAGCCTTTGGTGTATTGTGGAAAGCCACATTTTCTTCAAAAGATTGTGGAAAGTCATTATGCTGAGACAGACCCAAGTGTTCTGGGAGATATGGGGTTAAAGGCATATGCCCAAAGGAACATCAAGAGAGGTTTTTTGGGTATTCTGCAAGCAAAAACTGACTTTCATTTCTTTAAGAAGCAGACACAGTGAGGTGCTCCTGGCCAGCAGCTCCACACAGGTCTCTGTGTTTTGGGGACTGCAGTGCCACTGAGAGAACCCGTGTTTCTCTTACTCAGTCCCCTTGAAGCCTGACTACAACTCTGTGTAATTAATTTGAGCTGAAGCTTCTCAGAAATGGCCTAGAACTGAATTTGAGAGGAAATGCAGCCTAAAGTGTTTCAGCCTTTGGCCATTCCCCATTGGACTGACACTATATCCTCCCTCCACTGGTGATACCTCTGAACATCAGGGTGGTCTGGCAAGAGCAATTCATCTTTAGGAATTCGACATATTTATGCATAACTCTACTCTTTAATTCTAAATAACCAGGTTTGAAAGTCTCTAAATCACTTTTCAAAATGGAATTTTGCCTGGGAAAATCACAGAAAAAGCCCTACATAACTGTTCCAGTTTGATTGATTGGCATTAAATTAATCCTATTGCTGCTTTCTAAGTGAGGAGGCCAGAAGAAATGTGTTCCTCTCCATTCACTGTGTACACACAGGTGGAATAATATAATATGACAGAATAATTAGAAACTGTAAATTAAGATCACATCTGGATGTAAAAATAACCTAAAACTTGAACATTTCACTTTGGAAACATCTTTTTTACTTAATATTGTCATTTGGCTGCAACAAATGTCAGACCAGGCAGTAGTCTGAATCAGCAATGTCATAGGCAGATCATGCTGGGGACTTCAAGAGATTTCTAATTGCACTGCTGCTCTGCTATCTCTTGCTGTTTAGGGAAAGCTGCAAACCTCGCCTTCCTGACAAAAACTGTTCCAGATGATTCAGACGAGATACTCGTGACAACCACTTTGCAAAAATCTTCTAATATGAGTCATTTTATGGTGATTCATTTACTTTTTCATCATTTTAAAACAAACTTTCCAGTGTGAAAAAGTTTAAAGACCTCTTTGAAGAAACAACTTGCAATTACAAAGCTCTATTTTTCACTAGAGACAGAATCATTGCTTTACCAAAACAAAGCTCTTCTGAGCAATTTTCATCTATTTCTGGTCTTGTAAACCAAGCCCAGTCTGAGTGCAATGTTGAAAACAGTGACATCAGCTATTCTGTACCATGGGTGGGTTACTAGGCGACGCTGAAAGTTCTGCGGTGCTATCCAGAATCCCAAGCTTTCTCAAATCTACAGTCATTATATTATATTCACTCATCTAACAAATAGCTGGAGCAATGACATAAAAACTTTCATTTTGAATGAAAATATTTTCTTCAAAAGTTAATTTTGCAGGTCTTAAAAAGCAACTGTGATTTTCTTTTGCAATGAGTATTTGTTTTGCTAAGGAAGCCTAGGGTAATCTCTGGACAAAATTGGGAGCTGTTGAGATCTTTTGATTAGGGAATTTTAAACCAGATTTGAGGTCTAAGATTTTTTTTTAATGAACTGCCCCAGAAGACCACGATTCTGACCAGTCCTTAACAGAGAGCTACACTGGGAGTTATATACACATACACTTACAAAAATACATTAACATATTTAACCAGTTGCAGTGGATGTGTGGCAAAATTGGCAAACTTACAACCAAGGGAAAGCCCCTCCAACTGGAAATATCACTCACATTTAAACTCCCTGAGAGCCATCACCTATGAGTAATCAACCACAAGTTAGCAGAATTTTGTAGAAACCAAAACCACAGGTGTCTTTATTGCTGCTATACCGAGGCCTTTTTAGCCTGTGCTAAATACAGAGAAGGTAAACAGACAGACATGGGCTGAAGGAGGAAACTCAATTACTCTACAGGCAATTAACAGTAGGAGTATAACAGGAATACAAAAAACAAAGTTAAATTTGAAATTATGTCCTCATCAAATGCTGCTTTCCCAAAGGACAAGTGTTTGCAAAAGAGCAGAAGATTTTCCAGATCGGGCATGTTTTGCTCTGCAGTTGTTCAGACTCTGGAGGGAGCTGAGGATACTCTTTCAGGAGCCCAGATTTCATACATCACATTTGTAGGTTAGAACCACTGTGCCCAGGGAGAAGAGCCTGAGGCTTTTGAAGACACTGAAAGAAGCTTCTGCTATACAAACATAATTCAGAAAGATAAGTCATTTGATGTTCTTGTTAAAAAAAATAAATAACCCAATGAGATGTGCAATGTGCAGATCTGTATGAGCAGTCAATTCAAATGAATGATCTCGTGTATTAAACAGTGCAAAATCTCTGTCTTTCCTACATATAAATTAGTGGTTTGCATTTATCCAAGTAAAGCAAGACTGAATAAGGTATTATAATAATGAATTTCTTTGGAAGATGATCAGCTCCCCTCTTATATTTGTGCCATTCTAGTAGTTTCACAGTATTCTCAGGGTATCCTCATTTTCTCAGAAATTCAGATTTTAACTCTTTTATGACATTTTATTAGGAAAGCACAGACTTTTCTCTACATTCCACAGGGGCTGAACTCTAAGCTTAACTAAAGCTCTACAAGTCTCTTCCTGCAAAGAATAAGGTTACATTTCCACATTGTACCTTTCTAGGAAAAAAAAATGTAGAAAAACCTGGTGCTATTGAGTTCTGTAAGAAAAAGAACATTAGCACATGGTCCTGGAGATCTTTCTGGCAAAACTGTTCAGCTATTCCATAATAGGTATGAAAGGCAAGTACTGTTCTTTCTTATTTCAAAAATATTTTCAAGTAGGACTTGTTTTCTGCCTCTAGCAGCTTGTTTCCCCTCAAGCCTGTTGATACAGAGAACTGTCTATGAATGTCTTTTTATTTTTTTTTTGGTACCTGCAATACCCATGCTTACAGCCTGAAGCAAAAGGAAGCAAAGATGATGAAGGTGCTTCAAACATTCTCCACTTCAAGTATTCTCCCTGATGGTCACAAAAGCTGAGGAACGGAGGCATGTAGCACTGCCTATTAACGGGACAAGGCAGACACACATAAATAGAAAGAGACACATTGGGGACTTTATCTGGCCCACACATAGATGTTTCCATGATATGCTAGCATTAATCAAAAGCAGAATTATATACCTCTTTATGTTTATCTCTTATTTCACCTGTACCAAAAAGATAGGCATTCTTGTTGTTCATGCAATACCTCTCCAAATCTTTAACAAGCTCAGCCACAATCAGCTTCCTGTCAAAACCACAAATTTTTACCTCAAGTTGTTTAGACGAGTTCTTTTTTCCCATTCATAATCCATCAGTTTCTGCCTCCTGGATGTACACAGGTGCAATATCTTTAAGCTCCAGCCCTGGGCTGTAGGGTAGCCATAAATTTAGGCATTGTACAAGAGCAGTAAAATTCTTTTAACTTTAACAAAACCTTTTGCAAACACTCTTCTTCTTGTCAGGATCAGTAATGACATACCAAAATAAACCCCAATATAGACAAGTCAAACATATTTCAACTTTCTTATTGCTCAGACATACTTTATTGGCTAGGTACTTAAAGTTCCAGTCAGAGACTAAAAACTGCAGTGGGAATTATCTCAGTGTGCACTGATTGCTGATCTAAAAATACATGTCTGTTTTCCCTCTGTTTAATAATTCTAAAGGACAATTTCAAAATAATGGATTTTATTGCTATGAACCTCCATTCCTCACTATTTTATTCCGTGGGTATCTTCAGTCACATCTGGGCTGTTGAAATCCACATTTGTTGAGACTTTTGTCAACAGCAGAGACTCACCAATGTAGGGCACACTGAAATCAGCACGTACAGATGAAATGCACTGCTTGTGCATGACTGCAATCCATCTTGCTTGCTGTGGCACCCTTAAACTCCTAAACTCACAAACTTAGCAGAATTTTTATTTTAGTCTTCTGAGTATTAATAAATCAGTATCTGTTACAGCATCTGCTGACCTGCTGCACTATTCCAATTACACACAGCTACTCCTCACCTGATGGGAGCATTCTTATCTCCTGCCAATATAACATTAATTCCACCTCTAGACAATAACCCTCAGTCAGAAGCATATTTTCCAGACTGAAATTTCTAGGGATTCAAAATATTTTATTAAAGGCTTCACAGTCTAAATGCTAACAGCACTAATTCTCTTCTCTGTTGAGTTCCTCCAGGGAGAAATAAAAGAGTCAGTTTAGCTGACTAGCCTTTGTTTTCAGAAGCTGACGATATCAAAAAGGGCTGTAAGATAGAGGCCATAATCCTACAATATTAGATTTTTTGATGTTCAACTCTAAGTGGATGCTGAAGTTACTAGTATACATAATAGTTGCCCCTTGAAATGAACTATGTAATTAATACAGAAATATGAACACATTAAGTTAAAAGGTAAGTAGCACCAGCATAAAGCTTGATATTAATGTTGCTTTCATTAAACATCAAGAGGAAGAAAAAACATATAGAGAACCTTTGATTCTCTTTAACTTCTCAGTGTCTCACAGTAGAATATTACTAACATGTATGATCTGGTACACAATGGATTTGCTATCCTTGTGTTATACGCTTTAATATATTTCTATTAATATGATAAGCATCTGATTTGCTTCACAGTACCTTTGTAAATAACAATACTTTTTGATAGATCCGAAGAAGATGAAGAAGAAATTATCTCAAACTGCATGAATTATCTTACAATATAGAGGCAAAGCCACACCCTATATGCAAATGTCTTGCAAATCCCATCTGAAAACACTCTGAAAATAGAAACTTATGTTTTATTACAAGGCTTTTGCAATGTAATAAGTTCCCTTGCCTAATTCATTAAAAAATGTCTTATCCAACATCTTGAAATTAGCCCCTTAGAGAATCTGAACAATTCACCAAGACCCAAAATGAAAATCTACTTGGACACCAAACTTTGCATATTCAGCATTGTGAAGAGAAAGAGAGTCATGGGTGAAAGATCACTTCTCGTGAAGAACGCCCTGAAAGAAGAATGAACCTTTTCTGAAGATCATTCATTGTTCTCTACATGGGGCTGACAGCACCAGCAGCCTAACCAGATCCACATCAGAACCGATATTCACAGCACCTCTGCACAGAAACTAGGGAGAAGCCAATGGGATGCCACCAGGATTAGCTTTTGTGTATTAAATTTCAGGACACAGTACCTAAAAATACATGAAAATAAAAGACAAGTCTGATGGCCATCTGTCTTGCTCCAAGCACCTGGTCAGTACAGTGCAAAGGGGACTCTTCCAGCCATCTTCAGTCTTGGCATCTCCATCCTGAGGATGAACTATGTCACTGAAGATGAGGCTGGCAGAGGCAAAGACTTTTTATTCCATTGGAATTGTCAAGTGTTTGTGAGTTTATTTTTAGCAGAATCCTTGAAAACTCAGATAATAAAGGCAAAAAAATCTAAAAATCCATCAGATCTATAAAATATTGGACTACACCTATACGTAAATCCAAATACAATATATAAAATATAACATGTAACCAGCCACCCATTACAGCATGGTGGGTGAAAACTCCAGTCAGAGAGCTCTTGGAGGTGGGCAGGAGGTCTGGGAGGTAATAAACAGGCAGACAGATTCATTTGGAAGAACAGAGGAGGAAGGATCTGCCTCTAATTCAGCAGTTTGGTGAAATCACTGCACTGAAGTTACTGTGCCAGCAGGCTCCACTCTGACAGTGGAGCAGAATAACTGTAATCCAGTGAGTTATGAGGAAGCCTCGCCAAGAGGAGGGATTACATCTTCCAGGGCTCTAGAGATCTTCGTTTATTAAATTTCTTCCAAAATCTTATACTTTACAAAATTTAACACAGTAAATTTAAAAATTGCAACTTTTAAATTGATCATACTAAATGTCAAAAATGACTGAGTTTAAATGCACAGATGTTTAATTAGACCTACCTTACATCTTTTAAGGTAGCATCTGCTGGTCTCCATTAGCAACTTTGCTAAAGAACAATATTTTTGTCTACTTCAGAGAACTCAGCAAAACCCATTTTTTGATTTTTACTGTGATAAGAAACATCTTTTCTCTGTACGTGTAAGTGCAACCACTGGGCATGTGTATGCCCCACCAGGCATTCTCTTCTCTTGCAATTAGTCCTTTACTAGTAATTAGCAACTATCTTCCTCAGTTATGGAGCACTTGTATACTAAAGGAAACAAGGACTAGAACTCCATATTATATGCTTCTATTGTATAGAATCATTAAAATGTCACACATAAAGTTTTCCTTTTACTTAATCTATTTACTAATACTGTGGATGACAGAGAAAGGAGACAGCTCTTGCTTATTTCTACTGTGTGCAGGGTGTTGTCATCCTCAAGTGCTGTAGTCAACACATGTCATAACACATTATCTCACGGGATCAACCAATTTCCCAAAATTAAAAAGGGAGGTGTGACTGTTTTAATTAACCTGCTGCTACTAAAAATCTAGGAATATTAATCCTACATCTCTAAGTAGGTGCAAGATAAGTTTTTTCTTGTTAGCAGAAGAACTGTTCTTGATTTCCATTTTTAGTACGTATTCTTTGCCCACAGAAGGACAGTTACAATCCTTTAATATAAGCAGACAGCTTTTTACAAAAATTCAGTCCCATAAATAAAATCAATGTAGCAAAACAAATAAAAAACATTCAGACTTGTTTTCTTTCAATTAAAACAGAACAAAGGCTGTAGTCACTGTGCAACAGGGAAAAGCAGAGGAAGAGAAAATACATTGTCTACCTTGATATGACCAAGTACCTGAGGGAAGTGGAAGAGTGAAAAATATGTGATGGCCTATGTTCATGTGCTGACTTCAGAGAATGGGCACAGAGCCAATCTCAAAGGGAAAAATAGCTCTGAGATTATTTAATCTATTCATCCAGATCTCTAAAACATCCAAGAGTGATCCTGTACATTCTCAGTTACAGAAAACTCCCAACTAATTTCAAACATTTAGCACAGCAAAGTCATGTCTTGAGAATGGTTAGGAAATTATTTTTAAAATATAAATAATCTAGGATTTATATAGTCTAGGATTTAAATAGTCTAGGATTTCAACTAAGCAGGTTTTTAAAAGTCAAATTCAGAAGGAGCTGGCATGGTTGCGCCTGGAAGTTTGCAAAGCACCAGCCAATATCCCACAGCTGAAACCAACACTATTAATCTTTCATTTTCAAGAACACAAATTTAAGAGAAAACTGCTTACTGCAAGGGAATTTAAACAATATGCAACCCAGGATTTAAACAATATACAAACCCCTCACTTTTTAGCTTTCTACAAGGAGACCTCTAACCCATTATTATAATGGAAGATAACAGATATATGCTACAACACTAGATACCATAAATTACTTACAACTATGTACCATGAGTAACTTCTAATTTTATTCATTCCCTACTTGCAGCTACGAGAGATGAATCCCAGAGTGGATGGGAACAAGACAGAAAGATTTGACACATCAGAGCTAAGGGATGGAATCAGCCAATTCAGTGAAAATGTGCAGCTCCAAAGGATGTGTGAAACACAAGGCACTTCCTGCTGAAGGTGAAGGACCATGCAGGAGCACAGTTGGATATCAAACAGCCAGTTCTTGACTTTCTAACCTATTTTTTTTCCTGTCGTTCTTTGCCATCCTTCTTGAAGTCTATTAAAATAAAGCATTTTTTACCTGTTTCTTCAAGAAATGAGGCATATGTGGCTGCACTGCCTGGCCATCTGTCAGTTTGCTATTTTCCCTCCAGCACATTTTGAACCTGTTGAACAATTTCAGCCAATTTGACAGAAGACTAAAGGTCTCAGACATAGAAATTTTGGCACATTTCACCAAAAATTACAGCTAAAAAGAAGAGGAAAAGCCAGTGTATCGCTGTTTATGTGGCTGGCAAGGTGGGTGGCACAGCACACAACATTTGGGGGGTGACAGGGAGGCTGCAGACCCCAGAGGGGAGATGGAGCTGAGGGTCACTCATGCAAATCTGCTGGGAGCTCTGCTTCCTCAGCAGAGCTTTACATCAACCAGCATCAGGTTACCACAGTGCTGTCTGCAGGTTTCAGCCAAAAATCACCTAATATTCCTAGAATAAAATTTTGATCTTTTGGGTTTGTTCACCTTTTTCCTCCAAGTAGCTTTCAAGCCAAGAAAAAAAAAAGCCACCAAAAAACCAAACAAACAGAGGAATGGGGTATGTTAGTGACAGAAATGACAAGAAGGCAAGAGGTGATCATTCCATATGCATGTACTGGAAATGAACACATGTGACCAGGATGGTCAGTGTTGGAAATAACATAACTTTTCAAATTTTTTTCTTATTATTTCTCTAGTCAGTTTTGGTTTGCCTTTGCCATAGGGAAAGGAACTTTAAGGTTTTTTTTAAGGGGTTGTTGTACCACTCAACAGAGATGCATGTAACCACTCAACAGACTGGGAGTAAAGACAACCAAAAGATAAGGACCACCAGCAGCACATCAATGGCATCAGCAAACACCGACAAATATCTACCCCAGACACTGCCCCTGGCATGGCTGGAGACACCTGGTCCAGAAAAAACTGATAAGGAAATCAAGTGGTGAGGACCTAACTAACATCAGAGCAAAGAAATCAGGATGCAACAGGAAATCAAATGCTAAGAACTATGCACCTTGGGAGCAATGAACACTGAACCAATGGATTTCTGTGGGGTTTAGATTGTCTAAAGTTTGGGAAAAATCTAGTAAAAACTCATTTGTGTATGGAATGTTTTGCATGGCACATCCTGGGCAGAATAAAGTAATGCGTGATTCTCCATCACTTCAAAGATTATGTTAGAGGGTTTTCTTTTCTTCCCAGATTTTGATGACAAAAGGCTCAGAATAATCAGGCACAGAATTTTCCATCTAGCTCATACAGTCTCTGGGTCTGGTCCACAAACACTGGAGATTCTGAATTATTCAACAGCACATAAAAATCTTATAACCATCTTTAGTTATTGCATGTTAGTGTCTCCAGGCGAGGCCTGAACAAATATTAGTTTGGTCTTAACTGTCTCCAGCTGTGACCAGGAAGGCAGGAGTATAAAACAAAAGGGAGAAGTACTTCCATTGATGTCCATACTCATACCTCCCAGGTATCAACAAGTTAGGTTTTCCTGAGGCAAATAGCATCTGTTTCCAAGCTATTACATTTAATTATCATTGTGTGCCTATTCTCTAGCAAACTAGTTCTTTTTTATACCTATTTACAGTTTCTAAATCTTCCCACAATAATGAATTATGCATCTGCATATATACAAAAAATCCACCTTTTAATTTCTTTAAATCTGCTTAACATCTTAAGAAACTTCCTTTTTTTTTTTTTTTTTTTTTGCAATGGGAGACAATACATATTTGTTATGTACCTGCCAGCTTCACGTTATTTGTGATTTTATAGATTCCCATCATATATTCCCTCAATCATCTCCTTTTCTATATGGATGAATTCCAGTCCATTTGGTATCTCTTCCCTGAAAAACCTTTAGTGCTTTTGACCATATTTGACCATCAACGTTACCCTTTTCCATACATTTCCAATGTTGGGTATATCCTCCCTGAAAGGGCAGAGCCAGAACTACGCATTCAGCATGTGAACAAACAGGGAATAAGTGATGGTGTAACAATGTCCATAGCTCTGTTCTCATTTCCTTTACTTATAATGCTACAGATTCTATTTCATTGCTAAGAAACTGATTAATTCTTTAGATATGTCCACAATGACTAAGATCTCCTCCCTGAACAATAATAGAGGATTTCGAGTCCATTTTTTTAAATCTGTAGCTGTTCATTTTTCTTCTGTGCATTAATTTTTGAAACAAAACATTTTATATCATTTTTTTTTTTCACCCAGTCAGCATTAAGTTTCTGTTATTATTTCCCTCTTCCTTCCTCACCCCCATTTTTAACATCTCTATCTTATAAATCTCTGAATCTCAAATTCCAAAGTATATAACCTTGTCTTTATGTCCTTGTGACTTGCACCTTCAAGTTTTACCAGCAATATAAAGTAGATCATAACAGTGAAACTAGTTTAACATTATCAAGGAAAATGTTAAATCAGCTCTAATAAGATATATTTAAAGTCAAATTAACTTTGTAGATTTTCCTATTTAAGCATTCAATAACATTGCTAGGGCTTTCATCCACATCTCTCTACAGCTTCTGGTAAGGGTTTTGTGTATCTCGTATAGAGAGAGAGAGAGAGAGAGAAAGAGAGAGATAGGGAGATAGGGTCTATGTCTTTACATAAAGAATTTTTTTAAAATATTTTCTCAAGTCTGTGGCTCACTCTCAGCCATTCTCAGTAGAATTATCAACATTATTTGCAATGTGATTAGGAAGTCTTAAATACTGTTTTGTGCAATGAAGATACACTATGACAATATTTGAGTGGATTCGATGAGTCACCCAGAGCTTGATTTCATGAAAGCAGGACTGCATAACAAAGTGTGAGGCAGCACCTCATTGGCAGTGCAGTCACACACTGCCTCCCTCATTGAAAATTCAGTCAGGTGCCATTATGCTACTTTTTATACAATGTGAGATCCGCCTATTCTTAGCAAGCAAGCGCTGAACGCAAGTGGAATAGAGCATAGCGTGACTGCCCCTTGTGCTATTTTAAATAAATATAGAGTGAAAGCCAAGGCATTTTCACAGACAATGGACTTAGGCAGAAGGGTATTACACCAGGATTCATAAGTACTCCACTTAACCTAGGCTGCATGGCTACCTAACAACTGCAATAACCAGAGGTGTTCAGTTCAGTGATGCAAATTTTTACCAGCAAATAAAAGGTAAGGAAAAAAAAAAAAATCTATTTTTCAGCTCTTGATTGCAGCTTTTTTAGTGTCGGAGTTTTTGCTTCTGTGTTTTGCAAGAGAGCTGAAAGTACTAGTGTGGTTGAAAGAATGCTGCCAGGTTGCAAGACATTAGAGTAACTAATTTCACTAAAAGGATATTTTAAAGGACTGGGAATGTACTGTCATCATCAGTTAAAAAAAAATTACTATATTTCTTAAAAGCAAGTCTACTTTGATGGAGTTACGCCTGGCAATATTTTAAGGATTTTGGGGAGAAGAAAGGACCATTCTTTACTTCAATCTTAATAAAAAGTTAGCATACAACAGAATCCCTGTCTCTGCAACACTTCAATAGAATATCCAGTACTTTATCTCTGAGGAGCTCCAATCTCCATCTGCAGGAAAATAGCAGATATGGATCTGATACTTTGTGAAGGCCAGAGAAGTTGCATCTGTTTACCCAGTTATCAATTTAAAAGAAATGATAGGATTAGAAGGGATCCTTGGAGGTCATAAAGTCCGTCTCCTTGTCTCAAAGAAGTTCAAATGCCTCTTTATCCCTCCTGACAGATGATTGTTTAGGATGTCCAGAGATGAATATGGCATTAATTCTGAAGGAAATCTGTTTCAGTGGTAGCACTGAAAAAGGTTCTACAAAAATGTTTCTGAGTCAAAAAAATATCAAAGGAAGCTGGCAGGAGTAGAACATACAGTTTAGATAACAATTCTCCCTGGAGGAAAGTTAGAACAGCTCCATATCCTCCAACAAAGCATAGGACAAATATCAACAAAATTCAAGTAGAAGCATCAAATAAAAGTTGTAACAAAGTCCTAAATTTGAGCCTAAGAATAAGCAATAAAAACAAATATATATACAGGCTGTTTACTAAATGAAGTCAAGAAAAAAACTTGATAAATAAATAAAATATGTCAAGGAGGAACAGAATCACTACAGATTGCAACTCCAGTCATTGGTAACAAAATCGACTTTTATATGAAGTATATATTACTGATTTACCAGAAAGGTGACAATGACAGATATGAGCACCTTTAAGGACAAAAACATTACAATAATGGAAGACTTCAACGGCACCCACATACCCTGAGCAGGTGTCAGTGTAGGTGATACTGAGACAAAGTCCTTGCAAAACATAAACATTTGTTTTTTGGAAAATTTGTTAGGCACCAAAATAAAAATCCTAACTCTTGACTTTACACAGAAAGCCATCTGTGACCTAATTCAGGATATTTGCTTTCAAAGGCAAATGTTTCTGCACACAATCCAGTCATAAAACAGTGAGGAAAGGAAAGCATATATAGAGGAACAAACCTGTCCTAATAAAAACGAGTGAACATAGTTCTCATGCAGGTAAATCACAGCAGTGCAACTTGTTAGAATTATCTGTAGGGCAAGGACAAGGCAGTTCATAGGCTGTGCTTGAATTTTCTAAAGGCTTACAGGAAGATTGCTTAACCAAAAGTTCATAAAATGCCATGGGAATGTCTTCCTATGGATTAATAACAGATTAAAAGAATAGGAAAATAAAGTAGGAATAAATAGTAGGACTTCAAATGAAACATCTGGCCTGAGGCTTATGCTATTTAGTATTTTTGCAAATGATCTGGAAAAGGGGTGGCAGGGTGGCAACATTTGCTACTAGTGACAAATTATTCAGGGCAGTAAAAAGGCAAGCAAACTGCAAAGACTTGCATGGGAATTTCATGATTCAGAAAGATTAGGCTATAAACGTACAGAGAAAACTCAGTATAAATAAATGTAAAGTAACACACGTGGAAAAGTAACTTAAACTGTAGATATTCAGTGACTGAGCCTAAAGTAGCTATTATCTCTCAGGAAAGCTATCTCACAGTTACAACAGATAGCACCATGAAAACATCATCTTGATATTCAGAAGCACTTAAAAAGGCAAATAAAACATTGGGAATTTTTTAGAAAGGAAGAGAAAATGAGAGAGAAAACATGATTATGCCATTTTATAGCTCCAAAGCATGACTGCTGCTGCATGAAATCCAATCTCCCCATCTTGGAAAGCACTAACAACCAGAGAAGGTACAGAGAACTGCAGCAAGTGTGATCCAAACTCTCCAGCACTCAGAAACAACAACAGAGGAAATTCTGACATTTCAGGATCCCCATAAAGTGGAAATCTTAGGGTAGAGGAGAAACTCATTTTTGAAATGTCAGCATATGTTGATTCTGAAACACAATATGCTTCTGGGGACTCTGACAGCTGCTACTGGAATTACAGCTAAACTGCTGAAGTTCCAAGGCTCAAACACACCGAGGGCAGCCCTGTTACTCAGGGGATCCTGGTCCCTGAGGGCAATGATTACTGCAGCCCTTTGTCCATGGTCTGCTCAGCAGCCCCAGCCCTGGCTACCCTGGATGGATGGATGGCATCTGCTCTGCTGCAGAAGCCTGAGCCTAAAGATTCCCACTGAAGACTTGAACCAAGGTCCTGGAGGGCTCTCCATCTTGTTCTAGGGCTTCCAGAAATCCCACAGTCTGGGACCTAGATAGGAGAACTTATTGAAGCTCCCCTTGAAACTCAGACACTGATTTGTCAAACAATTGTCATAAAAGAATTAAAGCTTGAAAATTGTTATTTCCAACAATATGCATAGTCTGAAAAATAAGACTACAAAGACGTAAGGTAGAATTGCTCATGTATGCATAGCTATGGACAGATTTAGAAAAGAAATTGAAGACCAGCTTAAAATATTTTCTTTTCTACCATCTGAGAAGCATGACTAAAGTAGGTAGTTTTGCTGTCTTGCTTAAGGTTTGAAAAAAAAACCAGCAGTATTGTTGGCTGGTTTGCCTGAGTCAACAAATGTGGTGACAGACAACTTCCCAGCTACAAATATTCTGTCTCTCCAAGGAAATTCAGAAGAAACCTTTAGTCACAAAGTCTCAGAGAAAATTAAAACCATTCTGTTCTACAATGAAGTTTACAGTAATAATGTGATCTCAGTCCAGCAGGTAAAGACAGGATAGGTTCCACAAATCAGACCAGAAGCATTTTTCACAGTGAGATTAGATACACTTGGGAGCAGCTTACAAAGAAATATTTAATATCTTTATACCCTCTTTCCCTAGAAGACATGTCCTACTGCAAACAGAAACTGGTACTGGAACCCTTGGTACACCAGAGGTCAGGCTGGACAATCCCAGTCCTCTCTTCTGCTTTCATAATATGTGAAACCGCAAACATCACAGAAAACCTCTAATAAACTTCAAAGCAGTTTGTTAAAAAAACCTCAACATATATATACATATATATCCCAAATTCCCATGGCTAATACACCATAACTCTAGACATTTAGCCTTTGCATCACTGTTTTTTTTTTTTTCAAATACATGAAATTCATGACTGTGATCAGTAACTTAACAAGCAAGACCAGAGAAAGATATAACTTCAATTTTTAAAAGTTTACAATTAATATGCTACACCTATGTAGCTTCTCATCTTTCATACATTTACTTCATTACCAATCCTTCAATTGAAATTAAAGATTAATATGTATTTCCTGCTTTTCTTAGAAGGAATAGAAGACATTGGTTCCTTATTTACTTATCATGCCCCATTCCTTTCTCTCACATATGCCTGTATCATAGTCTCAAGATTTCATGCATTTCCAAAAAAAATGTCATTTCTGACCTTCTCACCACTCTTTTTGTTAAAAAGAAAGCAAAACAATTTAGGAACTGTTACTGACAGACAGCCACAGCAGCAATAGCATGGGATTTACTGGATGGAGATGTGTCAGCTTGAAAGAATTCAGGCAAAATTTCATTCAGTATCAGCTGACAGCTATCCTTTCTAGCTTTACTCAATCTCATAGTGGAACAAGAAATTCAGCTGAAGCCATCAAGATCCTCCCATTTTGATCAAAGTCATTATGTATCTTATGATTCCCATCCAAAATCTCAAATAACCCGGCATTCTCAGAATTTATAAATTCCTTCTTTTACTTCTACCCTATTTTACTGAGATGAAATAAATCAGCCTCAAATTTGACAGATTTGATGAAATGCTCACACAGCTTTAGGACAAATAGTGGCCAATCTGAAGCCCAGACTAACAAAACACTTCTTTGGACTGATCCCTAACCCTCAACGTGGTGTAGCACCACTTTGAAAAACCAGTATTTATAGCTGGTAAATGACTTACTGCAATTGAAACTTCAAGTCATTTGAAGTCAATGGGAATGCTGCCATGAGATCAATCTGGGCTACAGTTTCATCATTTTGGTGATATTGCACCACAAGTTTCATATTTTTTACAATTAAAAAAAGCAGTTTTTATTATTTATGTGGGTTAAATTTCTGTGTATATGCATTAAAAGCAACCCATTAAACATTTTTAAAGTAAAAACTCTAAGGAATAACTTTATCATGGGTACAGTAAACCATCCTTTTATAGATAATTTGTAGCCACATTACTCTAAAGTTCAGAGCCCATTAATTAGTAATTATTTCAGTGTGTTACAGTCATTGGAGGAACAGAGAAGGCCCAAAAGCACAGCTGTTCTTCCTCTCCCTTAATTTGATTCAGTCAGGGGCTTTCCAATGAATTTGCTGCAGCTGGGTCAGACTCTTCACTCAGTTGTGGGTATATTTAATACATTGGAGAACAATTCCTACAGGCATACAGGACATGGATAACCAGCCCCTTACTCATAGGAATGAATGACAGTTCTTCCCTCAACTGAGCTGGACATATGGAAGAGACCTACTCACTTCTCTGATCATCTTCTGATTTACAGAAATAATCTAAAGTTTCAGAGATTAATTTTTATAATCAGTCTTTAATATTGTGTTAAATGTAATGACTCAATCATTTTTGTTGCTGTTGATGGGCAAAATTTCCAATCCCTCAGGTTAATCTTTTGTGTGGGTACAAATTCAGATAAGTAGACTTATATATTCCTGGAAAGAAAAGATGAAGAGAATTGCAGGAGATTCTAGACAAACATGCAAAGTAAACATGCCAGGATTACAGGAGACATGTGAGGACTCAAGATGTATCATGTGTGTAACTAAAAGCATTATAACCATAAAGAATAATTTAAAGCTGCATCATCAATGCTGATTTCTTGAGCAATCAGCAAGGATGGGTGCAGATGGGTGGCCATGGGGGCTGACAAATTTCACTGAGCCCTGGACATGTCTCTTGCCTATCTGCAATTGCTGTATTTGAGTGAACTTTCTGCTGTGCCAGCAGTAACCCAGGCATATAATTACAACACCTTTGAAAAAGCTCATCTGAGAAACAAATAAGCTTGTTTAAAAAAAAAAAAATCTTCATATTGCCCTGACTCATAAATCTACGATGCACTTAATTAAATTCAATAGGCAATTTTAGGGAGAGATAAACAAATTAAAGAACCTCTACTAAATGACAGAAAATTCCAAATAAACATAACCCATTTTGCATTTTAATTCCAGAGTTATTTGTCCTTGTCAGGGCTGATACCTGCCTTATAAATAATTTTTCTTCTTGAAAAGAGTTCTCACATAATGATATTAAAGAAACCTACCAAAAAATACCTTTTTAAATCAGATAACTCACTCCATCCTCCATGGACACATAAGAGAAGGCTGAAAAAGACAATGGCAATTTTTTATTATGCCAAGAAACTCTTCTTTAAAGATTCTTCTCTTCCTAACTCCTCTGGAGAGCAGCAATTAGCATGCTGTTTGTCCAGATCCATCAACAGTGGCACATATAAAGCTGTAAATATGCCACACATGTGTTAGATTTATTATGGTACCCTCCACTCTGACAGATTCATACATTGTCTTTTTCTTGTAAAAGATGGAAGTGCTGTAGGAAACAAAGAAATAATTTGCAGCCAGCAGTCATCAGCTATGTGTAAGAACCCATCTGAGTCTATCCAGATTGAGGTGTTATTCTCCATCACCTTGGAATCCCCATTTTCTCCACTCAGCCTCTCTCTCACCACCTCTAGAGAAAACCATCTCTTGCTGTCATGTCTCACCATATGTGTTTGTCAGCTCCAGAATCCCATTTAATGTACAATCAGAGAACAGAAAGCAGTTCAGGCACAAGCTGTGAATTCTGCTCAGGGGAGATCTTTTCCATTTAGGTGTCATGGAAATTTTTCTCTGGGCAGACTGAACCAGCCCTCAAGTCTCTCAAGCCTGAGAATCAGCAGACAGTTCCTACCTCTCCTTTTCTCCTGCCCACGTTCTTCTTCACAGATTGTTCTCCCAAGCTCCAAAAAGCCAAGTTCTGTCACTCCTGTCTCTATCCCACTGCTGAGCACAGCAGACAAATGTGTTCTGTGGGCAGGGGGGGATTTCTGTCAGGAAGTGCTACCCCCAGGCCGTGCCTGTTCACTGCTGCTGCCAGGGGAGGCCAGGGGTGGGCAGAGACAGATAGCAACAAATGACAGACAACATTTGTTTTCAACAACTGAAAAGGTAAAGGAAAAAAAAAAAGAATATAGAGGAGCTGACAGGTGGTAAATCATGAAATGTTTCATATGGAATTTTTAAAAGATATAGGAAAGCACCATGTGGTGCTCCCACGCACAGTTTTTTAATATATGTGTGTCTATCGATGAAACATGGAGCAGAGAAGGTGTGCTCACTGCAGAAATGTTAAATGAATGCTTCTCAGCTCCTTGTCACTGGGCTTCTTTCACTCCACCTACCCAACCTGGAAGAGCATCCCCGTTTTTCTAAGTCTGGCATCTTCTCTGTTCTTCTCCTCCCTTTATTCAGCTTATAGTCAACCACTCTAAATTTCTCAGCCCTTTGTTCTGCTCCTCTTCAGGGGCTCTGTCTCCTCTAGAGACCTGGGGTAGTTTAAAACCCAATTAAACCCTGTACTAAGCAATTGTTTCACACCCACCCTCTTTCACACTTTTTTTCATTAACTTCCTAGTTTGACTTAATTCTGCACAGATTAAGACTTTCTTGATGCCTATGACATGAGGTAGCTGAAATGAGACAATTTATGGATATTTATAAATAATAATTTTGTTAAATAAGGACAGGGCCTGCAATTTTTAAGAGTGAAGTCTATTTCTTGTTTAAATTCCACATTTTCCAAGGTCTTTGAAACTCTTAAGTGTGGATTTATATTTTCAATCAATTAAACAGATAATTTCAAAGTGTCCAAAGGTAAAAGTGCTGCCTCTGGATATGCATGATGAACAGGAAGTTTTTAAGACTAGGCTGTGTTACTCAGTACACAAGATATTGCATTGTCAACTGACTGGAGTTTTAGCATTATCATCTGAGCTACTGAAATTGCTCCTTGCCAAGGATACTGTGGCCATTTTTTCCAGATACTTTATGGTGAACAGGTATTTCTCACACGTGGACTTCAGCACAGTTGGTTTTTCACATAATAGGAGCTCAGACCCTGCTGTTGCAAGGATCTAGTTGACTGTGAGATGCAAAGCTAAATGTCAGGCATATAATATTTATTAAAAGCAGCAAAAGAAAAGGTTGCAGTCATCCTATGTAAAATTCTGAACTGAATGGAAAGCACCATAGCTCCCAGTGGCTGAAGCATCAACAGTTACATACTGTAAAATTACAAATGAAATCCTTTAAAATACAAGAAAGCCTCCATTTTCTCCAGCCAGACCCTAAGGCTATAAGGGAGTTAAATCCCAAAGGTCCAAAGAGAATAACTAATTTCAGGCTCTTATTTGAGGATCCAGGTAAACAATGCAGAGTGAAGTACAGCCAAACATCTGTAAGAGCAGCACTGAGATGCTTCCTGCTTCCCAAACCAGGAATATCAGATCTACATCCTCTTTCATTGTGTTTTGCACTAAAGGAAAATATAAATGAGGGGAATCACAATTGTAAGCAAAAGTTGCAGCAAGGGGTATATTTCACATTCATAAACAACCCACATAACTCTCACAGAGACCTACTGCAAGAACACAACTGGATTATGGCAGTGCAAAATAACCCAACACCACACAGCTGTTACAAGTTCTCTAGAAGCACTTTGAAACCTTGAATACACTTGTGAGAAAAGGTATTTCATTCATTCCTAACGACTGGTAACTCAGTGTCTGAATTAACGTTACAGAAATTTTGCAAATATTTTTTCAGAAATTATCCAGACCAGTAAAACTGATGCCTCCTTTTGTCATTTCCCATTCACAGTCAAAATTGTTGTGGTGTCTGGTTAAGATATTCATAAGTACAAATTTCACCTTGAAATGTCATAGATGAATTTTTTTAAAAAATTAAATCAAAGATCCTTATTGTTCAGTGGAAAACTACTTTGAATCCTGCATTTCTCTGCCTTCTGTTCCTCAGAATAACTTACCCTATACAGTAATTGCTGCATGTGTGAAAAACAAATTTATCTCCCAAATGCACATATTTCCAGTGATCTCAAAGAACAGTGATTCAAACAGATTCAAATATTCAGCAGCAGTAATACTACAGTGATTGGGTAAAAATCCTACAGAATTCTGCTAAATGAAAAAATATGTGGAACAATAACTAAATGCAAACAATCCTTCCCATGTGAAGTATGCAGAAAGCTATTAGTGATGGAGAGAAATTTGCAGTGCATTTAGCTTAATTTAGGAAGCTTGCCAAAATAATTAGAAGAAATCCTACAAACTTTTCAACCCAGGTGGAATCCTTTCATTTAATGAGTTAAAGGAATGAGAAATATCTTGAAGTCTTGATGAATGTGAATTTTAAGTACTGTCTAGTCCTTGCTCAAAGCCAGGACCCTCTTCCTGCGTGTGCTATCAAATTCCAAGTAACACTGCCATCCCCATGGTAACCAATGGACCACCAAAATTTCAGGGAGCAAACAAACTACATACTCCTACTTGCCTCTTAATGTACTGAGCAAGATAACTTTTTATTCCTGCATTATGGTGGTATTGTGACAAAACTGATGTGAAACACAATCACAGACATGTCCAAATGTTAAATAAATTCAAGACAACCACAGATCAATCATCCCTCATAGCAAGCACTTCTCTAGTTGGCAGTGGAGGTAGTGTGTCTGGGAACACTGAGCTGGGAGACAAATAGCTTCTAAGAGTATTTTTAGCTATATTTGGAGCCTTAAATCAAAAGTTCAGAAGAATCAGGAGACAACCCTTACTGGTGAAGCTAGAGCCCAGGGTACTCACTGCAGCAGGGCCATTTGCCTAAGTCCTTTCTTTAGCCCTCCATTGTTACAGGCAGCATCTTTCTAGAGGCAGAACAACATTTATGTCAGAACTGCAGCTGAGGAGGAAATGTGAGGTGAAGTTACCCATATGTGTAATGCAGCAAAAGGTTTTCCCTCTAAAGAATGCTTATGCTCATGAATACTCTCAAGGCAGCTGCCACTTGTGGGTCTGTTCTATCTCTCCTCAGGAATGGATCAGAGCTTTAAATGAGTTCAATCCTGAGGACTTGGTAACAAGTCAGAGTTCACTGTATCAACAATCATGGGCATATTTCTGACTGACCAGGTAACCCACCCTGCCAAGACAGAACTGTAACCCAGTCTGAACACCAGCAATGATGTCTGAGTACAGCAAATAGAGTAAAGCTCTTATCTACAGCTCTAAATCCATCTATATTCTCACTTTATATTCCTATCTATATTCTCACATGACTTATGTTGGTTTCAGTGGGCGGCAATTCTACTTCTCTGACAGCATTTTATAATACGAAATCTATCCAAAGTAAAGAGGGAAATACATTCTGATTCCTACAGTGCACTCAAGATGGAAGCAGACTTTCAGCTGAAGGCTTGTAGAAGTATTTTTTTTTTTTAATAGAGCATCAACAGTAAAATATGTGGAATTTATCAATTAACTTACATGAGCATAAGAAAAATATTCAGCACCTCATGACAGGCTGCAGTGGCTGCCTCACCTGCAGTGCTGCTGGATGCACTCTTCTAGCTCTACACTAGTTCTTTTCAAGCAATTTTCATTTTTGTGACTGTAAATAGTTTTAATTTTGATTCTTATACGAAAAGACTTTTAAGTGAGAAAAAAAAAAAAACACGTCTGGATGTGCTTGCATTATATCTCTATTTTTATGGCTTTTCCTTGTAATGCCAAAGTACTACACTCTTGTTTTCTTTGACCTAATTAAGGAATACATGAAAACTTACTTTGTTAAAGTTCAGTAATGCCAGCCAGCCACTGCGGCAAATGACAAACACAAGGACTTACTGGGTTACTGCTGTACACTGAAATGTAATCAAAGGCTGAAATGCAAAAACATACAATAAAAAATGCAACTGTCTTTGAAAAAGAATTTACTACTAGTGAGGATTTATTCTATATTGCTCTAAATACAAGCACAACATACTTACTTGAGAAATTGTAAAAGGTGATGAGCTAAGTTACATAAATTCTTATACAATGAGGTTACACTGGTAATGTACAAGCCTTGGGAAAGGTATCTCAGAATACTGACCGTAGAGTAGAAATTGGCAGGAACAATGAAAGTATACCAGGACCTAAACACAGCACACCAACACCCAAATTCTGGTCAGCAGCATCAATGACTGTCTAAGGGCATTCATAATCAATGAGAAAACTGCTGCTTTGTGGCTAGAAATTCATTCTGGAAAAGCCACTCTTGTTTTCCCTATCCTTTTTCACTATTTCTTGCTAGAAGACCAGCAAATAGAAACCATATTAGTGGCACTTTAACATCCTTCTGTGCAATTCACAGGTCCCATAGAGCTCATGTCCAAAAAACAGACGTGCCTGCATTTACCTGCATTTGTAAAACTGAAACATGCATATGGTAAACTGCTTACTTCCACACAGGTAAGCAGTTCTCTAAGTGTCCTGGGCTGTGTCAACCTATGCCAAGCTCCACATTCCTCTTTAGTTCTGTCCCTCTGCTCTAAGCTCAAAGGTCTGTGGTAGCAGTGATTATGCCTGGTGATATGAGACACAGTGACTCTGTCACCAGAGAAAATGCTAAACAAAACTAGAGAAGGAAAAAAAACCCTCCTAAAAAATTTTAGCTTGATATAAACTACAAGACAACTAAACCTAATAGAACCAACCTATACTTTAGCCTTAGCTACGCTCATGCTGGAGACAAGCACGAATACCCCTTGTTAATGGCAACAGGAGACTTCCTGCTGTGTGAGCAGGGTGCTGGTGGTGGCAGGATGGGATGTGGGGCTGGAGTGCTGCCCCTCGTACCTCATCTCTCGGCTTGGCCAGTACAAAGAGCACAGCTAAAAGACAAGGAGCACCCCAGAGCACGGGCTGCCAGAGCCAGCATGCAGGAAGCTGTGGTTTGCCACAAACATCTGCAAATACCAATATGGCAGCTACAGCTCTGGGTGGGCTTTCATGTTTCAGCACAGTCTGCTGGTCAGTCCCCCACAGCTCCCCAGAGGAATGAGACTGATGCACTGCACCACTGCAGCAGAAACACAGCATTAAGAAACACAGCCTTAAGGTTGTTGCTCCTTCCCTTTCAAACACTTAATACTAAATAATAACACTTAATAATAAAGAGTTTAAGTAAAACTTGGGCTAATAGCTTCTGCTTCACTTGAAATTCTTTGTCAAAGCATAAATCACACAAGATAAAAAAAACGCTATATCTGGAGGAGTAGTTCTTGGCTTTCCAGCTCCAGCACAGAAAGTAATGATAATATTGGCAAAGGCTTACAAAACAGCTTTTGGGACTCTGACTACTTAAAATGGGATTAGTGCCTCTCTATTCTCATCTCTGTTGTATAAATGTGGATTCATCACTTCTGAGGCCATTCCCAGTATCCAACTGCTCCTGCTATCGATGACAGAGTGGAAGTCAGTGAAGAGCAATGTCTCAGAAGTCCTTCACAAATCGGTGGGCTCTTCCAGGGGATATAACAGCACAATTGCTACAAAGCATCAGGGAGGTGCTCAGTGCTTTGCTTTCCCCAAAGGGCTTTGTCATACAGGACTGCAGGTAGGGAGAGCCCTGAGCCAGCCCCAGCTTGCTGAGTGTGCTGCTTTGCTAACTGGGGTTGACAAAGATGAAGCAGATGCTCTCTCTCTGTTGGTCAGCAGCACTGCTGTGGCCAACACAGGGGAGCAGATATTGTGTATACAACCCTACAGGTCACCTTTCTCTCCAAGACACCTCAGACACTCATGCTGGAGGCTGGTTCTTTCACTGTTCTGTTTCTTGCTGCTTTTCAAAGCTGCTCTAGGGACTGCTGGAAGGAGTCACTGCCCTTGCACAGCAGCAAGAGTCGCTAAAAACCCCAGAGGAGGCTCCCCACCACAGTATCCATGCTGGGGTCCTGAGAAAGGACCCTGCCAAGATGCAGTCAGATTGTGTGGTCCATGCAAACGTGTGGCCTCACAGGGGAGGCATCCAGGTAAAATTATGCATTGTTGGGCACACGGGAGAAAATTGTGGTTACATGGATGTTTTTAGGTATTAGTGTCCAGGGAATTTTACTTCTGAGACAAGTGTGGTCAAGCTATGTTTTTATAACTTTTTCTTACAATGTCAAAGTTTCACATGTATTTGGCTTGACTTAATTAAGAAATATATGAAAACCTATTTGGGTCACTCTAATCTTGAGTTCCTAAGGAATTACAAAGAAAGATTCCTGTACTTCTGAAAACATTTAGATCTTATTTTGGATGTTGCAATCTTAGCAAAATTAGAGTCTCTGAAAAGTATTATCCATATTTTCATCTCTATTTCTCTTTGTACTGGCATTGACACAGAAAATGCACAATGACATTATACCCTTGTCTTCAGCTGAAAATGAACAATCCACTCCACAGACATACAGCTGTCATTTTTTTCCTAGGATGCATGGCATATATTGAAAGGGCACTACTGACTTTCAGAGTTTTGAGTTTGATATATGCAAATAGTTTTAAAGGTTTATTGACAAGAGAATTTCATTCTGTGGACCATACATCACTAAACTGATGTCAGAGAATATGATATTAACTTTCACTCATTTTGGCAGGCCATCTTCTAGTGATGCAACAAAGAATTCAGGTAAGCAATCAAGCAGCTTCCTCTTTAATTTAGAACAGGTCCTTTGACACCACACCAAACTGAGCACAATCCAGTTAAAAAATACTGCATAGAAGTTCATTTCCCAGTTACTTTGGTGACTTACAGGAGTACTGAAGAGCTGGTTTTGCAGATAAATTTCAATAGAAACAATTTTGGGGAAGAAATTCAAAACCACCTGTCCATCATCTACTTTTAGATTTGTCAAAAATGTGAGTCCTCACTTATTAACCTTTATATGACAGCACATCTTGCTTTTCTTCTCTGGCATAATAATCTTGTCAGCTGTGCAAATCTGAATAACTATATTCAAGTGGCAGCTTTATGAAAATTCACTAATTTTATCATCAAAAATAGAAGTCAGTCATTTCAATCAATCTTTGTGTTATTCAAAGTCACACTGACCAATTACATGGAAGGGCTTTGTCCAGTGCTGATTAGAACTCTGTGCCTTCATTATGCAAAGTGGATCATACAACAGTCATCAGTCACTTCTGTCCTGAATGGTGTTAGGCAATTACCCTGCTATCATGCTTGCACTGTCTGACAGTGAAGCACGAGTTCTAGTAGGTAAAAATGATAAAAACATGATTGCCTGGACCAAATTTACAACTCCTTACAAATCTCCATGAAGAATAAATCGCTGTTAACCAGAAGTGGAGCTGCTGTTTCCAGCTCCAACAGCACTGCAGGACAAAAGCACGCACCCCTACACGGCTCGGGATGGAGCAGTAGGAAGAGACTTTCCCCTCTTTGAGTACTATCAGCATCATGGGAATCACTTTAGAGACTGACATCACGAGGTAAACAGCTCAGTTTGCACCAAGAGTTACACTCACCAAATCCAAACCTAAAATTGAAAAAAGCTTTATTATCTGCTGTGTGTATTTCAAAATTACTGTTCGGGAAACCAAGCCCACTGCAAAATACAGTCTAAGTTTCAGAGAGATCTTTGGCAAAACATCAGTAAATTTGAGGTAGGACATAAGCCCATTAGTGGGCCAGTTTCACACTCACACTTAGATTTTTAGGCTGTAAATGTCACACAGCTCATGCAGTCATTAGTCATCCCTGTGCACAATGCATACATACAGAGGCAAAATGAATGTGGTTGCTGACTTATAGCAAAGAGCTCCCATGAATACCTGTCTTGAACATAAATATTGATAAAAGTATCATTAATAATATGGGATAGCACAGTAAATTGGTTTCAGTATATAAAAGAACCTCTCAAACTTTCTCCTAGAGCTGAAGTAGAACCTCTGCTGACATTTAAATAAATTCAACTCCTGTTGTTGGTGGGGATTTTTTAATATCTTGGCAATTTCTCTTGAATCTACACTTAGAGAGTCCAGATAAGCAGGGATTGGATGCTGAAATACTTGATGAATACATAAGGTTTACAGCCCCAGGCTGAAGAAGGAAAAGGGCTGGAGAAGCTGATTAGAACCCAGAGGTATTTCCACGCCCAAATGCATGAAGGCAGGTGGAGTCCAGTCCTGCAACTGCTGATCCAAACCAAATCCATCCTCCTACAGTCTGTTGCAGAAGAGGCTTGACAGTACCTTGTGGTTGCTTTTACAAGCTCAGAGCTAGAATGAGATAAAAGACCACACCAGAAACCTTCACATTCCAGTTTATCTCCACAGCCAAATCTGCACTGGTCACTACTACCTCTGTCTGCCATATCATGTCTTCTCCCGCAGTTCTTGCCTATTTGCTGCACTTTAAATGACCCATCCACTTCTCCATCAGGAGAGAACATCTCCTTCTTTGTATTCTTTTGTGGAGGCTAATAAACAGCCTGAGTCATCACCATTTTTCACATGGACTGGTCTCAATGTTTCAACACTCCAATTTAGACAACATCCACTTGGAGGAGTTCTTTGCTCAGCAGCAAGAAAGAAAATAACTTGACTCCCTAATGAAAACCTCGAAAACATCCCAGCTACTAAAGGGTAATGAGACATGGCCCTGATTGATTGCCTAATAACCTTTATCTAGATACTAATGAATGTAATAAATTGTGGGATTTATGGGCAGCCCCTGCTCAGAGACCATCTTTTAAAGCACCTACTTGGAGATTGCTAAGTTGTGACATGACTTCCAGCTTCAGTTTAACCAGGGAAAAAAAGGCCTGTGTAATGTGTAGATTTGAACTGACAATCAATCAGCTGAGATGCTAAAGTGAAACAGTCTAGGAGAATAAATTAGTATTAAGTAAAATTTGAATATTATTGAACAAAACCCCTGCAATTATAAGTTCAGGCATACACTGGAGGTCACAAGGGCCAACCTGATTAATAATAGGATTTTATTATGATGGTTATTTATTACAATATTTAAAAATTAATTAAAATCTTAAAATCAAGTCCCAGTCAGAAAATCTCTATAGCAGGTTAGATTGTAACATTTGCCAAAGAAAACTCAAAGCTGAGATATTAAAACCCAGCTCAAAAAGTTACCATTTCATATATCCATATTTCAAAGATATTTACATGTCTACCTCTCATACAAATCAATGTTCTGACTATAAGACCTTAACATCTAAAGTGTTTTTAATAACACACTTCCCAGAATTTGGAAAGTAGGACTCTCAGGATCACTAATTTTTGTTTGCCATTTAAACTCTTACACCTTATACTTCTGTTTTAAAAGAGGAAAAATGAGTAAGAGATGGGGATAAAAGCAGGGTAAGACAGACTGAAGATTCCACTTGGATTGCCAGCTCTCATATTTGAGGGCAGAAAATGCCTTGTGATTTTTGGTGTTATTTGGCATCTTCAAGTCAATTTTGTTCCTCCACATCTTTTGGGCATGAACCTGTAGCCAGTTTCAAAGGAGCTTTTGTAGCTAGAGGAGGGCTGCTGGATCCAGGCGTTTCTCCAGGGCAGGTAGTGCAGGCAAAGCTCAGTGTCAAACTGCAGCTGATCACACACGTGTGCCAGGAACGTACAAAGAGTTCTGGCCCTTTCCCCTCCAGCTCAAGGACGCTGGCCACGCCAGAGGAGCACCTGGCAGCTCCCCCAGGCAATGGGCTCTGCTCCAGTCTCATTAAGAAAACCAGTGGGTAGGATGAGTCCAGCAGGACAGAACTGGGTCTGAAATGCTTGGGGGTAGGCTGATGGTAGCAGAGCATCTCTCGGTGAGACAGCACAGCCCAGAGCTCCTGACATGGCATGCCAAGAGTAAGCATTAGCCTGTGATTGCTGTGAATAGATCCTCTGCATTTGGGGAACAGATTCAACATTAGCTGCTTCCAAAAGAAATTGTGTAACACTCAAGATGTTCATTGGAAAATCATTGCAAAATTTTTCCTTGCTCTTTATAAACCTAAGTCCTAAGGGCTCTCAGTAAACTGAAACATCTCATAAGAAGGGAAGAACAGCAACATCAATAAAGCTTATTTACAACAGCATTTATGAATCATCAGTGCTTCATGCTCATTTTGATAGTGCAAATATTAACAAGCCTTTTACTTCTCTTTATGCTAGCATTGCTTGCTATACCCAAAATCAATATCAGTACAAATAACAGCATAAAAGAAAAAGTTCCAAAATTGTCTCCACATAAAAATTCCAATGCTGGCTTCCAACTTTCAGAAAGATTCAATATAAATTGGTAGTAACTTTGTGGCAATATTGATGTCCATAATTACAAATATTCAAAGAAACAGTAAGAGAAAGAGCTTTATTTTCCCAAAGAAAATTGACTCTCTTTTAGAATTTACTGATCTGTACTGTAGACCATCTAGTTTTTATTCTTTGAGACAGAACATTTAACTCTTACCAGGCAATGATCTCAGCATGACTACCCATTCCCTGTGCTGGGAGGAGCAGTGTTTCAGATACTTTGTGTGGTGTTAACAACCAACGTCTGCTCAAGGCTGCGGAGAAAGCTGCAGTCGCTCTGTAGCGATGATGTATGAGCCATGTGCAGCCCTGCAGCCTCCTCACAAAGCAGCTCTCGGACTTTTACAAACACCTGTGCTTGTACCTTGGTTTTCCTGGTCCCTAAAGGACTTAACCTACAACTACTCCTCGGCTCAAATGCTGCCAGTGCAGATGCAGCTCCAGGACAGGGCTCACAGGTGAGGCTGGCACTGGCAGAATGGGAGGAACCCCAAGGCGAGTGGGTGTCAGCACCGTTACTAAGGAGAGCTTGCTGAGGAAGGCAAAGCTCATTTATCACTTCTTTTAGCAGGCTGTCCCCAAAGGTTTCATTTTATCCAAACTTCCTTTTTCTTTTGAAACCTTAAATAGCAAATAATCTGCAAGCCCTGCAAAGTATAAAATTGTTTCCAAGAAGGAATCTCACATACTGGTCAAAGTGAAAAATATTATTATTTCTTAAAATCCCACATTAACAGCTATTTCCAGAATAGGAAACCTCAGGGTACTGACAGGTTTATTTTCTGGAGGCATGCATATAGTACAAATTAAAAAGAGAACTTAAAAAATTTTACTTGTAAAAACAGAGCTAAGTTTCAAATGTTAAGACACAGATAACTGCCTTCTCAACACTGTAGCATTCCAAACTACAAAACTCTATTGTAATTTTCTCACTATACAGAGGGGGAAGAAATAAGAAACCCATTTTGCATTTTATGGCATCTAAACATATGCTCCTCCTTCTAAACAAAGAACATAAACATAAATGTACCACACACTATCATTTCAATTACATTGCAGCTCTGTCAAACAATAAAGCTTTAAAATAGTGACATAACTACCAGAATGTGCTCTAAATCACCACATAATCCTATCATAAATACTATCTGCTTCATCTTCAGTCACCTTGTTTGTCAAGTTTGACCACTATACTCCAAGCATATTCAACAATGTCACTTTCTAAATGAAAGGCAAAGCTGAGGGCTTTGCCTTTCATTACTCTTCAAAAATTCACTGACCAGGAAATTAAAATTATAATAGAAAACATAAAGAGGTATCATATTAACTAATTAGATATTAAATCAACTGTTAGTAAGGGCACAGTAAATTTATTTTTATGTTGTTGCTAAATATCAGACAAACAGAACCACTAAAAATCTCGGCACTGCCATTAATTAATGCTCTGGGAATAAGGAGAGAGAAAGGAAGTTATCCTGGTTTTTATATTAAACTAAGGTTTGGTCTCTCTGCCTTCTAATATCTAAAATGATTGATCTAACCCTAACAGCAACTACTGAGGATTAGGAAAGTGTTACTGCAACAAGGGAGATACATGTGGGTGCCACCAGTTCAGCAACAGCATGTCGTAAATATGTATAAATAAATGGCCCTGTATATTATTTGTAAGATGTATAAATAAGAGCCCTGTATAAATAATGGGCTCTGAGCTAGATTCTTCAAAGGGACCATAGGAAGCTGGCTTGAAAAGGAGAGAGGGAAAATGAATTAGATGAATCATGCAAGAGGCAGCCTACATCTTGGGGGAACAGTTCTACATACTGTGAGTGCGTTTCATGCAGAGTTTCATTTGGAAATGCTGGAGAAAAGAGCTTAGAAACAACCTCTTGGTGGGCACAGCACCTGGGTGGTTTCAATTCAGGACCCACAAACACTTCTGAACCAGGCTGGGAGGGGCACCAGTGGGACTGAGACTTCCACAGTCTCCTCTGCAAGGCACCATGCCACAGAAAGAAGTAAATACAGGGCTGCAGATGCACTTTATAAGGGTCATTATTTTAACCCAAAGCTCCTGTTGATCCCAGGTCAAAATGCAGCAGATAGTCCTTTGTGTAATTTGTGGAAACTCTTTGCAGCTTCTTTCCCACTCAAATGCATAGGACAGTTAGGCATTTTCATTTATGGACTTAAACTCACTGAATAATTTAGAGAACCAATGTCACACAATATTTGTGAAAAATATGGTACTAGGCCAGTTAATACAGTTGCTGACTGGACACATGTTCATCTCTCTTTTTCCTCTTTCTTTTGAGGGAGGAAGAGGTGAAAAAGAGCTGCAGTCTGCCATCCATGCCATAGGAACAGCTCTTCACCACTACCTGAGCCCAGCATCTCCCTCTTTTTCAGCAGGCCCAGGCTTCCTTCAAGCGCCAATGCAGGTGCACAGCAGGTGGGTCTCTGCAGCCACAGCCAGGTCCCACCTGGAGAAAGGAGCTAAAATTCCCTCACAGATCCTCCCCATTTAGGATTACCCCGTGGCTATTCACGTTAAGAAAGTTATTTGGAAGCTCAAGAGCCAGAGAGACAGATGCAAAACCATCACATTGCTGATTGCATCATATGATCAGCAAACTACTCAGAGTGAATCCCTGCTAGATTGCAAAGCTGATCATTTATAAGCAACTCATAGGCTCAATAGTAATTACATAGGCATTCACTGAATAATTTTAAATTAATGAACATGTTAAAGCCCTTTCACAGATCATTCACACACAAAAAGGGCTTCAGAAGCCCCACAAGAACTTTTGGGAAATAGGCTTTCACCGTGAATGGGGTTCATAAGTTTAAATTCTCATTGATGCTTTGTTAAATTGAAAGAAGGAAAATTTCTAGCTAGATTTAGGTTGCACATTATGCTGAATTATCAGAGGGTCTAAATGAAGCTCATGCTATTGGATTCAATAAAAGAAAACCCTGTTAGATACATTTAGCATCTACCTCACTAGTGTGAGCCATTCTCTTTAAGACAGAGTCTCAGCTCTAGGGGGAAAAGGGTTTGCAATCACCTCTCTCCACAAAACCCTGCTAAAGTAGCAGCAACTATTTTAGAAAGCTATGTTCCATTTTGCCCTAACACTGCAGCTGAAAATGAGTTGGGACAAAACCAATTACCAATGAAGCCTAAATAGAATTTTAGGAACAGCCTTTGGCCTTGCAGCCATCTTATATTCTTTGCTGGGGTAGAAAATTAAATTCATTAGATATATCACAACCTTTTTCCACTACCAAGCCTTTCTTTCTGCTACCTGGCTGGAAGGCTCTGCCCCATGTTGTTAGATAAGCACCTACTCAAAGAAATTTAATAATGTGTAGTTTCTGGAATTGATTATTGCCAAGTGTCACAAGTGTTCTGCTAAACAAGAAAAACTAGAGCTGTGGCCAGTGCCAAGACAGGAAATAGGAGCTCTGTCACTTTTATGCTTCCTTCTATCCTCCAGCTATCCATGGGGAAGAACAATTTGAAGTCTTACAAGAACTTTGAAACACTTTCAAACCCTCTCAGGTGTTTCCAGAGGCCACCTCTCTTTCAAACTGTGAAGCAGAGTTAGGCAGGATTAGAAAGGATCTTCTAGGTAATTAATTTTCTGACAGAGAAGGAACAATAGAAGTGCATACAAATTCACAGATCACAAGGCTTTACTAAGTAGTCTTCTGAAGAATCAGAAGACAGGAAATAGGATGGCCAACATTTTTAATAATGTCTTCATATCCATCTCAGAAAACTTGCACAAAGTAAATTTTAAGACTCTACCTAGTATTTAACTGCAGATAGTTCACGCCAGCCTGCACAATGCACTGAGAGTTTGACAGATCATAGAGATTTTCTGTGTAAAATTTTCTGTATTTCTGTAAAATAGTGGCTGTTGAAACCACAAGTGCAGCAGCTTTAATTTTAAACCATACCCTTTTTCTCTCTTACCTGAATATCCCTTTTAAGTGCAAAATAAAAGAACTGTATAATATAGCTGACCTATTTTTTATCAAACTTTAGTGGGATATATATCCAGTCTATGATGATTTACATTGATTTGAACAAAAAAACAAAGGACTGCCAGGGGAGAATACACTGTCTTGTAATACAACAAAATAGAAGACAGAAATATTTTTCAAAACACATAGATGGCAGTATTTAGGATATACAAGGGGTATTTGGTGAACCTATGGCTGAGTAAAACCAACAAGCTTAGCAAAATACAAATAAAAAATAAACATTTGTGTCATCATATGTTCAACTTTATCACCTAAAACTGATTTAGCCAATACCCCTAAATTAATCCCTTTGTCTTCCTTCACTTCCAATATACTTTCCACATAAGAATACATTGCCCAAGGTTTCACAGGAATGCTGATGTTTCATGGAAGCTGATCCACTGCTGTCCCAGGTGTCTACAGAGGGCTGACAGAATTCCTGATTCAAAATGGAGTATATTGCTAGGTCGGGTCCAAGTTTACATTAAAAGAGATCCATGAGAACTGTAGTGTGAATCAGTGATAAGAAAAGTAAATGGAAAAAGAAATTACTTTTTTTCTAATCACTTCTAAAAATAATAATGAAAAAACATCTCAGAAGACAGTGAGAATTTTAACTTTCTTTCCTCAATTTTCCCTTTAAGCTCTTAACCCATCCCAGCCCAGATGATGCTATGCAAGCCCTACAAAAAGCGTAAGTATGGAAGGTGACAGCACTGGTCCCAACTGGGGCAGAATTTCTCTCTGTGAGAGGCAAAGCAGGGGCAGCAGCACACCTGGCTGACCTGATTTTGCAGATGTGATGGCTGCTGCCTTCTGCCTGCCACATGACACAGAGCAGCAACCTACCTAGGAACATTAACAAGGTGAGGGAAGAGGATCCCATCCTCGTTTCCTTCAGAAATCTGCTGTGGGGATCAGCAAGAACGTTTACAAGGAGTCATAAAACTTAACTGTTAGAGAGCAGTTCAGCCACACCCACAAATAACCCCGAGCTGCAGGCTGGAGAGCCAGGTCCTTTTAGAATTCCATACCTTTGGATCCAAGCACTATGTAACACAGACTGCTGCCCAGCAGAAACCTTTCAATATCACAGAAACAACAGAGAGAAAACATGCAATCATATTTCCCTGAAAATTCTTCCACAAGCTGTAATTTTGATAGAAAAAATTACACATTTTTGGAAGCCAGGAAGAAAGCCGAAGAAAACCTATTACATAGATCCCATGATAACTACTCTCCAGTCATTTGGTAAACACAAGAACACTTGTCATATTTTTTCTTTTCATTCTATTGATCTTAAGAGTACATAGTAAAAGAAACACCTGCAAAAACAAATGCAAGTGCGATTGCACATTCAGACACAGTTATGTTTTGCTATCCAAAAACCCACCAGTTGCAAAACCACTGATGAAAATTTACAGCAGGAGGTCAGGCAGGGGCAGCTGCTGCTGTTGGATGGACAGAGCCACTGTTTATGTCACACAGCAGAGACAGCTACACCTCTCAGACCAGAACTGACCACATCCTACAGATTCACCCTGTAATTTGGTACATTTCATCTTCTTGACTTCATATCCCTTGAAAAGGTGCCCTGAATCCCTCTTCATATATTTCTCTGTACAAATTTACTGTATACTCTCCATGCTCTTCAAATCACATCTTGGGGATGATTTGCTTGTGATGGTGAAAGAATGGCTTTATATCATATCTCATCCTTTGCATATAGATGGGCACATGGGTACAGTGATCAGCTGATGTTTCAGTCCACACCCCTAAACAAGGCCTGGATATGTCAAGAAAGAAAACTGGGGAGAGAAAACTCAATATCTGTACCTTCATATAGCACACCTCATCTCAGGAACTGAAAGCACTGAATCATACTAGCAAAATCTATTCTAGAAATGCAGAAACTAATCAAAGAAGGAAAGTAATTTTGCAAAGTTCATATCCAATTCTATTATGTCTCTCTGGATAAAATGGCAGTAACTGTGCAGTGTCTGAATTTAAATCCTAATCTTTTTTGGAGCAAGTAATGACAACTGGCAAAACTTGATGTGTTTTAACAGGAAGACAAAGAAAATAATTGGACAGTATCTAAATGTTCTTCAACCAAATCCATATATATACATTATGTCTGTTCCTTCCTCCTTCTTTAATTTTTTACACCTATAAAGCAAGTCTTTCCAAGTCTCTTTTTGCTTTGCATTAGCTGAATTTAATTGTAAGTGCTGAGAAGTCTTAGTCTCTCAGCTCATTAGTGAAATGCATCAAAAGCATTAAATAGACAACTGACATTTTATCATTTTTTATGTTTAAGCTTATTTTAATGAGAACATATCTGATTTTTTAAGTAAATTCAAAAATTACTTTCCTCATAATGAATTGACTCTCCATAAAATTTTAAGATGGATTTGAATTTGCCAGGAGAAGGATGATTTCCTTCATAATTAACTAAATGATCAAAAGGGATCATTTATAATATCTGTGGTCAATCAGAACTGTTACACAGCAGCACACTAAGGCATGACTAACAAGCACATGATGGAATCAAAACTGATAGACAGAAAAGTCATAAATCTTTAGGTGACATCCTGAAATTCACATTCGAAATGGGCAGTTTTTATCAAAATGTGCTTTGTGGACAAGCTACAAGCTCAAAGTCATTGTCAAATCTGGAATATGTAGCCAGCCTTTCCTCTCTTCAGGGAGCAGCTGGAGAGCTGAGCAGGGGCTCTCAGAGTACCCTTAGGCACCCATGAGGACAGGAAGGCACCAGGACCGAGTCCACTTCCCTCAGCAGATTTTCCACAATGTTACATTTCTCATGAGTGCCTCTGCAAATACAAACATTGATTATAGAACATAGTGAAGAGATGGGAACTCTGTAAATACCTATGATCGATAGCATTCTTATCCTCCTTATCCTGGACATCAGCACTCTGCACCTCCACTCTAAATATTGACTCCTCTCATCTTAGCTCCTCTGTCTAACTCCATTTGTTCCACCCTAGCAACTTTTTTACCCAGCCCAAAACCACTCTCAAAATAAGGCTGCTTGAGCACCAGTCATTTATTCTTATGGAAGTCCTAGCAACTCCTCTCAGTGTCCCCAATCTTTCTATGAATTGTTATGAACAGATTGTGTTATCCCTTGGAAAACAAACATTGCAGTGTTTGCTCTATTTTTATTTTTACTTTAGTTTAAGGAAGTTTTGCTTAAACCTTTGGTCAGCGCTACAGAGGACTTTGGCCTGAAAGACCACATCTGCTTTTATGACTATTCAATACAAAGCATTGGGAGAAGCACAATAGTCACAAGAGGTGGGGTCACACCTAAGGAGAGGAAAAAAGGGTGACAAATATGATCTCGTTTAAATCAAACCAAGTAACTTTTTAAGGCACAACTTCTCAAGTGAGTTAGGTCTGAGCAAGCTCTATTGCACTGAATTTGTTTCTATCATGACACAAAAGCATTATAAAGTACTACAAATTAATTTAAAAGTCTCCGCTATCATTCTTTATTGAATTTTCCTTCTAATATTTCTTTATCCCAACCTGCCTACTCATTTGTGGGTTTTTTTAGTCTTGGCAGATAAAACCTTACATTTCACAGTCAACATTACTGTTAAGAAAAAAGTGTGACAGTTTGTGTCTTTCTGGCAGAAAGGTTTTCTCCAGGACCCCGTGGTGCTAGGCCTAACCTCTAGCTCTAGAGGCAGGACAGAGATGCTCAGAGTTTTGCACACCATATGGAAAGAGCAAAAAATAACCAGGAAGCACACAAAGGGACTGGGAACAGTGCCAGCATTTAGAGAAAGCTTTTCCTCAAGTTTGGGGCATGCAGCAGATGAAGGAGAAAGGCTTTTTGGGTCAAGGCCTACTGTACTATACAGCAAGGGCTCCTTTTGGCTCTCCTTGCCTTAGAGGTAAAATCTTGATTATCAGTTGCCACTTTGTGTTTAAAAAGTCATTGTTCAAACTTGATTTCTCAACAGGGATAGCTCACCCAACAAGAGGGTTAAATAAGAACTGTGATACAAGAATTCCACTTTGCCAGTGTCAGGAGACCACCCTTAATATTATAGCAAGGATTTAGTCCTAATGAGAACAATTTGTGTACATGGCAACATGTTGTACTTATGAAGCTCTTTCACAAATAACCTCAATGGTTCCAAGTTGGGAATACTCTAATAGAAATGTATTCTACAATCTACATGCTAAATCATCCTTCTGAAGGTCATGTTTTTCCACCTCATTGTGTTTGAGTCAGCTCCTGGTAGACAGCCATATTTCCTGAGATGCAATGCCATAGAGAGCAAAATAAGGGGAACATTTTGGCCTATATGCAGAATATTTTTGCTTTCAGGGATTTAAATGCTCTAATAGCAACTTGGAGTCTTGCATAGGGCAAGAAATAATGAGGTTTGTAAGGAGTAGTCAAATAAAGAAAAATAAAACCAGCTAAATTTATATTTATTGTGTTACTCTTCAGTAGAGTATCACAACAGTAGTTTTATCTATAATTTTTGCTAATGAGACAACTAGTTCAAGAAATACAACATTTTGAAGAGGTAAATCTGTTTTTTTATTTCATCTTTATGAGCCTGCTGAGACACAAATAAGAAAGGATTTTAAGTTCTTGTACTCAATACTCATTTCAGGATACAATACTTGAATACTCTGTACTTCAAAATCAAATATATGTCATCCTGGGTTTAAGATACCAGATTTTCATGTACAAGGTCTGTATTTTTCACTGTAGATCTTTATAATCTATTTACCACTGTCTCCAGAGGCATGTGATACTTTGTGTGGGAGACCAAAAAGACACACTGAGGCATTCTGGGGCTGTTCTTTTTGCTGGGGTTATTTTGTTTGAGCTTTTTATCTTTTTTTGTTTTTTCATATCTAAATACAAGAGTGTTACATTAAAGCCACTGTTAATTGATAAATACTCCCTATTTATAATTCAATCAAACATAACTATTCACAAATCACACTGAATTAACTGATCTGTTTCAATCGAAATCTAGACGTATTTTTAAACTAAAAAATGTTATTTCTATTAATTTCAAAAAGCGGCATTTCTTTTATTGTGCATCAAAATTAGGTGATATTTAAGATCCTTTCCAATTCAAACCATTCTATGATTTTATAAAATTAAAACACTACACAAAATTCTAGTGGGTTTTTTCTATTAGTAATTTTTTTTCTGTATTTTAATCATTTTGCAAGCCAAATTATCAGTTGCTCAAGCAGCTCAGGGTACATCAAATCCTTCACAAGCCCAAAAGAAAGATATCATATTTTCCATGAGATAATGTCTCCTCCCAGAACCATAAGTACACATGCATATGAATGTGTTATCACTAAATCTAACACAATCTGATTTAATCAATTCAGACAGCACCTAATACCACTCACTTCCACTCTGCTGAGCAATTATTCAAATTGTACACTAGAAAACATGCTCTCAGAACCATGGAAATTTTGATTTGGCTGGGACCTCTAGAGGTCCACTGACCATGCCAGGAGTATCTCATAGACTGGCTCTCTTTAACTAAGATCTGAAAAATAATCAACTGCCTGTTGACAAATGCTCAACTCCCATGAGGTGTAAACTGGATCCTAAGTAATTATACAAAGAGGCTAAGTTTAGTCAAACACCGCTTCTGTCCACAAGTACCTACTGCTCTATTTGTCAAACACATTTCTCTATGTATTTCTCTCCATATTTTTTAAATCCTGGCAATGATTCCAGTGCTTGCAGTGCAGCAAATAATTGCCACTGCATTAATTATCATAGTACAGCTCCTTAACCTGACACAAAAGATGGCTAACTGAGAAATCCACTCACACCATCAAGAGGGCCCAAGTGACCTGTCAGGCTCTCTCTATCTCTAGGTCCCTCCTTAGCCCAGCAGCAAACAGGGATCTGCACTGAACAGCAGACTGCTCACTGCAACGAGGTGACCACAGAGCCCAGCTGACCTTGGTGCAAAGCAGAGACAACAGTGAGGACAGTTCAGAGAGGCTGCTGCAAAAGGCTGCTAGAGAAACACTGCTGTGGATGCAAACCTGGGAAAAGCACCTGTGTCACTGCAGAACAATGCTCTGAAGGCACTTACCTTCAGGACATATCTGTTCATTTTCCAGTTCTGAGTGAGGATGTCAGTCAGCATCTAATGGATTTCAGTGCCAGGATCCTGGCAGGTTTTATGTCATTCCCATCATGGTGCTCCCTGGTCTGGGGAACCCATGGCACCTCAGGTGTGCCCTTCGTGCACCTGGACACACACACCTCCCACTGACAGGGTAAGAGCGCCACAGGCAAACTACATTTTGAGTAAAGGCTACAACCTGGTATTGCTACTAAATGCCCTACTTTTCATTTCAAGAATTGTCATAAGCACGTTAGGGAAAAGGGCCTCCTGAAATCCATAAACAAATGACGGAATTTTGCACTTATCTCCAAAGTAATTTTACAATTCTGTTACTAAGCTCTTAGATTGTAATTGATTTTGTCCCATTTTCCCTGAGAATTTAATCCTACGATCCAGCTCAGTTACTCTATTTTGACTGACCTTGACTACATGAGATGCAACATTTATTGTTGAAATTGAACAAAACTGGTTCCATCTTTTGAATGTTTTGAAAGATTAAGTGTGAAATTACAGACTGAATATCAACCAGAGTAATACCAAGGTCACACAAGTTAAATCAGTTGCATCTGAGTACTCAGGATGAAATTGCATATTAAAGGCTTTTACGGTGTTTTCTTTGATGCATGAAGCACTTGACTTCTCTGAAGAAGAGGGGAACAGCACAGGAGTAGCAACACAAGCTGCATGAAGCTGTTAAGGCCACTCAATAACCACAAACTGCCAAACACTCATGCTATAGATTAAAAACTAGTTAAAGGAAATTGACGCTTATTATGACCAAACTGCTAGCTCTGATTCAGGAAAAAAAAAAAAAAATCACTTAGCATAGGCAACAGCAGGAGCCAGAACCTGCATTCCTGAGGCACACTTTCACATGCAGGTAACAGAGTTACAGTAAAGCACAGGGAAACAGGCATTTAAGGGATTATCACAGAGGAAACCATAACCTTCATTTCAACACAGAAATACCCAAGCAGCCTGTAAATTAACTAGTTGTGCCAGAGAAGCAACCTGATCACTGCAGGACAGAGCTGAGGGGAGGCTGCTGCTTCACTCTGCCTTTTCAAGCCCTAAAGTCGAAAGGATTCAGGACAGGATGAGGATAGACTGCACAGTGTACAGAGCCCTTACACTGCTACACAACTGTTCTTGGATTTGCTCCTGCTGCATGACAAGCTTTTTCTTACTACAACTGGCATTGTATTGATCTATTTCTTTGCAAGTTGAGTAAATCAAGGTTAAGAGCACCTGCGAATCCCTAACCAGAGCAGTACACATTCTAAATCCTGTCCCTGTTTGTCCACGTAACCTACATGTCTTTCAAGCCCCACTGACAAAATCAAGAGGTACAAAATACAGAATTCTCCAAGGTGCAACCTTTTTCATTCACCTTCCCTGAACATTAAATTCTCACCACCTGCCTCCTTTGCAGGTTTCCTGCAGGCTGCTGTTGCTCTCAACTTCTTGAGCAGGATCCTTGAGCAGCAGGCCCGGGAGGTTTCCTGGTTGCCATGACAGCGAGTTTACAAGCCACATCCTTAGTCGGGGAGCATATGCTGTCTTTGGAAAGAAATCTAACCCAGCAGCACTTCGCCTTTTCTCTCCCCACAAAAAGAATTAGTTTCTAGTCCTACAGTGGGGCGAGGCTCCAAGGAAGGCAGGGCCACCCCTGCCATGCAGCCCTTGGTGGGGTGGTGGTGGCTCCGTGTCCCCCAAGGCTCCCTCTGCCTTCAGTAAGGCTTCACTGAAGCACCTGTGTCACTCTCCAAACTAACAAATTCAAAATGCTAAGCACTGGGACAGTACAATACAGCACAACACAGATGTGCTTTGACAGCAAATAAAGCTTCTGCATTATCTGGATCAGTAAAATCAATACCAAAACACATAACTGATTTGTGCATCTCACCACTCTCATGATTTATACTTTATGTATTTTATGCAGTTCAAGAATTTCCTATTAGGTTTGTTCTTGCTTCTGAAACTTTCTTCTTTCTCCCATCAAAACTGTAATGTAAAGCTCTTTGGCTACTAACCCTGATGCCAAAGAACATAAAGCTGGAAAACTCCTTGCTCTGAAATCAATAACATTTGGTAAGGAATCATAATCCTTCTTAAAGGCAATACAAATAGAGTGCAGCACTCTCAAATTCTTCAGGTTTCTGCAGTTATTTAATCAAAGTCTTCTTACATTTAATTTTCACTACAGAATTTCTCGTACCACACAGTTCCATCAGTGTACATTCTGTCATTGGCAAACATAATTTCATTTTTGTAAATAGATCCTGTCTCATGTCCTTACAATTCTTCAACTGAAGCAATCCTATTCTGAAAATACAGCATGGGATATACTTTCAAAACTCAAAAACTACCAATATCTGCATATAAATGCCTGGATTTGCATATGACCCACCTGATATCTTAATATAAAGGGCTGAAATTCCCAACTGATGGACACTGTCACTGGCAATTACAAGGGGTTTGCCACCAAAGTTCCTGAGTTGATCACTATTTCATATATCTGTCCTCCCAGTAATACTTTCTTTATTGGCATGTTCCTGTGTTAGGTTTTATGAATAAGTAGCAATTTCATTCTTGATCTCTTTAATTCAGCATGAGAAACATTCAATTTCTGTGAAGACACTTTGGCTCAAATTTATGTAAAGTAGTTTCTGTTTACTGATCAGTGGTTTTTATTCCATATCATTTATACTCTAATTACATTTTTTTCCCTTTTTGAATAGGGTTTATGAATTCATCACAAGGACCAAGTTGTGAAAACTATCTTAAGATATGGGTTAATTAATATACACAGGTTAATTACTATAATGGACAGGCAAACAAGTACCAGAAAAGTTTCTACCTTCATCATGCTTGCTGAGAATTGAAATCTGACAGGTCACATGTTAGACTCTCCTTCTCCCTAAACACTAGCTTTGAATTCTGGCAAAATTGAAACCCAGAAGGAAAAAAGGATCTTTCTTTGCCAGGCTGTCCTACAGCAAAGAAACAAGAAACAGCAAAACTCCCTGCTCTGTTTGTTCTACATCACTGCAGTGTTTTAAATAAGTGAACTTCCATTAAATAGGCTTAATATGAGTGTAACAGCTGCAATCAATGGTATGAATGTCTGATTCTTATCAGGCAGCAGCTAGAGGGAAATTAACCTTGTAGCTGAGAAGTGCACGTAAATCTGATTCTAAAACTTTACACTTGATGGACTACCTTGGGGGAAATTTAGGTGGGTAAACGTACAGCGTTGCCATTGCAAATTTCTATTGACTTCAGCAGTGCTGCACACAAAACATCTGCATAGAAATTAATCATGAATAGAGATGCTGTAAATTAAACTCCCTCAGAGATTTTATTAGACAAACCAATGAATGATTTTCCCAGTATCCTTCAATAAAGCTCTAATTAGGAGTATATATCCCAAAAGATTTTCAATGAAATGCCAGATAATGCTAAAATAGGAATGCTAGTTTTTTGAATACATGGTAAGTACAATGTTTTTTCAGTAAAATTTTTTGCTAACTCTGTAAAGCTTTTACCATCCAATATATTTGAGATCAATCATGTTGGTGTGGATTACTAAAGAAAATTAGAAAGTAAGAAATCGCTAAGATTAGGGAAACCTTCACCCTATTATATGGTTATTTGCTGAAAGGAACTACTGCAATTGTCCTTTACTGGTTCTCACATTTATAGGTGACTATGGTAGTTTTTCAGAGGAATTTTCCATAAAAGGAACTTTCTTCTATGACAGAATCAACAAAAAGGCCTTTTTGTTCATAGCTAGAAAAAAGGATTTGGAGGATTTGGAATACAGCAATTTTCCCTGACTGACATTTTGAAATGGGAAGCTCTCAGAGGGGCAGTTGTTGCAACCAATAATGAAACAGGCACACCACAATGTCTTTTATTCAACCTGCTAAAACTGGGTTGATGACTGTAATATACTAGTACATGCTCAAATTCATTCCTGAGCACCATAAGTAAAGGAGAAAGTCAGAAGGAAGACCATAATTGACTGTATAAACTCAATTTCATATGGAGACAAAAATGTAAACTCTTTGTGCTACCTGTAATTCTAATAAAGACTATAGTTCTTGTAATTTGAAAGGTGCTTCAATGCTTCTTAGTGCATTGCATTTTAATTTTTAACATTCCAGAAAAAAATTTGTTTGGGTTAAAAATATTCAAGTTGGAATAGAAAATCTTGAAGGAAAATGTTCACATTTATTCTTAGTTATAAATAATTTGTACTAAGTTTCTTAAAAAATTAGATTTATCATGTCTTGGTATTGCTAAATCTGCACTGAACTCTTAGCTGAAAGAATTCCTCTTGGAAATAAGCAAATATCAATCTATATTGATATTTGAGAAAATCAAGAACAAAAATTTTTACTCAACATTACCCACATTTTTCTGAATGCCTTTTCTTTTAATTGAAATCAAAATCATATTTTCATTATTTTGATGAATTTGTGGTCTTTACAACACAAGTGACCATCAGCCAAGACTTAAAACAGAAATCCAATTTCACTATTTGTTGTCATTAGCTAAGAACATGAGTATATACTAAAATGCTTGGATGAATTAAATACATTCTTAAATCCTCTGCTAATTCAAAGCCTTAAAAGTAAACTCCTGACTGAAATAACAGAGACAACCTCTTTTCTCTTGTCAGTTACTGGACAGGTAGACTACAGACGTTGGTTCCTTGATATTTGGCATTTTAAACAAGAACACACAGAGAATAATTTACTATCATCTACCATAAAAAATAGTGGCAACTGCTTTTGTGTTTCAACAAAAATATCCCAACATGAAAGAAAACATGTACAGGTTTTTTAAATTCTTTCTGTAGCTAAGCAGGGGTTGCAGGGGTCACCCTGAGTGGCACAGGCAAACATTGTTTTGGCATTCAGGGCCTTATCACTGATGGCATCAGACCATGACACAAACAGAACCTGCCCACCAGAGTGGGCTGAGCTCATGCTGAACACTGGAAAAATTGTAATTGGGAGTATAGATTTTCAGCAGTACACACTGGCACTGTGAGAGGCCGTTTGCATGCTCCATCACACTGACCTTTAGGAAAGGAAAGGCTTGGGAGGCTTATGGGAATAGTCCTGGGTCTGGTATTTAACTCCTCTAAACACATTCTTGTTAAGACATAATGACTTCAGATAAATTCGTGGTGAGACTCCCTGGTTTATAGCAGTGGCTATTCATTCCTTTTGCCTTGCTTTCATCTGTTAGCATTCAGTGCTCTACTCATCTGATACTGTTGTTTTGCTTTTTCTGCTGCCTTCTCTGATTTTTTGCACTTTTTTAATGGTTTTCAGTAACATAACCTTGAAGAGTCTCTTCGTGTTTAAGTTAATTAAAAATATTTTTCACACCCAGTAAGCAAGATGTGACTCCATACTATGTGTGCTTAATGGAAGAAATATGCTTTACATGCTTCATTAAGTTATTTGCAAAATTGCGTTAGTGCCATTCCATTAGTGTACCTCTTTCAGCTGTGTCTGTGGCCTGCTTTTGACTGACAAATTACCAGTTTCATAAGTCTATTTTGTGTTAGTAATGATCTTCTAATATGTTGAAAAATATCCATCTTAATAGTAATGGGAAAAGAAAATAATAATGTATTTTTCAATGTAACAGGAACAAAATTATCTGCTGTGGGGTAAAATAACTATCAGATTTCTTAAAACAAGCAATTACAGGTTATTTTGGATATTTCATTAAAATTACAACCCTACACAATACAGGAACATTAACCTTGAAAGAAGATGTCATAATGAAGTCAATAATGATCAGAAGAAGTGAAAGGAAAGTGTTACTGCATTAAAATCTTTTAAGACACCTACAGAATTTTAAAACAATAAAAATGATGTTACATTGACTACGCACTAAATTGTGAGAACATTTTGACACCTTTTTAATCTGCGCAGTAGAAATTCCTTTAGGAGAAATAAAACATTACTGACCCTGGGTGTGGGCATCCATTAGAAGCTGAGATTTAACGTAAGAGTGATTATTTTTTACTTTTTATCCACTGTTTCATAATGAGATCCTATTTTAAATCATACAGAACTAGGTGTCTTAGTCATGAGATGCTATTTTCCAACTTCCAAGATTAATGATAATGTACTTTTTGTTTTCAATTAGCTATTCACTGAAGATCAAGGTCCCATTATGTTAAGCATCATAAACACAAGAAGTTACAGCCCCTGGCCTGGAGAACTTACAGACAAAGAATTTGGACTGTACTCATCTATGCTGTGCTGGTGCACAAGTAAAGATGCATGACAGATACTTCAGAATTGTTATTAAACAGGCCACATGTGGCCACAACCTGCCAGAGTGAAGAGGGAAAAGAGGATGAGGACAGCTGGAAAACTCATGTAATGTTCCTTTTGATAGCTCTTTGTCAACAGACGACCAGGTGATGATAATTCTGATATAGTAACAGATATTTATATTGGTCATTGCTCTGTCTAACATATTGACTATTCCTGTCTTTCCTCTTGTCTGGTTACTGACCTTCAAAATTAATTTGGGACCTCGTGTCAGGATTTAATTCAGTTATATTATGTGTGCTAAGATGGTGAGTAGATAGTAGCTGTCTCACTACACAAACACAAATAACCTGAAGGGGGAAAAAAAGCACCTAAATTAATATTTATTAGTCATTCATAGTTGTATAATAAATCTGTATGTCAAAACCCGAGTTTAGGAGCAGAAGTATGCTATGCCAATTTCCTGAGGGTCTTCTGATATTCAAGGAGTATATACTGAGTGAAAAACATACTACAGGGAAAAGTATCAATGACAGAAAACATGAACAATTACAGCATCAGTTGAAGGCAGCTGTCTCTAAACATGTTGATTTTACTCAAAAATGAAAGACTTGGCAGGATTCTGTCAATGACAAAAATACAACAAGCTGGATGGCTGGTTTAGAGCACTAAATAGCAAAGTAGGGCAATTAGGCACACCACAATTTAAATGGAATAGTAAATAGGTCAGGCTTGTTCCACAGCTTCTCTGGACATTTAAGTACTGCCCTTCAAGGTCTAGAAGCACATGAAGCTGAGAAGACTTTTAAGCTGATCAACTCACAGCTCTGACTGTTCACTTACTAAATCTTGTTGTCCATCATAGAAGAGTACAATATATCTCATGGAAGAAGAAACATAAATAGTCTTTTTAAACTGAGCCTCTACATTCAAAATTATCATTCATTTTATCTCCCCATATGACAACTAGGACATCTGTATTTGGCATCACAGGGTTTCCAGACGCTGAAGCAAATCAGGCTGATCTACAATTTTGCACCCCTATCATAAGGAGTTTCAGCTTTTGATTGTCTTACTTTGAGATATGTGGTACTTACATGCATAATAAAGCAGTTTTTATGTGTCCTTGTAATACAAAACCTCCCTGTGCTCTATGATTCTTGCCATTATTAGACACCTCCTGTTCTTCAGCCTTTGCTACAAGTGCTGTACCCCAAGGGCTGTGAGAGGAGCCCCATTATAAAGGCAGGAGTTCACAAAATTACTGCTATTCCCTAGTTTTACTCCTTGACATTTTGTAACCTTTCATTATTCTGACTTACTCTGGACTTATAGTCACTTACTTTTACTCATAAAATTGAAGAGCGACACCTCAAGTGGCATATATAAAACGCCTCACTTATTTACAGGTGTGAACCACATTCATGATACATTCATGCAGCTTGGGCAGCTTTAAAGGGCTCCAGGTAAGGACAGTGCCACTGAGAATTTCCTCATGTAAAGCCATATGTCAGGTTCATTAGTATATTTGCTTCTGCCGTTTCCGAGCACAACTGTAAATTGCACTCTTCCTGCCCTCACAGATTTTAGAGAATATTGACACAGGAGAGTGTCTGGCCCAGTAACAGCTCACAAAAGTCAAAGCGACAAGACTCATAAACACCTGGGACAAATGAACCACAGGGGAAGAACAGTGCCATTCAAGGAAGGCTGGAAATGACTATTAATAGCTACAGACTCGTGGCACTAGAAGAGCAGCACACATGGGTAGACAACAGTGCCCTACATTCACAAAAAGGTTACAGAGAGCACCAGCAGGCAATGAATCACACTCACAAACAAAAGAGCTGCTTCACAATGACTGGGTTTGGGGTTTTGCCTTTTTTTGTTTTTTAACTTCTTTGTGATAAAAGTGCTGCTATTCTCCTCAGTTATTGAACCCAAGAGAACTAAATGGTGCATCAGTAACACAGAAGCATAGAAATGTATAAAACTCAATATTTAAATAAGATACTGATTTACATACAGCATATAAACTTTCATTCTCCTCTTGAATCCTAAAGAACAAACGTTACTCAGATCACATCACACTTGGGATGTGAACAAAAACACACACAAAGGTGGGTGAAGAGGTGTGTCTGGGCAAGGCAGTGTGGGGGTGATACCTGAAAATAGATACTCTGCTCATTGTCTGTCTTCTGCAAGTCTGAACTATTCCTGATGTCACCTCCACAAAGGGCCCTCTGAAAAGCTTCCCAAGGACTGTAGGATCTGAAACTTTTTTTTTTGACAGTACTAAACCTGGAAGTAGAGTGGTTTACAGTTTTGTGGGTAGTTTTTTCCCTTCAAAGACTGAAGCATACTTCAGTCAGAGAAGCAGGAATCACATCACTGTTAATGTACAACATATTTTAATGCTCTGGCTCCGCTCAGGTACTAGAATAATTATGTGTATTTATAGAAGCACTTTTAAGAACCAGAGATTTGGATTTTGGCATGTGAGCGAAGTAATCCAATAAGAAGTGTTAAGGCCAGAATTTCTTGACCTTTATATTTGTCAAAGATGTTGGTTCAATAAAGGTCAAGATGTGTGACAAAATTCAAGCCTGTCTAAACCAATTAATGACAAGTAACCAGACCATTAAAAATCTCATTTATGCTGAGCAGTCAAGTGGGTTATGTGAGGGCAGTCTGTACCTTAGATAGCCTACACACTTGGTTACAGGCTTGCTATAGGATAATAAAGGGCAGAAGGCAGCAGAATGAGAAAATACTTAAAATTTTAAGATAAATAGGATAATCTATCCAGCTTGCCCAGAAGAGAGAGAATCACAAATAAATAAATAAAATAGTAACACTTCCTTATTTAATTGCAAATATTGGTACTTCACAAGAAAATAATGAGAAAAATGTTGAACATTAAGAATTTGCGGACATACTGCATTGATAAAATGCAGGGGAATAAACTCTTCAACACAGCTATATGCAGTCCATAAGTATAAATGTTATGCACAAAGATACTAAAGAAATGATTTGAAAACACCAAGCTGCTCAGGGATCTCTTTCAAAGTGCTGGAGAACTGAACAAATAAAATACATGTTCTGGTTTTCTCTAGGACAGAGTTCACTTTCTCCTTCGAAGCTGGTATCATGCTGTGTTTTGGGCTTAATATGAGAATAATGTTGATAACACACTGATGCTTCAGCTGTTGCTCTGTAGTGCTCACTCACTCAAGGGTTTCTCAGTGTCTCAGGCTCTGCAGGGAGCACGGGCACAGGGAGCCAGGAGGGAGCATGGCCAAGACAGCTGACCCAAACTGGCCAAAGGCTATTTGAAACCAAAGAACAGAAGAACAAGCACGCTTCTTTTTTTCTTAGACACCCTGAATTTTTCCATAGCAGCAAAATGGTTTCACTAGTTTAGATATCAGTTTCTCCTGCTAGTAGCAGCAATCTTCAGTTCATAAAAACGTTATGTCTTGGTTTACAGTGTAATATGTAACCAAAAGTACATATTCTATTACCATCTTCATAAACCATTAAAACAGGTGGGGCAGTGTTCTTTGTCTTCCCCATGAGTCAAGCCCTGCTATCTCCACACTAATGGACCACCAAGGTCTCACAGCATGACTCACAGAATTACAGCATCCCCCTGTGAGATGTCCCGATCTGAGGGGAGGAACCAACACTTCCTACCTCTATGTAATCTGAGTTTGGAGCACCACGGGCAGCACCTACCACTGGATTACCAGAGGACAAGAGATTGACAACCACCACTGGATCTCCAGAGAAGGATCAGATCTTTCTACAGCGTCACTACTTTGACAAAAACCACATTCATCACTCCAAAAGGACTGCAGTCACCCTTTAATCAGACTGCTACCACCATCCTGACCAACAGGGTGTCATGTCATATTCTTACTCTGTCAGCTTAAGCCAGTGTTTCTGTACCACTGCCTTTATTTTAATTTTCCTATTAAATTGTAGTTCTGACTTGGAATCTCACACTGGTTTGCTTACAAACTAGTACACATAAGAAATCCCGCTTTGTTAGATAAGGTGTGATGCTGGTGAAAGGAATATATCCAAAAATAAAAGCCAGCTTGTACATATTTTCTGTTAAATAGGGGCATATAAACTGTGGCTTTTATTTCAACTCACACACTGTTAAAATCAGCACCAAATATTGCAAAGTATCAGTTGTATTTTTAGTGAGATTGTGTTCCAAATGGGTACAGTAAAAATTCCTTCCACCACCACCTTTGCAAGTAAGCTCCTGCACTGGGACTCTCTCTGTGAAGAGAGACAATCTGTGCTGTCACACTCACAATCAAAGCTGCCCTGGCAAGAACTGACATGGACTTAAACACAGGCAGGAGAGAGCATCTGCCAGGGGCTGAGTTGCAGAGCTGGGAGAACAGCTAAGACGTGCCTCAGGGCTGTGGGAGGCATTGGGATGGAGGGCTGAGGGTGGCTGGAGCCATCTCCGTGTGCAGAAACCTCAGCACAAGGAGCTGCAGCCCCAGGTCAGCCCCTGCCCAAGCTCCACAGTAAAGCAGGAGATAACCTCATGCTGGGATAAAGAATGCACCTGCCCACAGCAGCACAGCCCCTGCAGCAAGGAAAGGCTCTCGAACAGAAAAGAGGCATCAGTGTCCTCTCACCCTCAAATACCAAAAAAGGACACACCAGCAGCATTAAAAAAAAAAATTTAAATAAAAAAATTGAAGCATTTTTTCTCAAAGTTGCTTAAATTATCTGACAGTGCCCTTTCTTTTAACGGGTCATCATAACCTCCCTGAAGGCATTTCATTAGCGCAGAAAATTCCAGTTTGCAGTGCATTATTTTTAAAGGAGATTGACAGACACCTTCACAATAGGGTAAGTAGCTTTCAAGTTTTATACAGCAAACCAGTTTTATGCTGGTAATTGAACACTCTGGACCACATCTCACCAGAGGCAGCAGGGCTGCACCATAGCCCCATGGAATTCATCCATGGAATGCAGGGTGCTGCCCTGTCTTAGGCTTCACATCCACTCATTTGCTACTTCTCACACAAAGACACTTAAGCACATATGACTGTGGCTAATAAATAAACATAATGATACATAATTCAATATGCAATTCAAATGTATAATGCTCAGTGCACTGTATAAGCAGCTACTGCTGCTGGGGCCTGGGATAGGCCACAGCCCCCAGCTCTGGCACTTCTTGGAGAAGCCTTGCAAACAAAACTTGAAGTCACGTCCATGTGAAGCAGATATTTACCTCACACTTTCCTTATTTCTTCTTGTCATTACATGTCTCCACATAGCTCTTTTACCCTTAAATCAGTAACTCTTCTCCCTTCCCAGTGTATTCCCTTCAATGTAAAACTCAGACCTGTTCCTTACCCAGGTCCCTGCAGCCTCTCCTCAGCCCTGGCCACCTCTTCCTGGCCCTCTTCTGTCCTGCTGCCTTCTCTCACTCCTCTCCCTCTTCTCAGCTTTCTCTCATTAATAAAATAAGGAAGAATCTTTTTTATGTATTTTTCCCACTTTGCTATAGCTGAATCAGTGGGATTGTAATCCTTGAAAAAAAAATGTCTCCCAATAGTCGTAAGATTTATAAACTAGTGCTACACTTGCTTTATTTGTGATGGATACAAGAGTATTTTATCCTGCATTCCAGCTGTGACAGTAAAGCAATTCCTTACTAAGGAAAATACAGTCACCAAAACATAGGAATTTGAAGCAAACACATGAAACAGTTCCTTTACAGCTGTTATTTTTGTGAGATGCACCAAAACATGGTATCTTTTCATGGCCTTCTGCCACACTTCAACTTCCCTTCAAATAAGACCCAGACAGGAGAGTATGTATAAATGCCCCCAAGAATAAGATGCAATTCTGGAGTGAACTATTCTTCTACTTCAGCCTCTACCAGGAAAGCTGCAAGCAAATTATCAGCCTGAACTACTTAGAATGTTTCAGGGGTTGGGAGGGTGTGAGGATGAGGGGTAAGAGGGCAGGCATTTCTTTTGCTGATCAGTTGGTGGGTGTGATTTCTTGGTAATAACATGTGGCAGAAATTACATCTGGGGGATCTGATAGTTAATTCTACAAAATCTCATGTCTACTCTTTACAAGGCAAGATTACCCCTTGAACTTATTCATGACAATGAAATACTATTGGAAGAGAACATCTCAGAGTTAAAGAAAAATTAAAGGTTCTGAACATGTTCCAAACTCCTCACAACTTTCTATTCACAAGATGCAAAATATATTTCTAAGGATGAAACAGAAATAAATTTATAGTGTAGAAAAGCCCCTGATAAATTCAAACTCTAGATAGCAGAGTTAAAATTCCATTTGGTTGGGGTTTTTTTCTAATCTGGAGACTCTTAGTGGCAATACAACTACGCAATTTTATTTTTTAATCCAGAAGACACGTTAAGTACTGGAGAATCTGCAACATCCAAATCAGAAACTCTGCAGAGCACCAGTCTATTCATAAAGACTTGATTTGCACATTCTCAGCACTTAGCTTCCTTTGAATGGTATGACTAAAGGAACTGAAAACTCTCTATTAGTATTTCTGTAATGCAATTTAATACCTGACTCCTCTCTGCTTTTACAGGGATTAGATAGCACAATCTCTTTTCACACTTGCATGGAGTTGAAGCTCCAGTTTTGCAAATAGATACAGCCCTGAGCATCCCAAAATGAAAGGTAATAACGTGTTTGTATTTCTTTCCAAGCTTAATTCTTTTACTCCTCTAACTTCAGAATGATTGAGGAACAAACAAGCTGCAGGTAAGCTGGCAGCTTTTCAGTTTAGAAGTGCATTGCACTTTTTGTGTTCTTCACCTTACCTGGCGTTTTATTTTGCTGACAGTTTCCTTTAACAGAATGCAACTTAATTATACTCAGCATTACCTGATCAGCAGGAGTTTACTTCTTTGAAATTTTTTTTGTCCAATAAATGTATGACTTACATCTGGCCCGTAGCTACCTTTACAATCTGCAATGCTTAATTTAACAGCCCATATTACATTATGCTCATACTCAAAAAAGAAATGTAATCTCAAAATGATTCATAGATGCTTACAGTTGCCTACATAATGAGCACTCAGAAGACTAACAAAAATTGATTGTGCCCTGGGAATTGGTGTACAACATATAAACTATCTGTACAGCCTGAGTCAGTCTGCAAACTCCATACTGATGGCACAGCTCACCCTTTCCATTCCTTATTCCGAACCACTCTTCAGAAGGGTGATGGGACAGGATCAACAAAGAAAGAACAGTTTTGGTGTCTCTGTTGTAACAGACACACACCTGGATCATCTCTCATATAGGTAAATCTGTTTTCTGCTTAAAATTTGAGTTCTGTGTGAAGTGGCAACTAAAACAACAACTGCCTGGCCGAAGAACACATGAGAAGGGACAAGACTAGAAGAAAATGCCAGAGGAACGAAGAAATAAAGCATTACAAATCAAGCAGTCTCTTGGTACAAAGTTAAGCTGACTTGCAGCAAAATCAGTCAGGCAAGACTCCAAGGGCCTGAAGAGACACAGCAGAAAAGAAAGGAATGTTCCTGACCCTTCAGGGGACTTTGCCCTCGGTCCGGATGCTCCTGAGGAGAGATCAAGGCAGCTCAATACCCTGTGTTGTCTCAAGCACTGCTGCTCTCTGTGTTCCTGAGAGCAGGAAGTAATTTGCTGTAGAATCTCTTTTTGACTAGCACTGCTTCAAAGCAGACTAGAGTTATTCCCAGAGCATGGATTTGACCAGACTGTCAAACAGAGGCTAGCATTCTACTAAAGCCACAGCCTGAGCTTGTCAGCTCTCCCAGAGTGGGGGTACAGGCTCACAAAAGGAGCTAGGAAGGGTCACAGAAGGAGGCAGGGAGATTCAGAGCCTCCCTGTGCCCTCTCCACAGGAACACAGCACTCAGCTGGGACACGCTGAACTGGTTTCAGTTCCACCTCCTGATGCCAAGTCAGACATGCCTGCCTTCCAGAAAACACCTTTAATTGGAAGGTGGGACCTAAAGAAGTCCTAAACTGTGTAGTCAGCCTCATCATTTTGACCTTGATTTTCTGCTTCAAATAATCTCCCCATCACATTTATTTTCCAAGCTCACCTTCCCACTGTGTGGCTGTAGCACATGATGGTGACATTTGCTTTCTGTTCCTTCTCTCAAAGCTGTTCCACTTTGTAGATCAGTTTTCAGGAGACAGAACAGCATGGGGTACAGCTCTACAGGTCTAGAGCACTGAGCAGATGGCTGCACTTTCCTCACCCTACTCCAAGGCCTCTTACAAATATCATACACTAAACTATATTTGGACAAAATAACATTTTCTCATGTCTTCAAAAAAGGTCTCCATAATTGGCTCTAGAACTTTACCAAGCCCTCCAGGTCCTATCAGAGTAGCAATTATAATAATAATGTCAATAGCAGCTTCACAACATCCAGTTCAGCCAAGCTGTATACTCTTACAGCTTCCCAACACAGTTCTGAGGATTCCAGCTCCAGTGTGCATCTATTCAATTCCAGACTCTCTCTAATAATTTAATCAAGACATGGTATTTTGCTGTTCTTGAGTATGTCGAACTTACTGGGAGTAGTTGCATCCAGGCTGCATTAAATCTGCCTCACAGGACACATACACATAATACCAGTGACTTCAGCATGCTCCTATTAGAGCAGTTTGAGCATCTGCTTATGTGGGAAGATTTTCTTAAATCAGGGCCATATCTTTTATGACAAACATAGATTGAAGTCCTATTTCTGCTAATGATTAAGTGCTGTCCTAAGCATGGAGGATTTAACTGCACAGTAGAGTACTGCTGTGCTCAGAGGGAGTTTCTTTTCTGACATCGTGTCCAGCAGTCCATAGTCAGGAAGACAGCCACAGGTATAAGAGAAATCAGCCATCCTTTCCACAAGCTGCCTGCCTGTACCATGTGCAGGAGCTCAATACCACCACATCTGCCACACTCTGAGCATAATTGCTACAAATTGAAAATAACAGCATTTCCTTTCTACATTGTTTCAGCCTCAATAGCTGCACAGACACCCGAGATTGAAATCAAGAGTTGTAGATGAGAAATTTAGATATAATTGAGCGTGAAGCATCTCATTTCAGACAAATTGTTTTGCTTTAATGCATACAAGTGTACTGGTAAAAGATGCTTTGAATTGCAAAATCCAATCAATGATAGAGTAAAAGAAATTAGTTACATTTTGCAAAACACATAGGAAAAATGTTTTCTATTGAAGTAAAAAGAACATTTCCTCTCTTATGAAACAGAAGGTTTTTTTAGTAACTATTCTATGGTACATAAATCATGTTCAGGCTAAAAGTACATGTATTACAAGAAAGAATTTCAGTTGCCAGTAAAGCTCACGAAGTTCTTACCTTTGCTGAATAGCTAATTAGAGTACTCATTTATCATTCAAAAAGTCTCAGAAAATTCTAAAAAGTGAGGAAAACAAAAGAAACAATAAATACATGCGGTGGTGGGACAGCTGAACAAGCTATGTCCTCACTTGAATTTAGTAAATCTCAAAATTTAATGCCAAGGAAACAGAGTGAAAAGACCATAGCAGGCAGGTTCTGCAGCATGGCTCAGGAGGTGCAGGCAGCCTCTTGGGAGCTCATAAGCAGCCACTGTGCAAAAAGGCATCATTTCACTGAGTTTTACCTCTGCCATATTGGAACTGGCAGCATTTTGTGATAAGCTGATTAAATTAATGGACTGTTTTACCTAGAGCTCATTTCTTCTTAGACAACTATCCACTTAAACAAAGAGCTCTATGACTGTAACAGTGGGGTTTTACAGAACTTACAGAAAGGCATATTTCTGTCCAATACTTTACTGAAAACTTAGACAGTTGCTATCCCTAAAGTACAACACACAACCCAAAAGTGTTTCATGTTTTGAATCATCAGCGCCTTCATCTTCTCTTCTACTTTTTTCTATAAGAAACATTGCCCAGAGTATCTTTTGGGGGAGTTTGTTGTGCAAGGTGCTCCAGTTTTGATAGATAATAAAAATCAGTCAGTTCATAAAAACACATCTTTGAGATGCTCTAAGTTTTCTGTAAAAGTCTGTGTAGAAGAAAGGGGTCAGAAGAACCAGGAGAGAAGGAGTCAACATATGAAAGACTGAAAAAATTTCAGAGTCCTGGAGCAAGTAAATAAATAGAAATGAGCTGAAAAGCTGAGAAGCTCATGAGCAACTGCCCCATTCCCTTTTCTGATAAACTGTTCTGGTGGTGACACTGCTGGAGAGCACTGATCAAATCTGCAGGATTTGCAGGGCAGGCTAGCAAATTGCTCTCTGTAATGGAATCCACTATAAAAATATGTGCACCTAACCATAAAATTCTGGCTATAACCAACAATCTTTTATAGAAAAAAAGTAGCAATGAGAATTTATTAACTAAAATAAACAGAATACACACCTGCAAGCTGGTACAGCTACATAATCTATTGCATTGTAACTGAAGACTATACAACAAGTGCTTGTTATCTCAAGCCATGTAAGTAGTACAAACTCGAGACCTAAACCAGCCATTTGTATGGTATCAACATATTTAACTCAGGGCTGCTTTTGGAAATCCTTGTTACAGAAATACTGATTTATCTGGTGTGTAAGCAACAACTCAGTATAATAGCAAGCATAAAGCTAGCAATATATTTTGCAAGATTCACTGTACGTATGACCTGATATAGTCTTTAAACATGCTTACCACACTGTGATTCTAATGTAAAATTTATACAATGACAGTTAATTTTGTGAATGCAAAAGTCTTCTACACCCTCTCAGTTTTTCCATTTGTTTTTCCTTTAAAAAGACTGGATAACTTGTTAGTCAGTCACATCTCTAGGGAAAAAAGCTCTTGATTCATAAAACCTCTACCAATAATTTGACACCATTTAGCAATTTCTGCTTATTGAAGCTGAATTAATTCACGAAGTAAATGAATTACAACAATTGTTACTTGACCAGCAAATCTGCCCACACAATCACTATTGAGGTCAGTGAAGGGACACTTACAGAGGCTACAAGTTATTAGTTTGCACAGAAAAAAATTCCACCTCAGTTTCTTAAAGTTCCTGAGTCTAAGTATCTGAAATACATAGAAACAAAAAACAAATGTAAAATAAAATTATCAAGGTGCAGTGTCCTTAACTTTTCAGAAGTGAGGAGACAGCTAGTTTTCATTGCAGATAGAATTATTTTAGGGTGGTTAGTATCCTTCAGTAGGGAAGTTTTATTACTTTTTAGATGTACAAATACCCATGACTGTCTGGGGTATGGACCAGGTGTTCAAGTGTCTCCCTCTAAACTGTGAAGTTCTCTTGTCTCTTTCTATCTCCTCCTTAATAAATTTCTGATTCTGATTCACAATATCCATAGAAAGACCATATTTTTGATGAAGGATGTTATCTTTCACATAACAGTAGGCTATGGCAGACAGCAATAGCATCCCTTCAATAAATGGCACTTGAGCACAAATTCCCCTTTATTGGTATACACCTCAAATGGTCTTCTGTTAAAAACTTAGCACAAGTGATTTAATACGCCTTTGGTTACTTTAATTATTTGTTTAACTGTAAATTAAACTTATTTTGCACTTGTGTCTAATCCTAACCTTCCTCACACATTGCAAAACTGAAAATTCTCTGTAGTTTGTTTTTCTTAGTTGTAGGTGACTCTTACATCAATGAAAAATGGCATTGTGAAGTGAAAAGATTTTTATTACTTTATAATACACCAGTCTTCTGTCCATAATACGTTGTCTTTACAGGTACAGAGTAGCACCTACACATATCCACCCACAGGCCAGGCTGAAAAGGGAACGAGGGAAGGAGAACAATGGCTATTTTGGATATTTGCCACCAATGGATATATTGCCAGCTAACAAAATGCAGTAGGCAGAGCAGGAAGCTCTCCTCCCAAGTGAGGGTTGAGGCAAGATCAATCTGCTTCTTGAAGTACTGAGGCCTTTCACACAAATGAAAAAACAACATCAGCACACATCCCAGGAAAATTCCAGATGAAACCTCCCCACAGCAATGCTTAACACATACTCAGTTGAAACAACTGCATGACAATGTCCCCAAGGCAACAAGAAGTCAGCAAAGATAAAACAATTCTTTTGTACACTGTATAGTTTTGCCTTGGGCTTGAGGATCCATCTGCTTAGAAGGTGTGGGAAAAATGAAAGTTGTTGTCTTGTTTTTAATTGTTATGAATGTTTTTGATCAAACAGTTATTGAACAAACACAGCTCTTGTCCTACAACACTAACACACCAACTATTCTCTCTTTTTTTAAGAAATTTAAAATAAATATTTAAACCAAATGAGATGTAAAATTTCTCTGTTTAGTGCAAGCCCCCAATTTCATATTGAAATGCATCAATTTTGTTGCACCAGGCACAAACTACCCTTTTCTGTAAGAGTCTCAGCAGCAAAAACATTAGAAACATGCTCAAGTGAGGAATGTTGTAACTCAACAGCAAGCAGTGTGCCTTGGGCTGATACTATCCGGGGAGGTCATGGACTGGGAAGAATACTTAAAAAAAAATCAATCCTCTAGGCAAGTTCAAGAGTGTAAGGGGAGTAATGTAAGAGCTTTAAAGTCTCCTGGATCCATAATGTTTGTGTAGTGAAGTGAAAGGGCAGGAAGGTAGATTATTAGACACAGAAGGGGAGTTTTATTTGGTTAAGAATTACCAAAATACTCCACGTGAAAAGTACTGAGAATCTTAGCCAAGGAGTTAAAAAAAGCAAGGCAGCCATCACTTGATTTTTGGAGAGAGTTTCTCAAACACTGAAGGGCAAGCAAGTCACCAGGTAAAGACAAAACACAGCCATGACAATAGGCATTAAATAAAGCTTACAACAGGAAAGGGACTCAAAAGGTGCCACAACCAGAGTCCTCCGTTTTGTGCCCTACTACAAGGAGGTGTAGCAGTACTGAAATTCTCCTGTCTCTAAAACCAGTTGTTCTGTCAGACACTGAGGGCCAAGGGGCTGGTACTCAAACATTCATTTCCCTTCCCTCACTGGAGCTGACTTATGCTACACTTCCTTTTGTTTTGCGTCCCTTTCTGCCTGGTTGTTGGCAGATGAGGATTCCCTGTATCTGGAAAGACTCATCCACCATGTTAACACTAATAGGAACACCACTGATTTAAATTGTGCCCTGTACAGAATATGATGCCTTAAGATTTTAGCCTTTATATTTTTCAAATCCTGTACTGCATTGCTGCATAACCTTAGACTCCATATAAAGTGTTAGTATTCACAGTTAGTTAGTTAGTTAAAAGTTAATCTTCACATTTTGGTCAGACAGAAAAAATCCCTCTAGGCCTGAGATCCAAGGACACCCTACACCCTCAGGCCCCAAGAAATATAAACAAAAGTGAATTGGGGGGAGCAAAGTCCAGGTAATGACTTCACTACCCTAAGCTGTAATTGGAGGATTAACCCCTGATATGTAAATGGACCAAACTTATTTGTCTGAAAACTCGTGACCATGGTCCATTTTGGGTGTAGCCTCTGAGACTTCTGACTGCCCAAAGTGTACTTTTTGAAAGCCTTTAATAAATATCTACTTTTATCCTCTTAACCTTGTCTAGTCTCTGTTCTAGGTAGTCACTCCAAGGCATCAAAGGTACTCCCAGTCCTTGTGTTTTGCATCTCCATTTGGGGCTCTTTCTCCCTCTATTTCAGACAGCTGGTGACAAAGAGGCCGTTTAGAGCTACTGCAAAGGCACAGCTGAGTATGGGGGCGGTTAATAAACATAAAAAATACTAGATCAAAATCTTGGAGATTTATGACAAAAAATTGTCAGGGAGTCTTTACTGATCTTAATACAATTCCTGCTACATTACTTCTTTTATTTATTTAAATAAAACAACATCTAGAGGGCAAATGAAACAGTTTCCAGTCTTTAGAGTGGAAAGTTTCCCCTCTATCTTTAATTCATAGGTTTTTTTCAGTATTGACTGTAACTTGAATCAATGCACTCCATCGAGTTACTTAGTGATCCTATTCTCTACAACATGCAGGTACAATGGAGTAAGTCAAAACCAAGGGACAGTCTCAATACACTCCAGCATTATTTCTCAGATTTTTTTTACCTCCTTCATCCTTTTAACACCAAACAGATGCTTCTAATGTGCACACTAAGTTCAAAAGCACGCAGCTCACCCTGACCACTTAATAAACCTAGGCAGAGCCCTATTGCTTTAGTACTAAGAGATCCAGACAGACTTCAAAGCATGATTTTCTGAGCTTGTTTAATGACAACGAGCCCACTGTAATCAGCTGGCCACAACAGCTATTCTGCACTCTTCCCTCTTCCTTTGCGTTGTGTTTTACCCTCAGTTTTGAGTTTGGAAATCCCCACCACACTAGAGAAGGTTGTGGGAAAGCAAAGAGTTCCGCTAGAGGCAGATTGCCTAAGCACACTGTCAGCAAGTTTTTAAGACCCAGACATAGCCTCCTTTTAAGCAAAATGAGACCTGCAGCAAGAGCAGCGGGATATTATGATCCTATTTATCTAAGCCTTGTGCCAGCCTTAAATATTATAAAAGAAAGGTTGCTCTGAGTATTTCACTTATTTTTTACCATTATCAGTTTCTCCCCTTTCAGGAAAGGCTTTCAGTGTGTTGATTATATTTCTGTGCTGAGTTCCTGGAAATGTTTAATCTAAAATGACAATTTGGCTAAATACAGGGGCTGCCATTTTATGTAGCCACAGGAGAGGTGAAAAAGTCAGTCTGCTGCCTCACTTTGTGAAATGGATAATATAATTCAGAAAATAGACATATAATATTTTCTGCCCATCAATTTATGCTTTCATTTTACACTTTTATCTGCTATCTAAAAGCTAGTTGTTTACCAAGTCACCCTTATCTTTCTTCTTTGTGAAGCTTCACTGCAATAAATAAAATGCCTTGTGTTTGCTATGCCTCCAGATCATTTTGATTTCAAATACACTCAAGATTTCATTTTGATTGCCCTTCCAAAAATTATATTTCATATAATGTCATAGCATCAAAATGTTCCAAGAGAGAATACTATTTCTGGGTTGGTTTTTTTTCCTGTTTGTTTCCCAAACAAAATTAAGTATGTCTATCTTACAAAAATTTCAGGGCATTTTCACTAAATTAAAATGAACCAGAATTAATAGAGCTGCAGAGGATAGTTCCAAAAGTAAACAGAAAGATGACCATACAGTATATTGACTACAAATTACTTCCTATAGGAGAAACTACTGTATTGATTAATCCACTAGTGAGACAGGTCTTGGATTATTTTCACTGTTCACTAAACCTCATACAATATTTAGATGAACTCAGAACTTCAGCTGACAAACCCACTGATAGGAATGAGAGAAGTTTTAGTCTGATACAATGATTCTAGAAATAAAAATTAAGAAGTTCCTCTATTGTAGTGTTAGAAATTAGCTCCTTTGCATGAACCTAGAAATGTAATTTAGCTTTTTCCATTCACATGCAAATACACTATTCCTAGTGCATAAAAGATATCCCAAGGAAGAAATTAAAACATTATAGAATCTAATAGCAGGGTTATTACATGTCAACCAAGTCTTATGCTATGCTTTGTTTCAGGTTCTGTGTGATATGACAGCTGCTTCTATTCAGATGTTATTTTAAAGGAAACATTTTCTGTAATTTCAGCTGACTCATTCAAACTAGCAATACTCCATTTTAAAATACCATTGAGAAAATGCAAAGCATTTCTTCACTGGAGACAGAATTCACTGCTCTTATCTAATGCAAATGTTAGTTAGAATCAACAAGCTTACACAAATGCCAAATCGCTTGTCCCTCTTTAGTTGATTTCACACCTAACACAGTAACAGACAATTTGCCAGAAAACACATTTAAAAAACATTTTAAAATATATCACTGTGTATTGTCTCTATGGTAAATACCACAGTAGGTCCCAAATGGCTGTTCTAAACAAAGAAAAAAGCACAAAAACAATCCTGAAACACAACAAGGTCTGTGAAACAAATTCACCTGGGACTAATATTGCAAACCCTCACAGAGACAGCACTCTGACATGAATAAAAGCTTCATTCTAGTAAGGGACAGTCAACCAGTTGTCAAAGATGTCTCCCAAAGATAAATATGTTAATTTAAGTAGTAAGACTACTTATTCCAGCTACTCCTGGCTATGTCCAAGTCTATTTCACTACACAGAAGAGGCACGTATGAACTGATCAAATTATTTATATAAAAATGAGGAATTCACAGATGTCTGAGGGAAGGACACAGTGCCGAGATCACTTTGCCTTGTCAGAAGTTGGTCCAGCCAGATCCCCAGACAGGGCAAACAGCACTGTGTCTGTTAGAAAAAGGCAGAAAAGCTTGTGGGCTCAGCAGTGCCAGAAGTGTGGATGAGGCACTGAGGGATGAGCCATATGGTGATAAGAAAGTAGCAGCCATTGAGGTGGCCATAGGAGGATAATTTGTTTTGTGGGCAGTGATCAAAGCTAAAACAAAAAAAAAGCAGAAAGACTGGGGAAAGCACCTGGTGCTGCCAACTGGAACAGCTGATGCCATAAACCAGGTTGGTGATTATGCAGATAGAATCCTTTATAAATCTGTCCCAGCATATGGTGAACAGGAGAACAAAGATGGCCAAAATTCTAGAGCATAGTTTCTGTGGGCGCTCCTGGAGATATCCAAGAGCTGTGAAGGAGTAGGACCAGACATGACTCTAAGACTTCAAGATGAGGATGATGAAGATCCCTGTTGCTCTCAGTTGGGTACTGTTTATAAGACAGAAAACAAAAACGAAAAAAAGAGAGGTGAATAAAAAAGAAGGCACACCAATACCAAACTGAAGGTCTATATCCATGTTAAGATGTGAGCCTGGGCACTTATGGCATTGTTTTCAGTGCTTCACAACCAGGAAGGCCTCTCTCCATGCACTGGGGGGGTTTTGCATGCCAATTTGACCCAGCTGAGACACATTAGCCAGAATTGCACACAGCAAATACTGACATAACAGTCCTGGCACCTGCTTTTACCTAAGCTTCAGTACAACTTTCATCTCAGCACCCCCTGACATGGCAACTGCTCCTTACCCTTTCCTCCCTCCTGCCTACTTACAGGAATCTGACCCCAGCTACCAACCCTCAGTCTAGCTTTGTGCACTCCCCAGGCTCTCCTTTCACAAAACCACCCATGTGTTATTCATCTTGAGGCTCAGAACAGGTGCTGCAGCAAGAATGGGAAACACTGCTAGCTCAGGGAAAGTGAGCCCCCAATATGCTTGGCATGTCCTGGCCAGTCCCAGTGTCAGCCCTTTCTTCATCAACAGCACAGATGCTGTATGTCACACTGTGAAATACTGATCATTAACTAAACCAGAGCTTCCTAGCACATCAGTTGGTTACCAACCAGCACTTAGATGGCGCTGAACTGAAGACACTCCTTGGGAAATCTCACCTGAATGACGTTTGCTTTGTTGGCTTCTACTTGTAATGTTTACCTTGTTTTATATGTTCATAATTGTGCTTCCTAAAAGCATCAAGTTTGTATTGTAGCCTTCCTAGAATAAACAAAAGCCAGTGTACCCAATAGGAACAAAAAATTTACTGTAAATTTGACTTACATATGCCTGAACTTTCTGCATAGAGCAGACCATCAGTATGCACAGCAGATAATACTGCAGGACACAAAAACACACTCCCAAGGCTGTGTCAAATCCATCACTGGCTCTGCTAATTGATAAAAGAATGTTTGAGACTGGAAGCCAGTTCAGGTTCACGTCACATACCCCTCCCAGACGGCACTGAAACATGGTGTTGGTGCTCAGAGGAGCAACAACATGGCTCTCCTCAAAGACCTGTTGCCAAAGCACATCAGAAGGGGATGACACAAGTCTTTAGTCCATCACCCTCTCGTGTGCTAAGCAGAGAGAAAGCAGCACAGACATTCACATGCTGTCAAAAATTTCAGGAACAGATTAATTGAAGCTGGCAGAAAGGGATGTGCTGGTACAGACTGACTGAAGTGAAATTACTCGATATTTGCCAATTCAAGTATATGCAATTTTCATAGAATGTTTTTGTAAGACTTTTCATTGAGTTTTAATCATCCCAAAGAGGTGAGATGAGGGAGGCAACAGAGAGATAAAGCCACATACACAACACCAGTGTCGTGACTTGTGCAGATCCTAAAGCAGAGCCCAAGTCATGAGCTCAGTGCCCTTTGCTCCAGGCTGGGACATAGAGACTCTTCCTCAAGTGAGCTCAGAACTCCAACACATTTCACAAGGAAAAACAAATCTACTAAGGACTGTCTTTGGAGAGAAGAATGTCACTATTTTATTCCACATTTTCCTTATATTTGCTTCCACATCAGTTGATTTTTTTTTTTTGTCATTTTTTCAGGTCTTAATAGAGCATAAAAGTATACAACTTCCCTCCAGTTTGAATTTTTTTCTACTCTATTATAAATATTTATCAGGAAAAAATACAAAGTAGTGAGAATGAAAAGAGGTAGTATTAAAGTATAGGATAAATCATTATGTCAAAAAGCTTGCAAAAATAATCGAGTATTCAATTACTCCAGACGTCTGTTTGTCCTTTCTGACAACAGAGTTGCTTGACAGGCCTACATTTATAACAGGCACAAATTAAAGTGAGAAACACAAAAGCAACTTCTGCAAGTGTTTATAACTTCAGATTATGGATGGCCAAAAGCAGACACACTCACTGGAGCTTCAATCACATAACACTGAAAACTGATTACCAGAGCCATTACCACAACAACCAACGCCTGTTAGATTGAAAGCAAAAGCCAAAATGTAAAATCTTCATCCCATCTCATTAAATGGCTATTAAATAACAGAAATGTACCAGTAAGTATTTCAGAGTGACATTCACAAACAATAAAGCACAGAAGACAAGGCAAAAGATTTTTTTCCCAACTGTATTACTGTAACACAGAGATGGTTTTTAGAAAGGTGCTAAGAGGCAACAGCAGGTCACTTCCATGGTTTGTGCTATTTCTTACAACTAACTCCACTTTACATGGTTACTTTTCACACATTGTCACTCCAGACAAGAGTGACAGAGTGCCCAGACACAGATAACATCACACATTTACAGCCAGAAAGCAAAAGGTCACCAACCAAATCTTCTGTCATTGCTAAAATGACCACCACCATCTCTCTTCCAGTGCCTAGAAGCAGACTGGACATGCTGGAAGACACTGCCCTCCCTGAGAAAGCACAAAATCCAGGAGACACTTAAGCAACAAATAAGGAGGGATACTCTGGGTGAGCTGTGCTAGGAAGCCCATCCAACCACATTTTTGATGTCTTTTCCCACATGAAGCTATTTTGAAGCAGCCCAGTTCACACATCCCAATCCAAGGCCACCTCCTCAGAGCCAGCTGCCCACCCCACCACCAGCACCTCCCATGGGAGAGAAGAGGGGTACCAGCCACATTAGAAATTAAGCCAGCAAGGAAACAAAAGGGGGAAGGCAGTAGATTGCAGAGGGGGCAAAGAGGCTTCTGCATCAAAACCAGCCCAGGAACAGCAATAATCAAGGCAGGAAAATCAGCAGCTTCAACCATTCGAGTTTTCTTGCCAGCACCTGTGCTCTGGAAGCCACTCACTCAACATTGCACGTCTGAGAGGCACAGAGCATTGTCCCCTATTCACTTATCCCAGGTGAATCAAACTTACTGAACATGGGGAAAATTCTCTCAGCTGAGAGAGTCCTTGGAGCAATGGAACGGAAATGCAGAACCATTCGGCCATGCTGTTGTGGCATTCCCTGCTACCACAGATGAACGTGCAGCACAGCATTTCCGGGCTTTGCAGAGTGCCTGCCTGCCAAAGGTTTTTTTATCAGCTTGTGGTGAAAGGCTCTTGTTAAACAATGAGATATTTCCCTTTGTATTTATAGCAGAACTGATTCAGAGGAATGCAAGAAACAATACAACACCACCAGAGCGAGCAAGGAAGTAAGCAGATGTGCCTCAGCAGCACACAAGCTGCCTGGCCATTTACTGTTTTCATTTATATGATGGTTTCAGCTACAGCTGAAAGCATGGACAGCTTGTGTCATGTCTTTAAGTTAACCAAGGCCCTTCTTCCTTTGCGTGATTTCTCTGGAATCACTCTCTTGCTTGCCACATCTCCAAAGTAGCATGAGGATTTTACTTGAGCATTCATACAGCATTGAACCACTGCTTGGTCCTTCTCATCACAAACACCATTTGCACTAACTGTTATGACACAAGGATTATCTGCAGAGGCTGACATCTCTCCATGCATTGCCCTCCATTCAACTTTATCCAGTGTCATAAAGCATTTCAGAATAGTAGGCTCATCACAGTCATCTTTCTGCAATAACCCTGGACCACCTCAGACCTCTTGAGCTCAGACTGCACAGAAGAATTCCTCACCTCTGAGAAACAGCAGTATCTGACACTCAGAAGACACTAAACAGATGCACACGTACAGTGCCATGAGGTGTTGCTTCTCATTAATTACTTCCTAGATACTTGGCTGATCTGTTTTCTCTACAGCTATGCAACCTAGTTGCTTCGTTTTTCTCATTGTCCCTGATTCAGCAAGAGGCTAAAGCATGTCAGGACAGACAGCGCTTGAAGTCACATACGAGCTCATGAAACTCTGGCTGATGGTTTGGCCTCATCAACTCTACTTTCGTTGTTGAAAGTGGTATGACAAGCTGGAAGCCACAAAGAGGGCTGCTGTTTGAACAATTCGGCAATTAAGAAACCAAAAGACACTCTGAAATGTGCTCTCTATATGGATGTTTTCCACAGATTGTTGTTCTGTCTTGTCTTGGAAGAAATGTGTCACAAAATGTGCATTGTTTCCTTTTTAAACGTGGCGTAGCCATGATTTGATATTTCTATCAGCAAGCAATGCAAATACTTCATAAAAGCCTTTAATAGTGTAATTCAGCTAACAGTGGCAACAGTAATCAGCAGATTGCTTCAGACACTGAGCAATCTAACAGCTTTGATTGCATCTCAATATTTTACTAAAAGCAGAGGTTGGTGTAAAGGGGTGGATTCAAAGAGCAGCATGATTGAACAGGTGTGTACAGGGGACAGTCACAATCTCTATGAAGTATTCATACTGTGCAAGAGAAAACAAATGAGAAAGAAAGTGAAGAAAAATTACCATCTTCAAATGTTGTCCATATTAAATGAATATCAATTTTACCCACTTCAGTGAATGAGTTCTGCCAGTAAGAAGATTTATGCATGTATGCTTTGAGATGGTACTGAATAATCTCATTAACAAAAAATAGCTCAAACGTGACAGACTTAAATTCTGTTTTAGGTGCCACTAACTATATTTTGCATGTTTAAAAAAATCATAAAAACACATACATACTGCCTCTAAGAGAGGAAGATGTTTTAAAAAATAAAGTTAACAAAGTCAGGAGTAGCATTATTTATTCATTCATACTTTTAAAAGTGACATGCCGAACTGAAAACTAAGTTGTTTTTCACTTAGATATACCTCCTCTGTATTTAGCAAGGCATAACCCTAAAATGTTTTCACAAAATATCTCCTGTGTTTTCCTGACCTAAAGCTTCACCAGTTCTGTAACACCCCTTAACTGTAATTATACTTCCTCTGGAATTGCACCCTAAATAGAAATTGAACTATTCATGCTGCAAATTGAAACTCTTCAATGCGAAGCCATACAAATAACTTGCATTAGCATTAACCACCTCCCAAAATGTGATAAGATCACTCCTGTTTCTCAGGAAGATCATACTAATTGCTGTTATTTTTATCAAGTCCAGGCAAACACATTCTAACCAACAACTATGACCCAGAAACACTTCCATTTAACCTTTACAGTAAGTGGATGATCTCATGTGAAGACCCAGCAAGCCACAGTCAGAGGTGCTGTCTGTATTTGGGAGCCAACAGAGTGAGAGCAGGCGGCATTTCACACATTACAATCGGGGTTTGCACTTACAGAACGAAACAAAACCACTCTGGGGATTGTACAGCAAATGAGGAAGAAGCACACAAGAGCAGCGTCCCAGGTTTTCTTTGGCCAAGGTCCAAAGCACCCACAGAGCAGTGATGCTGAGCAGCAATCCTGCTGCCTGGCTCCAGCCCTCTCTGACATGGGCTCACCCCTCACACGGGGCAGCTCCCCTGGAAGGGCCCACCACCACCTGCCCCAGCCTCTCTGACAGCTTAGCCTTTATTAAAGGACATAGTTAATTACTGTTTCATCCCCACTGTTTGTCTCTTATCTTCTGGTCTCCTGTACCCTCTCTTCCACTTTTCTGCTAGCCTGTGCCACTGTAACTCATTAAACAACCCCTTGGGTTAGGCTCAGATTTTCCTCATCATCACAGCTACAACAGACCCCTGTAGTAGTAATAATAGGAAAAATACTAGGTTCCCTTTTTCCCCTAGAAAATACAACTGTTCCATGATAATTGATTATTATTTTTCCTAAACACTAGTACCAACAGCAGATTTTACTGGTCAGATGCTCAACATATTGTCATGGGTGTTCAGGAAGCAGGACATGGTCCTTCTGCATTTCCATGCCCATCAGAATTTCCATGAGGAAGACACACTCCCCCATCGCACCACACATCTAACCCAGAGTAAGGAGAATTCCCAATTCTTTGCTTGTTATGCTTAACATTATTGCTGATAATCTACTAAAGAAAATATGACTCAATAAAATGAAAATCTCTGATTTAAGTAGTGTCATATTCTAATGCACTGTGTGCAAAATGCATAGGAAAACTCCTTTGCAGTAAGAAAAACCAGCATATATTTTTAGAAGACCCAATCTTGCAAGAGAAAGGAATGAGGCTGCAGGAATAAGCATGCAGTTTTCACCTCTAAATTCTACAATTTCATTATGGAAAACTTTGGGATATTTACTTGGTGCAAATGTGTTGTTTCTGTGAACCAGCAGGGCTAGAATTAAATTATTTCAACAGAAAAATTGTATTAACATTTGTTCTTGAAATGCACCATTATGATAACACACTTTACACTGGGAACATTTCTACAAACATTTTTTTTAAATAACACTGCCAGTTCTCCTCCTCCTGAGTAGGCTATTAATATCCTCAGGAAATTCATTACAAAGAGTCCAACTAATTAGTTGTCACAGGCCTAGTTACAAATGTTATATTTGTTAAAGGGACATGGTTGTGATAACATTCACTAACCAAATTCACATTATTCATCTATAGAAAGTGGTAGATTTACAACAGAACCAACTTTAGCCTGAAAAAGAAAATTCAAAGAGTCACCAATATGGCCTTACATCAGGGATATAATTTACTTCCTAAGCTAGGAGCAGAGCTGCCATTCATAAAATGGCTGGAAATGCCTTTCCTTGGCCAAGGAAGAAGACACAGTAACTCTATAACTCCTTCTGAATATTTCTCAACCACAGAGCTTGATAACTAGGGATTATTTACATGTAATGGCACATGTTTATGGTATGTATCTTAATACCCAGCAACTCTTCTGCCACACATCCAGGTTTGGAGCCAGGTCTCCCCTACTTTATAAGGGACTCACTTGTAAGGTCAGCAGGGCAAGGTGAAGTTGACTCCTGAAATCAGCCCCAGCCAGGCAAGTGAGGCAGCTGGCAGCTGTGTTGGCTGAAGAAATTCATTCTGTCCTGCTTTGTGAGGGTGGTTTTGTTGTTCGGAGCAGGAAACAGGGCCTTGACGAAAAGCCTGAAAAGTGATCTGAGCCTGCTGTTTAATCCTTCCTGCTTGATTAGCACAGACTGCTAGGGAAACATGTCCAGCCCCATATGAAATCTCAAACACACAACTACCTGCCTGCCTTACTTATATTTATTAGCTAAAACAGCCATCTGCAAAAAGATAGATCTTAACAGTACTGCACTTAAGCCTAGGACAGAGAAGTCTGCAGTACTCATACAGACATTCTGAGGTTAGATTTGTGCTCTTTAATTAAGCAAAGCGCAAAGGACAAGAACAAAAGGCTGTAGCAAGTGTCTGTGGAATCAGCTCACTCTACCTTTCCTGACAGTTGTACAGCTGAATTTTAATAGCTCATCCCGCTGTTCTCTCTGCTCCAGTTTCAAAACCATATTATAGACAAGTACAGTGTAAGGTTAGCATCTTCAAGAGTCCTTTGCAACTTGTTTTTCAAGAAACAGCATCTGTGAATGTGATTGTTATCTGAATCCTTGTGTTACTCTACATCAGCTGTGAGACTGCTTACGCTAACTGGGAACAACAGAACACTCCCCTGCAGAAGTGTTCTGCAACTCCACAGGCTACCTATGGACACTTCACACCCAGTCTCCTTTGTGAGGTATTTCATACAAAGGCATGAGAGCAGCAAGAGGATCCTAACAGTAATCCCCATAAATTCCTATGCAGCAACACTGGGAAACTTTGCTTGTTGAAGTGCACCACTAACACCATCTGGAAAGAGAAAAAGATCTGAAACATCCAAGTATTCACATGCTCAGAAATGGGAGGTATGACAAGAGAGATTTTTACTTATAATGATATTACATGGCTTAAGATTTGAATGCAAACCATGGGGAGAGAACATCTCTTATATAAAAGGAACTTAGAGAGATCTCTTTCACATCTTCAGGTAATCCAATTGAGAAAAGCAGAACATTTCTATCACCATTTAGACTACTTTTTTCCCTAGCTCTGGCAACATACCTGCGTTCACACAAAATTATAAAACACCCAAATAACCACAGTTCTATGACTGGTGTTAAAAAACAGTGCTGGGAGTAAGATGAGCGTCTTTGCAGAAGCTGCCTGCGTTAAAGTCACCACACAGTGAATAGCAACTGAAATGAAACTTTAATGGGGGACATATTGTTCCCACCTGCTTATTAAGGAGAGCTCCTGGTCTAAATGACCTGGACGAGCGCAGGCTGCTCCAAGGCATGGACAGCAGTCCCAGCCTCCTGGCTCCCTCCAGCACCCCAGGGACCCTCAGTCAGTGACCCAGTTTTTCAGACCTCTCCCCTCACTCTTCCCTGCCCCACTCCTGCTTCCAACCCTCAAGCTAAGGCATGAAAACATGGTTTTCCCTGCTCTGCTGAGAAGCCTTGAACCTTAAAATGCTTCTTTTTGAACATTCCTACCGAGTTTTCGCACCTTCAGTTGCAACTTCTGGGCTCTTTACTCAGTTTGCCAGGGCATGAGCCAAATGCCCAAGCAGCACACATCCCAGGCTCCAGGACAGTGTAACTCAGTGGCTGGCTGGGCTGGGGATGGCCTGCACCGGCCTTTTGGGCTGCTCAACACACACTTGGGAAAACCAAGCCCTCAGCAACAAAACTCTGTCCCAACTACTACCACAGCACAAAGTAACCAAATACTCAGCACATAAACAACTGGTTCTGAGATGCAGTGGGTGCCCTGACTCCCCTCCCTGACCTGCATCTGGTCCTCACCTGTCTCCTGAGGAATGGGACAGAAATCAGCCACAGATGCTGCAGAACAGAGACCACCGGGGACAAAATTGGCCACCTCAAACTCACCCAGCAATTTCTTTCATGGAAAACCATGTTTCAGTACCAGAACAGCTTTCTGCAATATAATCCATACATACATTTCAGCCAAAGTAATGACGTCTCAAGAACAAAAAGAACAAATATCATTGAAAAGAAAAGCAGTGGTTTATAACTGGGCTGTAGCAGTTACTAGCCTCTTTTAATGGTGTATTATGCCATCTTATTTTTCCTTTTTTTATTAAACAATTTTCATTGCTTATGTGTTTATAAAAGGGTAAACAGGAATGGATTATTCAATATTTTCAAAGAATCCCTGCATTGATAACATAGGGTTGTGAAGTAGCAACTAAAAAGTTGCAACTAGGTGAATTCAGTCTTTTATCTTTTCTCTTTGCCCAGGTGTCAAATAGACAATATTATGCCTTTTTTCTTCTGTTGGTTAATTGTCATTGCCATCCACCCATTGGACAGAGAGGGGTAGTACAGATTTTACTGAAAGTGCCATTATAGACTATTTAATACATATACTCTATGACAAGTAATAATTTAAATTCACTTGAAGGCTTTTTTTGTTTTTCACATAAGTTAATTCAGTTGTGACAACAAATATGTAAAAATATTGGCAATGAACATTAACTACATGTCTCTGCTATTTTATATTTTACCAGGTTGTCAAGAAACAGATTTGCAACAGAATGCAAAAAATGAACACTTCTGATGTCCAAACATGTTTAGATGGTACTTTACTGACACAAATAAGAAATGGTTCATAATTTGCATTTATAAGGCTCAGTTGGAGCAACAAAGACTTTATATGAATTTATATGCATCAAAAGCCTCTTTTAGTATTTTGTGTGAGAAGCACTGTTTCATTACTGACAATTCCCTGGTTTTAATGGGTTCTGTACTCTATAAAATGCATGTTCTGAATCTAATGGGAAAATGCACTACAGGATATGAATGTATCAACAGGAATGCATCATTGTAAATTATTCTTGAATCAAACAGTACAGCACTCTGGCTTTAGTCAGCAGCAGCAAACAGGACAAAGATCACCAGCAGTACCTCAGTCAGGGCCATGGCCCAGTGCCTGGGGGCTGCCTGGTCACCACGGGTCCCCAGACAAGGCAGCTCACTGCTGGCTCTACCACATCTCTCTGTCACTGGGAGAATGCCACAGTGGGTTTAATTTTATTCTTCATTAGATTCATGTTGTTATACAGTGTTTTCTGTGTCTGAACTCTATGGCTTGTCCTCTGTTTCATTCCCACGGATGGTGTGCAGTTTTATTACAATCCCGCTCTCTGGAATAATCTATATTAATTAGGGAATTAACACATTGCCAGTCCTCAAACTACTATGGTGACACACGACAAGATAAAGACAACCAATGACATCAGTTGAGTTTGTAAAAAATCAAAGTCAATGAAATCTTAAAGTTCTGACCAAGTCACAGGTAAGAATGTGCTTTTAAAAAGGATTCCACTTTTTTCTGTATCATAAAATTATGATGACAATAAGTCCTAAAAAAAAAAAAAAGGAAATAAACAAACAAACAAAAAAAACCCCAAGGTACTCAATTTTATATTACTGCTACATAATTTGCTTTTAAGGCAAGAATTAGGTATTAGTATTTATTCTCATGAAACATCTAGAACTGTTTGAAATATCTAATGAAAGGAAATACAACAGAGCAGAAAATCACTTTTTCTTTAGATTATTAAGTCCGCAAACACATTTATTGGCTTTTGAGACAAAAATTAATGCATGGGGGAAACACCAGCAGTTTGTTAGTACAAGGATCTACTAAAGGAACAGAGTTACATGTGGGTTTTGTTCTGAAAATTGACAGATATACTGCAGTAAAACAGGATGCTTACCTTGGGTAACATGAATTTACAATACAGAGCAGAGAGATGATTTCAAAGTTCTCCTCAGTGGCTTCATAAGCAGATATTCTACTACAACACTGGTCTAACACTTCCCTTAGCAGGCCAACAAAAAACAAAAACTGCAAAGTAAGCCTGAGTATTGAATGCTGAACATGCAGATGAGGTACTAGGAACTACACTGCAGAAAGAAAACAGTTCAATTTACAAACAACCTTTATTGCTCTCCCCCACTTCATTCTATGCAATAAATCACTACAGTACATCCTAGCATCTGTGACCAGGATTCCTCAGAGAGCTCAGACAAGCATAACAAGGACAGATCTACCTGTACCAGTGAGAAAACAGCTACAAGTGCAGGTTAAGGTGTACAAAAACAACTGATATATTACTTAAATATCTCTTCCTGCCTTTAAAAAAAAATCTCAGAGAATTGCATCACTGTGAACTATTTTCTGAGACAATTCTTTCCCAGATATTTTCTGAGTGTAAGGAAATGAGCTCAAGACAGCAGGTGTGCAGAAGGAGAACAGTTCAGGGCAATATGACCCATAATGTGCTCTGCAAGAAAAGAAATCAAAGTGCTTCACAGAACACATCACAGCAGTCCCTCTGAAGGTCCAGTCTTTCCATGTCCTAGAAAATCTCAAAACCTACAAGACAGAGAACACTAGTAATTCTACATGGAGCCCTTAACTTTTAAGGAGCTACAGGAAGGAGGGGAAAAATCCAGCTCTCCTAAACACAGCCTTCGAAGAGACTAAGTGGGAAGAGAAGGGCCATTCCTTATGTCAAACCTCAACAACAGAACAATAAATTCAAGCATCTGGTGTAGGATGTGCTAAATGAGAGAGACAAAAATCCAGCACAGGGAGCTCTGACCTGGCAGGTGGGTTGGATGGCACACAGAGAGAGAAGGAGCTGACCCAGAGAGCTCAAGCTTTGCCTTGTCTTGTAGGAAAGCAGGCATGGCCATCCCCATTTCAGTTGTGCAGAAAGAGAGGAAGCACATTGCTCCGAGAAGCAACTAGGTCTGGCACAGAAGAAACTGCAAGAGAAAAGAATAAAGCCACAAATCTCCCAGTGTGCAGCTTCAGTGAGAGGTTCCTGTTCATGGTAACAGTTCTCCTTTATCCCACTGAATTGGGTTATTTGAAAAATGCTGCTTTTTATTTCTTTTCCCAATAGAAAATAACTCATTTTGCTCTGCACATAACAGCAAAACATTAACAAAACTTTAGCAATCACTAGAGAAAAGTATCCTCCAAAATTAGCTCTGTATAAACCAAAAGTAACTCTTGTTATGCATGAAGGAAGCCTAGATCTGGAAAAAAAAAACGCATCTCTGCTCCCTAAGCATTTAAGGTTACTCCCTTTTTCTTAAGAAACTGAAACATTTTTCCTCTAGGTTTTTCCTGAAAACCCCCATCCCTGCAAAGGAATGCCCATGGTAACTGCTTAACCACAGCTCTGCAGTAAAACCTCACTGCCACCTTTCAGATTTTCATAACTTTCAAGCTCTGCAGCAGCACTGCAGCACACGCAGGTACCTGTCATGGTTATGGGTCCCTCTGGAAACGGCCATGCCAGGAAAATGAAAGGAAAACAGACCAGGATTTATTACACAAACTCATTATGTGCTTCCTTCACTGACCTCTCCTTCAGTATGTGCTGTTTTCCAGCCTCTGCAGCATCTAAAGCCCAAACATTGCAGGACCAGCCTCTCTGCAAACAAAGGGAGACCAGATGGAGCAAGGCTACCCAAATGTGGTTTGTACACAGAACTCCAGCATTGCTGGCTCTGTGATGTATCACCCGAGTGACCCCCAACTGCCAGCACTGAGGAAGGGCAGTTCTGACTCCACCAGTGCCCGTGACCTGTAGCCCTCAGCTTCCCTCCGGCCCCGTGCCCCAGCACCAAGTTCCTGCACTGCAAGAGCAGGTGGTGGCAGAGCTTGGTGGAAAAGGACGTTGAGGTAGAAAGGGGATGAGGAAGGTATCATGAAGAAAGCAAAGTGAAATTACTTAAGCCAGAAATTCAACTTGCTAAGTGTTGAATTCAGCTTGGTCTCAGCATTGTCTGAAATCATGGTCCATTAAAAAAAAAAAAAAAACCTTAAACTTAGCTGATTCTTCCTGGTTGTACTCTCAGAAAATGTTTTTTCAAACATAAATCAATTTTTTCCACCTAGTGACCATCAAGGAACTTAATAATTAAACACTGCCTTTGCACTGTCTCTGACCCAACTTTTTAAGCCACCAAGATATGCCATGTACACAGCATTTATGCAGCTTGACAGATGGACTTACAGCAGTTCTTACATCTCATTAGCAAAAAAACTGGGACTGTGTCAGGGAGGTTTGAATGGAAACTGGAACTCAGTTCTTCTTCTAGTCCTTTCTCTATCTCCTGCTGTGAGGCCAAAAGCACATGTTGTGACAGAAAGCCCAGAACAAGAAAAGGACATGAAGGAGGATGAAAAGGGACCTGGCTCCTTTTGGCACAATGCAGAGCTGGAGTGGTGGATTTTCCTCCACCTTCACTCAAGGCCAGACCTGACAATCACACACTTTCCAGGCTTGCTTCTCCTTCTCAATGACAGCCATCTCAAGGAACTGATGGATGAGATGTCCCAAACTCTTCCAGATATTCTAAGCCAACCAATTGTAGAAACCATAAACTCTGCCATATCATCTTGCTGGTAAAACAGTCTGTGTAAAGTCTTCATTTATCTTCTTGTTTAGAGATTTACACCTGGGTTTGATACCAACTCCCACAAACACTGCATTGGTACCTTGCATTTCTCGAAGTTGGTTCATACTCAAAGACTGAAATTCAGTTTTCAATTATTCTATGTACAAAAGCACACACACACTTTTGGGTTTACATCTGCTCCACAGCTCTCCTTCGCTGCAGGCTCAGGGAAAAATAAGACAGAAAGAGCTCCCAGCATTTTGCCCAGTGTGTTCTGTGTGTTTCTTTGCTACATCTGAACTGCTGCATGTTTTATTGGCAAAGGCAGATGGTCAAACTGGAGACATGAAAAATCTCCCAAATGCAATTACCTGAGTGTCCTTGAGCCACTGGGAAAAACTAAAGTGAAATCTCTGATCAAATCAGGGAAACCTCTAAATTCAACCAACTGTAAACTGCTACACAGACTTCTGCAAAAAGAGACCAGTAAAACTTCCCACATCATTCAAAGTCACAGTGATACCCTGAGGCCTCTTTCATCCTTCAACTATTCTTTAATATGCTGAGAAGGTTTTCAGTTGTTCCATTTTCTTCTTGCCCTCATTGGGCTGCAAGAGGAAACTGAATTAGTTTCTTCTCCAGATGTACAGAATTTGTGAGCAGAGGGGGGTGTGGGGGTGGTAAGGTAATGGAGAATCAAATGTATTTCACCTCTTACCTCCCTAACAGATGGGCAGATATTCTTCTACTCACAAATCTCTGTCTCAAAATAAAAATATGAGCCAAAGCCCTGAGGGAAATGGGCTTTAGGTGTTGAGAGAGTTTTTTCCATGTTTTTGGTGAGCTCGGGTAGAGGGAGAATAAACATCTGTCCCCATGCATTCAACCATAGCATTGAATACAAATGCCCTGAAATAATTTCAGAAGTAGATGCTAAAAAAAAATCTTTTCTTACCCTGCACCAGCACAGAATTCCTCCCTGCCTGTCACAGAGATGTGGATCTCTGGGATGGACACCCTTCTTTCAGGAGAGCCCACCACAGGCTATGCTGACAGTTCCACCCTGCCAGATAGAGGTTTTTAATCCCTGTTTTCTGCCATTTCTATTTCAGAGAGAAATAGTCAGGACTCCCCTTTTATAGGAAAGGACAGATATCACAGTTTCCTGGCTGCCATAGTTGGAATACAAGAGAAAGGATAAACTCAAAGTCCTTGGCTGCAGGAATGGTCCTACCCACAAATTCAGCTCTCCATTTGCCAGACTGGTCACAGGACCAGCCAAACGAGCAAAGATATTAATTTACCACGTTAAGCCTGAATCATGCCTGTCTCTTCCACCTCCATTTTCACTGTATAAAGACAGCAGTCAGGATCCTTACACTGGCAAATTATAAAGAATAGCACTTCAATATATAAAAAAAGTTCTTTTCTGTCCAACGTTACAAACTGCAGCAAGGCAGGAGCTGTTGTTCACACAAGAGCACAGTACCTACCAGCAGTGCTGCTATTAGGCTAAGGGAACAAATATTACTCTTCTTCCAAAAAGATACAGGCCAAGGTCAAAGCTTATGTCATCACAAACGCAAAACATGAGAAACCTACACACTGCTTTCAGCAGGAGTACATTTTGCTGACATGCAGTTTTCTATTCATTTAGGACATTTCCATCTAAAATTAAAAGCCAGAGGGTACAGTCTGTGCTGACCTTCCTCTAACAATTAAATAGAACACAAAATCTTCAGGCTTCAGGGGAAAAATGGATGCCAATTTAGTCTTAGATAACACAGCATCAATGAGCCCAATCAATAGTGCACACAAGACAGTCAGCAATTTAGGCATCTTGTTCCATTTCTTTTTTGGGGGTATGCATACTAGCGAAGGAAAAAATTGCTATAAGGATTAAAGCATAGTAGACAAAAGCTGATAATTGACTACAATTGCAGTTCAGTATTACATTTCTAAAAAGATACTACCAGAGCAATTCACAGCATTATCTGAGACTCATTTCCTCCACCAAGATCTTGAAAAAGTATTCTTCTCTTTTGGTTAGCTATTAATTGTACTGGAAACTTATTTATACTAAAGAATAGCCAATCCAGAACAAAAGGAGTTTATTGAATATTTTCATTTGAATAAAAAACATGGTTCTGTCTGGGAGCAGAGCTTTGCTGGCTGCATTACATTATTCTCAAAGTCAAATTCAACACATCGGTTTTCCAAGATTGTAAAAAATAAAGGGACAGAAATTGAAAGTACATTTAAGATCCTATAAAGCATGATTTATAAGGCAAATGCACATGATTACCCTGTATTAGAGGCATTTTATTTTATTATGTTTCAATTTCAGTAGATTTAGATTTTATTTTCTCTCTCCAGAAAGGGAAGTTCTGATTCATCACAATTTATGTGACTATTCTGACTGTTGCTTCATGGCTGCCTGACTCAGCTGTGTCCAGCTGGAGGGTCAGCTGACTTCTAGAATTTGGCTCTTTTTCTCTTTTATGCAGAGGGTCCCCAGTGTGTCTAGAAAATTCAGTGTCAGACTACAGTGGAAGCATCTGAAACACCTCTCCCCTTACATCTAAATGACTTTTTGTTGGAAGAGCTCTAGCTGACCAAATTTTCAAACCCTGGTTTGTCTTTCTAAAAGTGCTGCCCTCCACTAAACTTCTTTCAAACAAACTGAAAGTTATCATATCAGGCCTTGAGCTACACTTACTTCTGAAATAAAACTTTCAAGCCAAGGCCTTTCAGTGCCAGGCACACGTGACAAAGCCTTGATAAAAGGACTGCAGTAGCTATAACAAATAACTCAAAACAACCAGTTTAACAGGAAGGGTGCAGCAGCAATCCTAGCTCCCACTGCTGGAGATTGCCAGGATGAGATCTAAAACAGAACACAGGCAGTCCAAGGCAGGTATTCCAGTGTCAACTGGAATAGTTAGTTAGTTAGTTAACTTTAGTTAGTTTTCCAGGACTGGGACTTAGGCCTTTATGCAGGTGCTAAACTTACACAGTCCTGTAAGTCTAGATGACTTTGCACCTCTGGATCCAAAGAAGATTTCCTGAGAATAGGCACCTACTGTTTTTGTAAGAAGTGAGGTGTCTCAAAATGTGTCTACTAGTACAGAATATATAGTATCAAAGAGAGAGATAACAGCAAATACTTCTAACTCGCCAATGATGTGTGTGCTCATGTTCTAGCTCCACACCTCAGGGGCTCCTGTGCCCTCTGAGATAGCACATCATTTAACTGGGCAGACACAGACCATAATTACCACAAGTTCCTGTTCCTGACAGCCCAGATAAGACAAGAAGTATTTTGAGATCAAAACAGCTACCTCATTTCCCCAAGACATGAGAGGCTTCATCTCTGAGTTGCTGCTTTAGTGGAGTTCAGGGAGTAAGAGGAAAGCATAATATCCCAGAAACAAGATGTTGGCAGAACATTATGAAGTCAAATTTGCGTCCATCTTCCCTGTTTGTGCATCTGCAACGTTTAATAAGAATTCTGCTTGCATTATGTACATTACATACATGCAAGAATAGCTCATTTTTCAAACCGTTACTGTCAAGGAAGTAAATTAGGACAAGTTACTATTTAAGAGACATTAATGTTGTCTAGGAGTTCTTCCTAGAAAGGTAATTTTAAAATACTTCCACTGAAATTTTGTTGCTCTTTTTTCCAATGTGCCTCCCCCATCTACTTTGGGAAACCATTGTTATAACCCTACATTTCCTAATTTTGCTCCTCCTCCCATCCTGACTATTTCCTGCTTGATGCTCATACCTTTGAGATACTTGTCTGATTATACCAAAGACCCATCATTATCACTCAGCTAACTTATATGTCAGATTCTTTTTCCTTCCTAGCATGAACTCTATTCCCAAGTGAGTTTATTTCTGAGATGGTCACTGTCTAGGAATGAACACCACAGAAAGATTTTAATTGTAGGTTATGCTAGTGCAATCACTAAAATACCTATATGGCTACCCCAGCAGTAAAAATTATAGAAGTCAAAAGGTCTTCAGAGCAAACCAGGTGTCCAGTTAACACCATGCAGCCCAAATTCATGGCCCACAGAGAGATAAATATTTCCACACTCTCTACCTGCTGCTCTCTAGAATTCCTGCTCATGTTTGTTGCCAAGCACCGATTGATTGCTGCTCTTTGCTTTTTTCCTTGTTTGTCAGTGCCTCTTAAGTCAGAAAGCTTATAAAACATTTAAATGCATGTTAGCATGTCAAAAATTTTACATCAATAAATTAGATACTACACAGAGAAGGAGAAGTCAAAAGCCACCCCTCATTCTTACGAACATCTGTGGAGTCTCTCTTTGCAGAAGATGCTGCAATGACACAAATTGGAGTCCAGCCACTTGCTCTGTAACTTGACAGATGTCACCAACATCTTATGCAATCACAGACAAGACCAAGAGACTTGTTGGAAATTAGTTTCCTAGTTACAAACAAAAGATAATAGGACTTTCCTCTTTCACAAGGGAGAGTATAAACTACCTTGATGATTACAAGGTGCTCAAAAACTGTGACAGTGGGCCAATATAAAACCTGAAAATAGTGATATCTTAAGGGCTAATGCATGACATATTCATTTTGAAAATGTGACCTTTTGTCATCAATCCTTCTTAAACTAGAAAGGGCAGATTGGGATTTTTCAATTTACAAGCCTGAAAATTGTAAATTGGAAAGAATTCACTTCTGCCCTCTACTGTGAGATAACCAAATATGAGTGACAAGAAGACATGTTCCAATTTTATTTTCCTTTGAAAGCCATTTGCAAAAACCCCCATTCTCTACAGTTCTTATAGCAAATCATTCTGAGGCAGAAGACAAGCCCTCAATAGTGATATGAAGATGATGAGTAGACACGCATTTCCATCAAATACATTCTTCAAATATGGCACTTTGTAACAAAGGAATTGTTTAGTGATTTTTCCAAGTTAATGAGCCAAAACAGAACAATTAAGGTCAATGGTAGATGATGAACCCTTAGAGGTAGTCGGAAACTAGTTGCCATTAACACACAGTATTGCATCTAATGATCCTGATTTTAAAAAGCTCCTGTAAAGAAACTGCATAACCACAAGGAATTACCTGCATTCTCTACATAGCAAGAAGCAATCAGTGACAAGACCTTTATTTCAACATATTTGATTTGTGACGGAATTAATGTTGTGGAATTGATGTTCAGTTCCAGACACTTCTTCGATTTTCAAACTCACAAGCATTACTACTTTTCAGGTTATGATTGAATACAGCCATATATATTTTGTCTTTTAACAACTAGGATCCTATAGAACAACGCATATTTGCTCATAAACAATGGGAAATATTGTCTTGCCATGGATTCTACCCTAATTAGTGTGATCTAAACTTAGTCATAAATCACACTTTAGTGTATAAATTGAGTTTACTCAAAAGACATACTGTAAAACCATCAAAGCTAAAATTCATGTGTGGAGCTACAAGGCCCATATGCTCTCCCCACCCACTACTCCACTGCCTATCCCACACTGTCTTCCAAAACCAGCTCCTTTCTCAGTATTCCTACCAAGTGTTCAAGGTAGAGTATGTTATGCACTCACATTGTTCTATGGTGAAAATCTACCTTCCTTTGGTCTGAATGGAGATAAAATGGAAACATTCTCCATGCTGCCAACTAGGTATGGAAATTCCCATAGATGTAGATACTGCCTGTTTTCCTGACACAGCAAGTCATTCTTCATTACCAGACTGCACACAGCACTGTGCAGAGATACCCAAGAGAGCTTTCAAAAGCCACACTAAGTCCTAGAAGCCACAGGACAGCTCAACACAGTGTCAAAAGTGAGGTACCATAAATACCAGTATGTTCCTTCCTGTACCATTGCTGGCACAATGGGCACGTATTCATTCATGCAGCCCAAGCCTACCAGCCATTGTCAACACAGAGAATTTCACTCAGCAGACATAGCGACTCTGTGGTGAAAAATACACAAGGTAACTGTAAAATCCAGCTTTATTCCTAGGGAAATTAGAGAAAATCAGCAAAGACAGGACTTCCCAACCATTCTGTGATTGTGTGACTTTGTTTCCAAAGTACAGGGATAAGTTTCATACTTGTTCTTGAAAGGTTCAGAATATATGATTCTTTGTGTTTGCTCAGTTACAGGCATCAGGCAGAGAGTAAAAGTTCACATGCACACTAAGTGGTACATCAAGCTACATTTAATAATTCAAAGTACTCATGCGTCTAACATGCATGTTTCTGACAAAAAAATAGCAGCTGTTTGACTGTAATTAGTAGTAAGCCTTTGAAAAAATTGAAGATTAAGAAGTGCAAGGGCAGACAGAACAAATCTTCGGTAGGTCATTAGCAAGATCAAACACAAAACTGTCAGCATTTATGCACTCAAGGTTTGCAGGGAAAAATAACAGACTTTAGGAAATGGCAGAATTATCACTGCTAAGGTCACTTCTTACAAAGGACATCCTCACACTAACCCAGAGCATTACCCAGTAAGTGCTACCCAGACCAGGTTGCATTAAGACAGATGTTCACTACTCCTTCAGTTCCTTTCCACTCTTCACACCCACGTTACTGAACAGGATGTGCAGGTCTCCCAACCTTTGCTGCAGAAAATTCCTAGGAGAGTCCAACTGGTACAAGACAGCAAATTTCAGCTTGCACCTCCAGATATCCCAGGGCCACATACACTGGACACAAAGCTCGTGTTTTGCATCTTTCACACAGTCAAGCTACACGGAACCCAAGAGAAGCTCTCACAAGTCCACAGAGGACACAGAGCCTGAATTCACACAGTGCCAGGACTTGGATCCTCAACCAGGGCACAGTCCTAACATGCCAAGCAAGAGCAGCAGAGCAGGACTGTGATGGCCACAAGGATCACCAGAGGCAGGTCAGCAGGGCAAGCCAAGAAGTCAAGTCAGCAAGACAAGGTCAGGACCAGCAAGGTACTTGGCAGGGCACAGGCACATCTATAGCATAGCTCAGACCAGAGGCAAAGGCAAGGTGTTTGAGCTGACTAACACCTCCTGATCCCTTTCACCTGATTCTAACTTTGTAGACTCATTGATCCCCCATCTTTGCATCCTGCAAATATCTTGACACACCCACAACCAAAGCATTCAAGATTCTTAACCTTTCCAAAGAACAAATACCCTCCTGATATATTCATGTTGCATTCTTCTCATTAATCTTCCTACTTGCCAAGGGCACTCCGAATTGAGCAATAGCACCAAAAACATCCATCCTTTTGTCATGAACCACCTCCTGGGATCAGCATAAACACCCACTCACAGCAAGAGGCCAAACCACGGTTCACAGAAAATAGACTTGTGTGCTCCCAACACACCTACTTCTAACCTTTCTCTCAGACACACAACAGGGAAATTGGCATAAGAGATGCCCTTTGTATATTTCTATGCATTTTGGGGGAATCTGGCCTGTTTTCCTGTCTCCATTCATTTCCTCCTGCTCTTTTAAGTCTACACGGGCAGTTAATCTTTCTTCAGTGGGAACTGCAGCAATCTTATTTTTATGCTATTGATCATTGCAATGTCTGTGTGGAACACCTAATGTAACATAATTCAGTCATGGAAAGTATGAAGACAGTCAGGGAAGTCTCTAAATGTTTTGATAGGGGCCTTGCCCCACAAAAGAAAGAAGAAAACAGTAAAAAAGGAGAAGCAAGGAGGAAAATTAAGCTTTTTCAAGTATTTGTCCTAGCTGCTTCCTAAAGACCTTAGGAAAGACCAGGAGAAGGGAAGCAATAAATTACATGCAGAAGTAACCCTGCTAACAAAGATGGCTCTTTCTGCAGCTAATTTCAATAGCAGACATGGTACTGGTCTGGGATTCTAATGGGAGATTCCTTTCCATAACTACAGATCTCCCTGATGTTCTCACTCAAGTCTCTTAATCTCAATTCCTCTTCCCATCCTTGCCTGCTCATTCTTTCAAAATGAAAGCTTTCAAAAAAAAAAAAAAGTAACTGAGCCCTGAACATATTACCAGAACTTATTTACTCAAAACATATGATAGTGGAGAAAATTAAAACTGAAGCTGTTGTGACCACTAGAAGGTCTGTTCAGTTATAACAGGAATGCCAGTGTTCCTCCTCTCCCACTGTCTCCATGAAGAGCTCAAGAGAAGGGCTGCTTGCCAAAAGGCAGGTACCTCTCCTCTTCCTTGACAAAATCAATTACTCACGTCCCATGTGAGGTGTCATCTCCATAACACTTGGAGAAGCGGAACACTCCTGGCAGGACGATGTTGTGCAGGCAGAGCTGCTGCTAAGGCAAAATTGAGAGCAGAGTCTACACTACTGTCACGGCTGTGGTGACACCTAAGGCACCTCTGCTTGTAGGTACACATCCAGCCTAGGAAAGCAGCCCCAGTAGCATGGAAGATGGTATAGCTTTAGTTTAAGATTGGCTTCTATACTTTTGTTGTCAATAAATGAAAGAAAAAGAAAAAAAAGGGACTGTAAAAGCAAATAGAGATTTAGGGCTTATGTGAGGAATTTTTAAAAATTCTTTTATTCTATGTCCTAGGTTCAAGAATAGCCTAAGAAATGTTCTTTACAATTGTTTCAAGACTGATTAAAGCTGACAAGAAATTTCAGGTAGAGGAAATCATCCTAAACTCTGAAGTTAGTCAAAGGCTGTGTACATTGTATTGGATATCAATACTCCTGCACAATTTACAGCCTAAGTTCCTTCCTCCTCTCTCAAGCCCCTGACAGCAAGCAGTCACCAGTGCTGGTGGGGTTGGTTGTCCTACTGCAGGTCAAGTTTACTCCAAGAACAGCTCATGTACCTCAAACCACACCTACAGAGCCATTCTTCTGCTTTCCTGCTCTCTTGGAAATTTGCTATCTTCCCCACCACTTTGGACCAAAAGAGGCATTTGAGAACCTCAAATCCAGCCCTGGATGATACAAGGTGAATCTTGAGGCTTCCTTGTCATCTTCACTGCTTCAGTCAGGGTATACATCTCCAGTTGGGTTATTTCTGCTCAGTCGAGATACAAAACTATTCTTGCTAAGACTTGTCTGTCTCATTGTTCCTTTCTTTGACAAATAAATGCTTTTAGAACGATCTATTTGTTCAACACATTTAGTGTTTGCATTCAGAAGAACACAAAAAAGGTTCTGCAGATTTCCATGACACTATCACCTTACAATAAAAGTCTGTGGGATATGAAAATCCAAATACTTTCCATTTTTTACTAGAGTAGTAAGTAAAATAAGATATTTTTAAATCTAAAATTATACAAAAGTAACCCAAATAAATGTAAAACAGTTTGTGGTGGATTTAGCTCTGATTTGACTGACTTGCTTCTAGTAGTTTCTGACCAAAGCCATTATCAGTTTTCACAAGAGCAAAAATAAAGGTGAAGGATAGGACAGTCCTATCAACAGACATTTGCACACACACACAGACATTTAATTTCCAACTTCAGAAATTAATGACAACATCTATTAAATTCACCTGATCAGGAAAACACAATTAAGTGGAGTAAAACTAGCATATTGTAAAATATTTTACAAATAAACCAATTTCAAGCTGGGATAAATTCAGGATAAAAATAGCAAGCGAAGCGGCAACACAGAGTTGGACACTAGATCAAAGGCTCTCTGCCTCCAGACCCATTTGAGGCCTGGACCTCATAAGTCATATTGAGGTCTGACCCATATATTTGCATTGCTACCAACAAGACAATCATTTACTTGTCATTATTGTCACCAGCTCATGAAAGAAATTATTATCTTAGCCGTAACACATATTATTTAGTAGAAGCCCTTGTGTGATTTTCTCATAATAATTCATGCTTAAATTTATGGGAGGCATAAAATTCCTGTGGCAGAGTGCCTGTAAGAGAACTAATGTATCTTGTATGACAGTTATTGACAGCAAAAAGGACTCTTAACTTGCAATACTTCCTTGTTAATTGGTACCTTTGGTCTCAAAGAAGACACATTAAATAAATGTTTTTCAGTAATTTCCCTTTGTTTGAAATCTACAGTGAAGTTGACAGTGACAGCATTTGGACTTTATCATTAGCTTTTTATAACAGGTTCCTTTCATCCACACTGGATAGATTAGAATGGACCTTTAGAGGAATCACTTACGAAGCACCATCTCCAAGCTCCTAGAGTCATTCAAAAAACAAATTTCAGCAGATTCCTCTGCAGGCCATGGTGAGGAGCACGGTGAAACAAACTGTCCCCCTCTAAGTCCACGGGGGAGAGATTCACTCACAGCCCATGGGAGAAGTGCTCAGGCTGGAGCAGGTGGATGCAGGACAAAGCTGTGAGAGACCCAAATGGGGAGAGAGGGCCTCGGCTTCCAAAGAGAGAGAAAAAGAGAGAGAAAGAGAAAGAGGGAAGGCGAGAGAGAGAAAGAGTGAGAGTGCCCTTGCTTCCAAACAAGAGCAGCCTGTCCTTAGGGGACTGCACCCTGTGGACAAGTGACCCACGCTGCAGCATTTTGGGAAGACTGTTTGCCCGTGGGAGGGACTCACGTTGCAGCAGTTTTGGCAGGACTGCTGCTCTTGAGATGGGAGCCACACTGGAGAAGTTCATGGAGAACTGTCTCCTGTGGGAGGGACCCCACAGCACAGCAGAGGAAAGGCTCCTCTCCCTGAGTGAACAGAAGATCTCGGGTGATGAACTGACCAAAACCCCCACGCCCTGTCTCCCTGCACTATTGGTGGGAAGGAGGGAGGGGCTGAGGGGAAAAAGGTGTTTTAAAGGCTTCTTTTACTTCTCATTATCCTTCTCTGACTCTATTGATAATAAATTCACTTTATACCTTTAAATTTGAACCTGTTTTGCCCATAGAGTGTTTTCTCCCAGTCCTCATCTTAGCTCATGAGCCCTTCATTAACTTTTTCCCCCTCTCCTCTGCCCTGCTGAGAGTGAGAGGGTGAGCAAATGGCTTTCGTGGGTGCCTGGCATTTAGCCAGCGTCAAACCACAACATGCACATAAAAATCTTTCCAAGATCAAGGAAATTGGTTATTCAGTTTCAGAAAGTGCAACTTAATGCTTCCCATATATATGTAACATTTCCCTTGACAACTTGATGAATAATTAAGAGAGAACACAAAGGCAGGCAGAAACCAAGTAAAGAACAATGGCTGGAAGCTGCAGATGCAACCTGAGTTTAGCATATGTACTTTGATATCTACAATCACAACTTCAGTTTCTGCAAAAGTTGAGGAACAGAGCGTTCAGGCATGGGATTCAGGAATACAATGACAACTGGAGCAAGATTTGGATAATACGGCCAGGGAGAAAGAGGTCTGTCTCCCTCTAGGAGAGAATGGCAGGAAAAGCATTTGTCTGGAGAAATTATGTGCAGCAAAGGCTGCAGTTTCAGTTCTGGAAAATGTTGATACCTACCCATCCAAATATATCTTAGATTTTTTTTTTTTTTTGGGTATACCAACATTTTATGCAAAAGTCACTCGGTGTTGATTTTAAACAGGAATTCCATATACCTAATGAAGCCTCAAAGGCAGTGATAAACTCAGCACCCTAGAGGTGCCGGAAAGCTGAGCACAGAGCTGACAGCAAAGGGAGCCCAAAGTGGACCCAAGGCCTTCTTTATGAACTCAGTGTCGGGCTACAAGATCTAAAAAAGAAACAAACCACCCCAGCCAGCAACTATTTGGCCATTTGGTATAAAGTAGTTATTTGAGAGCCCTAAGTTTTCCAAGGAAGAGAACTTCCTTGTGCTGTAATTACTCCTCTGCATAGGCACAGAGATGCCATTGAAAGATGTGGTGAGAACAACAGCCCTGACTGACAAAGTTACAGCAGGAAAAACCGAAGAATAAAAAACTCAAGCCTTAAAAGTGGATGTGGGCTCTTTCTTCACCTACTTTAACACAAAGGAAAAATTGAAGTGTAAAATAGAGACATCAAACACCATAGGCTCAAATCCCATTCTGGACAAGGATTTATAGCCTTGTTCTCCCCAGGCAGCTCCTTGAGGACTGGTGTGTTCTTTCCCTTGCTGTGGGGCAAAGACTTCCAGTACCTCAGAGGGGAGGAGGCAGATGACACCTCACATGGGAAAGTTTTAAAACTGGCAACATAAAACAAAAAAGATGACCTAATAAAGCTTCACCCTCTGAGCTGGGTCTCAGAGAGACTGAGGCAGATGTTAGAGGCCATACAGTGTAGCTGAGAAAGGACAAATGTAAAATAAGATAGTCTGGCATTTCTGCTTAAGATCAGGAGAGTACACTGCTCCAAGCAGAGAAAGAGCTCTTACATTTTTAGGAAACATACCATTAGATCACTATAATACAAATTGTTATGCACTGCCTGCTATGAAAGGCCAAAGAATATTTGATTTGGCTTAAAACTGGTACAGTGGAGAGATCTAAACCTGAAATTGCACAAACCCCATCACTCTCAGTTAAACCAGCAAAACACTTTGAAGCAACAAAGCTGCCACGAGTTGATGCTGTAGCCACACATCTGTGGCACTTCTCAGATGACTGCAGCTTCAGAGAAGCTGGATTTATTGCACTATAAACCATACAGTACTAAAAGCTTATATAATGCACTGATATTCAATTCAGCTTCTATAGCTGTCTGACCTTCCACAGTCTGCAGCTAACCAATCAACCCTTGTAGGCTTTGGATTACCCTGTAACTAAACCAGGTAACATCCCCAGGCCACCTTCTGCTCATATACTGGTAGCCACAGGTAATTCATACCTGTCCCTTCAGGACAGTCACAGCTGAGATACTTTTTCCTATTTTTGCATGATCAACACCATGTATCAGAACCCTTACCTTCCTTTAACTCACAAATGCTCTACAAACAGGTCATGGCTTTCAAGAGCTCCCTCATTACATACACAACTCTTGATAGTCTTTTGTGCAAATTAAAAGAAAAAAACTTTTCAAAAGACTAAGTCACTTCTAGTGGGAATACCTCAGAAATATACACAAGTATCCATGCTGCTTTTGATTTCTGTGTTTTGTTCTTGTGAATAAGAATTAGCTGAACCAGATATTTCTAAGTGATTAAAATTGTAGGCAATAGCAGCAAATCAAATCACCAAGTTTTACAGGCATATTTGCAAATACTTTATTGCTATATTCACTCAACTCCAATTTGAGCTTCTTTGGCTCTACTTTCTTCCACCAGCTACTTCGTCTCTTGATAGCTTTTAACAGATTTGTTTAAGTTTCATTCCTGCTGCAAGTCTCTGTTTCTCTTAGTATTAAATCTGGTTCTGTGCTAACTGCATATTCAACATTTTCAAAGAAAATTCCTTTACACTTTAATCTTAATGTATGTCTTAAGCACCCTTTACCTTCTGTAGCCAAGTACTAGAAGTTCTGTCACCCAGTTTTCATTCTCTTTTCCCTCAGTATATATTTTCAAACAAAATTAACTTCAGAAATGAGGGTTACAACGTTGTGAAAAACATTAGCCAAGATGAAACCACAAATACTTTCATCTGCATATGAATCATCCAGTAGAAGAAAACAAGGACACTGATTAGGCTTTTTGTGATGGGAAGCAGGGTGCATGTTCTGCAGGTTACATCTAATGAGGATACAATTTCACAATAGGCCCATTCTTTCCTGAGCACCTGGGTAATGTCAGTCAGGTGCTCAGCTGAGGGGATTGTGTGAACTTTACAACATAATAACTCAATGAAACAACACAGGATAGTGACTATGTAATGGTGCATTGCAGTATAGGCAGTGTCCCCAAATTCACTGGTTTGTTTTTGTATGATAAATGGATCTTGCTTCTATCCCTGAGGAAAAATGACTCACTGGCTTCTTAGCTTCCTGCAGAGAAGTTTGCATTCTGCTCCGCTCCACACCCTCTGTTACTACTTTGTTTTCTTTAGGCTTTGGCTGTTGTCCAATCTAAGCCTTCAGGAATAACATAAGACAGGAGTTTTATTGTTATCCTTGGGCTTTTTACATACCAAATCGAGGTGGGATTTGATTGTGTTTAAGAAAACCACCACAGCCCAGTATCTCCTCCAAGTCACAGCAGAAGGAAAAGCAAAGCTATAGGAACACTTGTGCAACTCTAGTGGCTTTTAGGATACCAGATATGATGCATTATTTTGGGGAGAAACTTAGACAAGAAGGGAGTGACAGAAAAGGAAAAGTGACCGAAACAAGGCTGGCAGCCTGGTGATTTATATCAGCGTTTTCTACAATAACAGATTCCAAAGAAGAGTAGAAGAATGGGAAGACACAGGAAGGAGTGAGGGGAAGGAACTCAATGTTTTGTTCCTAATGTAGACCCCCCAGTCACTGATGGAGTATTTTCAAGCAGAATCCTCCTGCAGCCTGTGGCTTAACCCCACCTGGTAACCCAGCCCCATACAGACAGACACTCCATCCCCTCCCAGCAGGATCAAGAAGAGAAAAAGAAAAGTAAGCATAAGAAAGCTTGTTGAGATAAAAACAGTTCAAGAAGTAGAAGATGAACAGACAAGCAAAGCAGAAAAAGGAATTAATTCCCCACTTCGCAGGGCAAGCAGGTTCTGCACCCTCAGGACAGCGGGAATAACAGTGACTTGGGAAGACAAACACCATCCCACAAATGCCCCCCTTTCCTCCTTCTGCCCCAGATGTATTGCTGAGCATGAGGCCTCATGGTCTGGGATATCCCTCGGGTCAGTTGGGATCAGCTGTCCCGGCTGTGTCCCCTCCCAGCTCCTTGTGCGCCCCCAGCCTCTCGCTGCTGGGGTAGGGAGCAGAGAAGGCCTTGGCTCAGGGTAAGTGTTGCTCGGTACTAAAAACATCTCTGAGCTATCAGCACTGTTTCCAGCATAAATCCTAACCTCAGCCCCATACCAGCTACTGTGAAAGAAATTGTCCAGAATCAGCACACAGCCTATTTCTAATAAGAATGACCACAGAAGTAGCTCTTAGATGCTTGCAAGGTGCTCTAGCTCAAATGACTTAACATGTTGAGGTCTCTTGAGTATTGTTTATTTGTCAAAGACAATTTTCTAAAGATTTTATTTGGAGCTTAAGGTTAAGAAACACTGAAAACTAATGATTTGCAACCAAAATGAAATACATGTCTCCTATTGATTTTATTTTATTTACTTGGAAACAATATTGATTCCCAACAGATACATCCAAACACGAGGGCTGAGACCCAAAGAATTTCCATACCATTGATTAATAGATGCTATCACTTTCACTTTTAATGAGATATTTTCCCTTCCATGAGATACTGTATTCTACCTAAAGGTCAAATGTGCATTGTGTACAGAGAGAAACAGCTCACAAATAGCCACAACTCCAGAACAGCTGATTTCTTTGCTTCTTTAATTAAATCAGGAATAACTGTTTTCCTTCCTACCCCCAAAAGTTTTTTTTATTAACATGCTTTGTTCTTTTGATAGTCAGCTCTGTTAACATTTAACCTATGCTTTGGTTGGAATTAGTTTAAAACTAAGACTTCTTTTGCCCTGTGGGTTTTATAGTACACAATAAAAGCCTGATTCATGACCAGGTCAGTGCACTACAAATAATAACAAACCTCATTAAAGAAATCCCCATTACTCTTTGAGGCATCTTTCCTTTGGGCCAAATGCCATTATCTGCGCAATGCTCTTAAACAAAACCAGGAGAACTGGAAGTGACAGTGGATACACAGACATTCATAAAGGAAGATGATTTGCAACGATATCCACCAGCCCATTGGGAAATACATATCACTAGGAATTCAGTAAGTGATACAAGTGCTTATTATGCATTCAGCTTGGTAAATTATGAGAAAATTTCTTCCAGGCCTCAGAGAGAACAGCTTTTAATAAATCCTTACAGATTACCAATACTTCCAGTAGTACTTGGCAGCACGCAGACAGAATACACAAGTTATAACAGGAAGGCTGAAAAACAGGGAATTTTCATCCACAGAAGTTCAGGGTGGCTGGGAAGCAGGGCCCAGACATTATCAGCTGGATGCAAACTCAAAGACAGGAGCAGCAGAACCTTATAACTACTGAAAGGAGAACCAGGCTGAAATAACAATTCAGATTGGGATGGTCCTTAGGGGTGTTCTACCCCAAACTCCTGCTGCCTCTCGCCCTTCAAGGAGCACCTCTCCAAGAAGGTCCTGTCTCAAACTCCCTGGAGCCATCCCTTTGGGTGGCTAATTTTAAGTTCTCCCCACCCCACTGGCTGCCAGCATCCCTCAGCAGACACTCTACCATGTGTCCAACAGTGGCTGTTCCTGGAGAATCCCTACAAAAAGAAGTGATCTCAGTTCTTAGAACACCAGCTCTGCTGCACAGCAAGGACATGGATCTGCCTAATCGTGTGTGCATGCATAAATGCCCCAAGTTATGAGCAGGGCAATTTGATGCTCTGGAGATGAACAAATCCTGATGGGAAACTGGTGAACTAATGACCAGCATTTATCAATTCAAGGGACCTTCCCACACCCCAACAATGATTAAGAGAAGCTGCTTTTATTTAAAATATTTCAGTGTAAAATACACATTTTCTTCATAATTGGCAATTTCAATATATTATGAAAACTTTCAATATCTCAAGTTACTGGACTTCTGAAACAAAGTAACAAATTAAATGTTATCACACCATAAACCAGCCCTGAAATAAGAAGTATATATTTTCTAAATAGCATATTAGGTCAATTATCAGCAAACAAAAAAACAAAACAAAAAAAAGAAAGTGTGACAGTGACATGAACAATTGTATCTTGGCTGGAAAGATCAAGAATACAAGATGTTTCTTTAATTCTATCTTGGCAGTTCCAATCACACTGATCTAACCAGGTTGCATCAGCAACTGGATCATGATCTCCCTTTAGAAGTTTATGATCTGTCCCAAAAAAGGCTTTTTAGCACCAGTACTTGCTATTTGGGGTGCATATTACCAGCCTTCCTGTTTGTGCAGTGAGAAGAAACACTGAACATTCAAAATCCTAGGCTCCCCTTGCTATAACATGACTGCAGTCTTTTCCCTCCTGTGCAGTTCTTTCACAGCACTACAAATGCAGGGAAGAGCTGGAAAGAGAAAATCACTGACTGGAGCAGCAACAGCCAACCCATCTGCAAACCCCAGCTCACTCCCACAGCCACAGGGAAGCAGAGCTCCACCACACCAGCTGAACTCCAGTTTAGAGCCCTGCTCCCAGCTGTTTGTATGTGAGCACTTTACTAACAGCTGTCCAGAAAAATCCAATTACCCCCAAACTCTTATGATGGGAATGATCACACACTTTTATAACGGTTATTATGGGTTTAGGGTAACTGTTAATCTAAATGAGGTACCACAGATCAAAACAAATGAATTTCCAGGCATGGTGTTGAAAATAAATGCTTTAATGAAATTCTCCTTGAAAGCAATTTACCTTTAAAAGCTCATTCTTAAAGTTCTCCCTTACTTCATCTACCTGCTCACACATCCCATGGTTTCTGCTGCCAACTTCTACAGTCTCAAGGGCCACATCCACCAAAACACAGGGCAAGTTACAAGGTACTTACAAAAGTTAACTGGACAAATCCCAGCTACCAAACAAAAACAAAGGCAAAGGTTTTCCCTATTATCTACCAACACAGACAATTTGTCTTTCAAGAACAAAATGTTAATGACAAAATGCTGTTATCAGACAGATGAAGTGACTGATATCAACCAACTAAAAATCATCATGTGCTATTAGAAAGGTAATTAAAGCTTTAGTTCCATCTCTGTGTTGCAGAAATACGCAATGAAAGGAACCACCTGGAACCTGGGAACAATCAGAAGTATTCCAGGCATACTTATCCGGATGAAAAAATGAATAAACAGCATATCTTACAAAGAAATTAGATGTTCTTACACACTCTTTCAAGATATAAATACTCAAAATGTATCCTTTAAAAGCACATACTCTAGGAGCAAAAATTCATAGAAGAGAAAACCTGTTTCAGAGCAGTTTTAGGTAAAGGGTGCTTAGCAGTGCTGAAAAAGCACCAATGGCATGAACTTTAATTTTCTCACAAATCCAAAAATTCACGCAAAACTTCTAAGCCATTTAAATTGCTGTTGTGTAGAATTGTTTCCATGGATTAATCCAGATTTATACAGGACACAGGCTGGTTAAGCAAGCTTAACATACAGACATTTCAGCATTCATATTCTGTCAAGTACATAGAGTTTTTAGAAGATTTTTCTTCCTTACTGAAAAGGAGACAAGAGGAGACTTTAAGATATTTTTCTATTCATATCATTAGGTTTGTCCCAGTTGGCAGGGCTTTTCTTATATCCAGAGGTCATCAGGATGTTAGGATATCTGAAGAGAGACATAGATGCATACGTCACCTTAATTCCAGGTTTAAGTTAAGCTAGGTGCTTAAGATGTTACCAACCTGCATTTCACTTCAGTTTCCATTGGTAACCAGGCAGCTTCTCTACAAGAATCAGATTAGGTATGCATAGATGTTGCAGTTCTGCTATCTACCACACAGCTTGTATTTTGGCAAAAATAAGAAATACAGGAACGACAAGAAATATCTGATATCTGAAAAGGTGATTATGAAACCGTCCCCAGCCCTAGTGTTACCTGGCACTCAGTCATTAACTGCTGAGGGACAGCCTGCTGTCCTACCAACCTTGTCTTTTTGCAGTAACAGTCAGAAGTTTCCCTTTCAACCATTTAAAACTTCAGCAGAATGAAGAAAGGAGAACAGACAGTTTCCAGTTACCTTCCCTGTACTATAGGTGCTATTACCAAAAAGAAGAAAAAATGTACACTGAAAACACACTTGTAATTTCCCTTTTAAAAGGGTGAGATATTCATGTCAGTCTTTATCCTCATGGCTGGAAAAAGACATCTGCCATCAGAAGGTACAAATGGCTTTCATTTGCTTAAGGGATACTGGTTGAAATTAGACCTCCTCTTCCCATATTATTTATTGTGTATAGCTGTGAATCTCCGAGCTTCCGAAGGAAAACCTCGCAAGTGCTTGTTTGTGCTTTTGCTCTTCTGAGGAAGCTGGTCAGTAACAAAACACACACAGGCATTAAATGTGACGCTTACCTCAAAAGGGTTTGCCAAGTGTCATATATGCTTATATTAGGTTGGTTTGTTGGGTTTTTTTAGAGTGTGCATCATAGCAAATTCAACTTTATACATTTCACCAAGATTTACACCCTATTTCTCTTGGCAATGTACAAAGCCAAATTGCTCTGTTTTAAATATTCAGTAAGAATATTACATACAGAACAACTCCTGAACTGAAACCAAGAATCTTTTAATGCTTTTAATTTGTATTGTGATTCAAAGAGGAATTTCTAAAAACAAGGGGAGCAAGGATAGACAGCACTGGAGATCTGGGTTACACCCAGCCAAGGGCACAAAGTGGGGATAAAGAGATGAGGAAAGGGAGAGGTGGCCAGGGCTGTCCCAGTAACCTCCTTTACCAGGGTCGTCCTCCTCTGGAGAATGCCACAGGAGATGCCAGCTACTGCAGCCTAGAGACAGCTGTTAACCACCCTCAGAAAATGAAATGCAGAGAGACTAAGGCCTTCCTCCTCTAATAACCTGCCTTGTTATTTTAAAACTTTTTTTAGCCTTTATTCCACTAGAATTTGGGGCTTGCAAGCATTACCTCTATATCTGTTAGCATACCCCAGCCCACCTTGGATCGTTAAACCAAAGTATAGGATCCTGTTTACAGTAACAGCTCAGAAATTGTCCTCAGCATCCAAAGATGAGACAGTGCACTCTGTAAGCTTCACAAATTCATCTGAGAGCTGAAATGGTATTTAGGGGCTAGCACCAGCAAGGGAAACGCTCCTCAGGGGAAGATGGATGCTTAGGTCAGGAGGTCCCTGCAAAGCCTTGCAAGAGCACCATGCAGGCTGCTCTGTTCACAGAAAAGCCAGAGCAATGAAGTTAGATGCAGAAACCACTTAACCCTTTCTAGCATGAAAGCATTCAGGTCTAGCTTGCTGGGAGTGCAGCAAGTGTCCGGAGAGAGAGCGCTGCAAAATTACCAGCTCTCCCTGCTTCCAAAAAAGGCCTCCTCTGTGAAAATGAGTTGTGCTCTGACTCTGGACCTCTAAAGAAATAGGCATGTCCAAGGTTATCCACAGTGCTACTCCTTTGCTAACAGAGGAAAAACATTACAGATGCTCTGAAGAAAGGTGTTTGGATACAAGCTCTGCCTTGAAATGTTCTGCAGTGCCCATGGCTCTAATGCAAGCCTGAAAAAGTCAGTAGTTTCCCACTGACTTTGATGGTATCTGGGCTTGGTCTTTGATGGGAAGAAAAACACAGCCATCAGGTTTTTAAAAGACCTCCAGTAAATACAGCCATTGCTACATTACAGGACAAGTAAACAAAATCATTACAGGTAATTCATCCATCTCCAAGGGAACTTCATTTAAGAACTACAGATCTGTGACAGAAAAAAGAACATTATTATCCATTTTATTCCAGATCTTGGGAGAAGGAAATATGCCAGAAAAAGACAATTTATTTCCACTGGAAAAATGAAAGAATGACTCAGATGGTTGCTCTGAATAAAAAGTTCATGTTGACAGTAAAGGAGAAAAAAATCCTACCCTGGGCTTAGGTCTCACATGGAGAGAAAAGAGATTTACAGATATCCTTAATAAACTGATGAGATACATCAGAGATATATAAAATCCTAGTCAAAGACTGAAGTAAAAACAGATTTGAGAAAGGAATTCCTGTTGTTTAAGGACTTTTGTTTGACTTTTAAATGCTTTCACACTTTTTAATACTCAAAAAACCCATGACTCTTGTCAAGATAAAACCTCCAAAGTTTACTTTCATAGAAGAGCAGTGTCCTTGATGTGCTCAGCACTGCAAAGCCATTTGAACACAGCACTTATTTCCACCTGCAGGAAGCAGAGCTCTACACAGAACAGCAATGGATTTCTCAGAAGTGAGGTATGAGAGAGGAGACATGCAAATATTGCTAAAACAACATCTCATCATTTTTATCTTCCAAAACAGCACTCTGACATGATGGATGTGCTGCTGACACCCAGTGTTATATTGGTTGCCACTTTTAAAGATCATGTTTTAAATCTAAAGTGCAGATACAGCTACATTGTAGGCACTAATAAATAAAGAGCTTTTCGGCAGCTATGGAAAGGGAGAAGCTAGACACACACTGCCAAGTTAAACTAAACTCAAAATTCAGGGCTCATAACGAGTGGCAGCAAAAGCTAAGACAATCAAAAAGCTTCCAGGACATTATTTCCTTCATTTTAACAAAATCAGTGAACAAGCTCTTTTCTCAGCATGCAAGTCCTGGATCTCTAGTCTACCAAGAACATCACTAAAAGTGGTGCTGCAGTAACAAGCCAGTGTTTTATACAGGGCTGCTATTGAGGACAGGCTGCGTGAACTGTGGCATTTACCACAGACAGAATAAACTTAAATATCAAGATTTTCACAGAAGTACCCGACATTGCCATCTCAGCCACTGCATACAATCATAGCATCACCACCCTGGACCAGATTCAAAGGCAAGTATTGGGTTCCAAGTGCCATAAACATGTCCCAATTCACATTGCTTTTCTGTGGTACAGTAATTTACTATTCATGCTCAAACTTTTATGGAATTTATAGGTTGGGAGAGGAAGAATACCTGTAGTACATCCTGGAGTTATATATTTATACTAAAAATTGAAAGACATTGGAAAACCTGCTTTGTTAAACAGTATTTCATGATGGGTCACATTTGACAGACAGAACATTCAAATACTAATCCAGCAGTAGTTGTGGGCCGTTTAGATGGACAAAAATATAAAGAGCATGAGTCAAGGCCCTAAATTTTGATTTATAAGGGGATGTCATCGTATTAGTAAAAAGCAATTCAGTCAATATCCAGGAAACCTTGAAGTCAATGTAAGTTACAAGTAAGAACAGGTAGTGAAATTTTATATACTCTGCCACTGAAAATCATATGACAAAGCAACCATTCTTACAAGTGACTTGATACAATAACTGTTGAATGGTTAGTTCAGTGATGGGCTACAAATGCATCTCATCCTATTCCTCCAAGTAAACAAATTTCTACTTTACACACAGCAGTATCACCTTTCAAACACCAGCTTCAAAAAAAAAAAAAAAGTTGCACAAATATGCCTGTTAGTCTGCAAGTGTCTTAGCTCAATTACAAATCCTACACGACATACCCCAATCCATTGGCTCAGGGAGACCACACACTGCTGGAGGATGGCAAGGACAGGGTGTCTGTTCCCTCCACTGCCACAGTCTGTTGTAAATATTCACTTGTAAGCACAGGACAAGGGGGAATGCTACACCAGATAGTATATTTCTTCTTCAGGCTCTACTCTCCCTTCAGCCCTAGAAAAAGGGTTCAAAGCAAGGTTTTGCAAAATAGATTAGCAACAGCCACAGCACCCTCGTTGAGTATGTGAAGAAACTTGCTTGTTTATGCAAAGCTACATCCTTGGTTTTACCTTTGACAGGAATCAGAATCCAGGGTGGGAGATCATTTTTGGAGGGAAATGCTCCACACCACATTGCCTCCCTCTGCAGCTGTTGATGCTCCTGCATGGGCAGCCTGGAGGGTTGGCCTCCCACACAACCCTGACAGTGCAAGAGGGGCTTTGCATAGAAGATGTGAGCTTCAGAAAAAAGCACTACTAAAGCTCCCTGACAAAGAGCTACAGCATGCTTGAAAACAGGACTCCTGGGTGCCTCTAAGTGCATTTGTGGATTTTTTACAAAAGATTGGGGAAAAAAACTGTTGAGAACTTTTTGTATCAAAACCTGCTCAGCAGATGTCAATTTAATTTGCTGTTGTAACCAACTACTTCTACAAACTGTAGGAAGAGACAAGTGTGAAAATTACAGTTATTTATATTCAGGCAAACAGCTGACAAGACTGCACAACAGCCCAGCAGCACAATAGCAATGGCTCAGAGTGAAACAAATTAGCCTGACTTTTATAATTTAAAAAAATTTTCTCCTTCCTGGAATGCATCAATTTTCATCTCTTCCTCCACACCACACATTAACACAGTATCTATAATTGCTTTTATGCAACAAACTATTCACATATTAAATGCAGAAAGATATTTAAATTAATTGTTTTATCTTCAGAGGCTTTTCTTCTAAATACATACTGTAACTGAAATTTTGAATGATGTATGCTACAATAAACTGAAGGGTGGGGAAGCTTGAAGCTGCCTTTGACAGGTAAATTGGAGGAGGTTGTTTCTTTTTCATTATTTTTACAGTCTAGGTAGTCTAACTCACTTAGACCTCACTCTGCATTTCAGATAATGTTGTTATTCCCTTACCAAATTGTTTTGGTGCCGCATGATGAGATACTTGCAATGTGAGAAAATGCTGCTAACTTGTGACCTCTGTTATTTTTCTTCAAGTTCCTGAGACACTCTCTAGTTTCAGTTTCTTTTAAGAATCCTTTCAGCATTGGTGGCTTCAGAAAAAGGAGTTAACCATTAAGCAGTCCAAAACTGGAAAGTAATATTAAAATTTTGAGCACTCCCTTAAAACCTAAGCCAAGGTTATCATTTTCTCAGTGCCCGATGCAGGAGTTTGCAGTACTGTTACAAGTCTCAGAACATACGAGAGTGCAGTGACTTTCTGAGCTTATCATAATAATAATGTAATAAATACTAGAAAGTCTCATTCTTTGCAAAATTATAGCTGTCATCTGCCAAAAGATGGCACATAATTGACAAATTAGTCAATTATTTCTGTTTAGGGAAATGCTCACCTGCCATTTCTGTCCACTTTTGTTTAAACACAGGCCTCAGGGGATTTAATAAATTGAGGCAGCTCCACATTGAAACTCAACACATTCAGGTTGAGTTGGTGGGGAACAAAACTGCGCAGCAGCATAGCTCTCTGCTGGAAAAACAAGTAATTTTTCTATATCTAAATCAACGTCTTGTCCTGAAAAAAACATTATGAACATCCTGGTATTTCTATTACCCATAGCCTATACAAAACCCATGCAAACTAAGGAAACTGTGCATTATCTTCCTTCCTCCCCATTTTAGCAGTGATTTAAATATTTTTGGATGTGAAAATTAAAGAACCCATGTTAGGGAAGATAGCACTTACTTGCTCTGAGACTGTACAAACAAAACAATTATTTAAATTGAGCCTAATTACTTCACTTTCATTAATTAAAAAAAAAAAAAAAAAACATTAGAATGTGTTGGCCTTTTTCTATCCCAAAAGAACAGAGATTTCTAACCTTCCACATCATCAAAATTAATTCAATATCATGTAATACATCCCTGAGTACAGAGTTATGCAGACTAGCAGGGACTTTCCATGCCTTTCAGTCCAAGACTCACCCGAGGGGCTGTATGACACAAGGAAGCTCAGCAAACACAGAGAGAAAGCACCTGCACTTTCCAGTGCTCATGGACAGGGGCAATGGACAGGGAAGGGAAAATTAAACACAAAAAATTAACACACAGAAAAGCTATTTTTTTCTTGTATTGAGAATGCAAATCCACCATGGCAGTGTTGCCCAAACTGGTCCCAGAAGCATTTAAACTTCTCAGAAAAATCAGCCAGTCCTCTGGTTAAGAAATGTTGATCCAAGTCTCTCCCTCCCACAAGCTGGTGGAATGCACAAGGTTGCAACCACCTCTGCTGGCACTGACACAGTAGGTTTGCTACTGGTGACTGGCTTTTCTTCTCAGGCAAGTTGTGACTGCCCACTAAAGGCTGAAAAGTTTCTTATTAGCTGAGGAATTAGGCGCTGGAAGACTTTTTGGCATTTAGCATACTATCAAACCATCTATGAAATGTTTTAATGTAGCTGCACCGATTGCCTGATCCACTTAGTCTCTCCATTAATCCCTCTGATTTTGATATTACACAATAAATTATGGACATTTTTCTTACTGAGGCTTAATGCACAAAACTATCAAGTACAAATGAAATAAACCAGTACAAATAAGCATATAAAACACATATCTATACATGATTTAAAGTGAACCATGCTCACTCACTGCTCATAAATAGAGTAACTTTTCCTTAAATCAAGCACTTCATCCTAATGAAAGCAGAGAAGAAGGAATATAAAAAGATCTTTTTTTTTTTTATCTCATTTGATACCATGAACACCAATTATTTTTATTTTTCTTACTGAGCAGCATTGTTACTTTACTGTTACTTGGATCCCCTAATATTGTATTCCACACTTTGAAGTGTTAAAATTTCCTTTCACAGAAAATTATTTTTTGATACGTAGTACTTGTATGGGGGAAAACTAATATTCCTCACTGAGAATTTTTTGCTCTTAAATGGTTACAAGCATGTCAGTCTTAACTCCATCTCACCACAGGGCTTTTATGTAACTGTGAGCAAAAGCATTCAGTCGAGCATTCAGTTCTGATTTTTTTTCTAGCAGGATTATTTTGATGAGAGTATCTGTTACTGGATTTTGTAACCATCTACACTGGATATTTTTTCTTGCATTGTCAATACAGTGTTTTCTGACTATAAAATATAGGGGAGATTTCGTTTTTTAACAGATGACTACGAAACCAGGCATCAGCTGGACAGGTAACACATTTTCAAGTTCAGAGCACTAATGAGTCCCAAATGTCCTGCAACACCATTCTGCATGTTAGTCTTACCATTAAACAGTCTTGCTGGAAAGCCTGAATATTTGCCTCCAATTACCAACAGCCTATGAAAAACACACTCATATCCTTTTCATTATCTTCCAAGACACTTTCTCCACCAGCCTCCCTCACACAAGCTGAAGGATGGGGCAGACCCGAGGCAGAACCCAGCTCATTGACCAGTCCAGAGCATGACAAAACATCCCACATCTCACCCCCTGAAATCTGAAGGTTTGTAGGAAACCTGTTCATCATTTGCAGATGACCTGACTCTGCAACCCTTGTCCTGTCAGGAGAGGCTCCCACAGCTGAGCTCATCCAGTCTAGAAAGCAGCAGCTTCAGAGGGCCCAATGTCACTCCCCTATCCTCACACTGAGGCTGTTATAGACATGGAGCCAGGTTCTTCCAGCACTGTGTGCCTTTAGCAATACCTGTGATTTCATCATTGATTACCTCCATAAAAATAATCAGTTGCATAACACTGTACCAACTGAGTGTTCAACTGAAGACTATACTTATAAATACCCCAGATAAGCAGACATGGCACAGACCATGCCTAAAGTGTACAAGGGACAAAAACAGGGACAACAGTATTTAACTGCAGGCAATTTAGAGGCAGAGAAACAAGATGCTTTCAAGCTCACAGCAATGACTTCCCAGGCTTAAGCATGACCAAGACTGCTGACATCTTCCCTGGTGCACTTCAGCACCCCCTTTCCTCAGCCGAGCACAGCCAGGAGATATCCCTAATAAACAGGATAGACCAGGCCACATTACTGGGCAAGGGAGAGGGAAGAGAAAATGTGTGCTGCTCTGTGCCATTTGATCTTAGTGCTAGAGAGTGGCCATCACCAGTTTTATCCACCATTACACCTGCTTTGCTTCCTACCCTGGATCAAGGTTATCCACCAGCTCATCCAGCCTTTAAGTTCTGAGCACTCTTCAGTCTCTACCCTGTTTGTTATCACAATTTTTTCTGCAGTTATTAGGGGAAGAATTATTAAAAGAGACCTATAAATTAATTCAGCAAGCACTTAAGATACAACACAATATTTAGTTTCCTCTCTACAATGAAGTTGTATTGCTTGCTGCTAATCTTCTGCAAACCTTGCTCACCATCATCCAGTTAAATGCAAATCTTGGATAACTTGCTATAAAGAATTTGCATTTACAAGAACTTTGGTATCATTCATATAGTGAGGTCTACATCATGATTTGCATGCAAGGCTCATAGGAACAGCATAACCTAGCTCTCGATGTCATTTTATCTCTTGAATCCAGCCTTCAACCTAACTCATGTTAGATGAAAACAAATCTTAAAATATTCCATCCAGTGCCAACACAGCATCTTTAAGCAGCACCACATTTCCAGCACACCTTATTTCTCTTTTCATTTAAGGTACTACTGTCAGTAATCATTCAGAATTTTCCTTTATTCCATCCTTTAAAAATAAATAAATAAATAAACAAAATCAAACAACCAACCACCAGCAAATTAAACAGAAGCAGAGTTGCCAGGAAAGAAGCAAAACAGCAAGTTTGCCAAATAAATCATTATGTACTTAATCAAATGAAAACTACTTAGCTAATTCTGAGAGAACCTCCATTTTATGCATGCTGGGTCACATTATAGCAAATTAAAACCTCCATATGGCAATATTAATGCAGTTACATCCATGCAAAAGATGAAGAGAGCAGTGGCTGTACAAATAAGAGATGGGTAAAGTAAAAACTTGTACAGAACTCTCCAAAATGCATCTGAATCACAATAAAGAGAAAAATGTCTTGATGTTCCCAGTGCTCCTTCAATCCAAATAGTCTGAAAGCAGCACCAGCGATTGGTTTCAAGCAGAGGTGGGCCCAGATGGCAAGCTTCCAGTTTGAATGTGGGTGTAGTTGAATTCATAGCTTTGGCTTATGTTAATAAGCATTTTAACACTTAGACCTCCTGTCAGAAAAGGAAAAAGAAAATAACAGGCTGAGCTATTGCAGGGGGAAAAGAAAGAAGAGAAAGAAAAGAAAGAAAAGCAAAACAAAACCAATCTCAAAGAATTTTAAGGCTGGTTTCAGCTGAGATCCAAGCAGGGATGATAGTTCTTGCTATCCTCACATAGACTGCCTGCCTTTAGAGCTTAATGATGTCTTCACTAATTTGAGAAAGATCACCACTGAACTGACTCTTAGACTGAATATGAAGAGGGCAGCATCTTCATAAGTTGCCAATTACCAAGAAGAAAAACATAAGCTGGAATTTTTTTTGTTTTACATTTTGCAACAACAAATTAAAGGCTTAAAATATTGAGGTGTTCCCCACACAAAATTATGTATCAAGGTAGAGAGGGGAAGGAGAAAAAAAGGAGTTTATATTAACATCCAAACTCAGATGGGGATTGATGGCACCTTTGATTCTAGCAAGGATTAGGAAAGAAAGTCAAGAATGGCCTTAAACTGACTTTCTGCGCAGGCAAGTGAAAGCAGCATAAGTAGTCAGGAACAAAGTGTCACAGTTTGATTAATATGCAAACCTTTAGATCTTCTTTATCTTACATTCAAGGTTTCAGTTCACTCTGGGGTGGTTTCTATTAATTTATCTCCATTTGAAGTAAAACCAAATCATTTTTCATACACTGACATCTTTTTGCCTTTGAAAATTATACCTGATTCAGCAAGAGGTACAAACAAACGTGAGTCCCATCCATACATTCAAAAAGTGCATTTCTGCTCAGTTCATTTCTCTTGCAGAGTTCTGGTGCTCTGTCCTGCTGATTATGGAGCACTGTACCACAGAAAGAAATAGATGAGCATTACTGACAAGAAAGATTTTTATGTGCATGGATGAAGGTATTTAATCCTTCTTTAGGAAGCCATGTCCACTACTGAAGTCAATCAACTTGTCAAAGCTCTCATTCAATTCTCAACCAAGTTTTTTTCCAGCGTAAATTTGGACAAATGCATGTTTGTCAATCTCACAGTCCTCAGCAGTACCTGCCCAGTCACTTCCACAGCTCGTCCCTCTTCTGAGGAGCACCTGATTTTTGTTCCTTAGACAATTTCTGCATCCACTGTACTGGAACCTCCTTGCCAAGACCTCTATAACTTGCAGTTTGGTCTCAGGCCCTCCTCCTACAGTTACTCTATCCCTGATCTGCAGCTATCTAGAAAACCATTTTATATGGCAACATATAATCATTAAGCAAAATATGAAACTTTGGTTTTGTCAACAGTGAGTTTCCAACTTGTTTGTATATTTTATTAATTTTTAATTGGTGTTAAGCATCTAGCACTAGTAGTACCCTTTAAAATCTCAGCATGATTCATCTTTCTCCTCCTCTCCCCTAATACCCTTATACGTGCATCTGATGGCATTAACTGTACTCATCCAGCACAGGACATCAGGCAAAAGTATTTGACTCATATTCCACATCACTGACCACCTTCAGCCCAAGAGTTAGGCTAAGCCTTTAACAAAAGGCTACAAACACAGCACAAGATAAACAGCCATTTCTTATACACCTTTTTTCCCTGCAAGATCCCAAACATCATTCTCCACCAGCAATAAATTTCTGTGAGAATTAAATTTCTCTCACACTACCCCATTGATCACTACAACAGGCAGATGCTAAGATCTTCCTCAAGGGAGAGTGCTGCATTTCCAAAGTCCCATTATCACCAGGAACTGGAAAAGCCCTACGTTTCCAAGCAAGAGTGAACTTTCAGAAGAGTCACTCTGCCTCAGAGACATATTATTTTACACTGTATTAAAAGCAGCAATAGTTAAATGTTTTTCTCTCTGTGCCTTTTTCTCCCCTTCCTGTGCACTTCACTATATTAAACATTATCAGACAGTTAATAGCCCAAGAAAGGCTTTTACCCTTCAAACACCAGAAAATCCAGACATGCTCTCTAAGTCTGGCAACCTCGCTCGTGTTTTAGTACACTGAATTCAATAACTGACTTATCAGATCAGACACTTCAGGGGTCTGTTCATCATCATCCTAAAAATCCCATCTCTCTTCTCAAAGGTCAGAGGGAGGTGCCCAGTGTGGGAATTTCTGCCACCCAAATTCCTGTTCGCTTTTTGCCATTTTTATACCATGACGAAATCTTGGCACATCCTTTCTGACAATGACTGGATTTTCTTTGGGTTTTAATTTAGTTTTGGAGAACAGTTGTAGTCAGACTCTCATTTCAAAGACTAGTGCAGATATTTAAAGAAAGGGCTCATTTACTCCTAAGTAGCTTGCAGAAAACTTTCTTCTCAATATGTGGCCTTCCTCTCCTTCCCCTCCTTTCTTCCATAATCACTATTTGTAATTTGTTATATGTGCCTAATTAAACGTGGGATGAAACAGATCTGAGGTCTCAAATTTCAGCTTATCTTGGTATTTGTACAAGATGTTCCCATTTTAATAATTAACTGACCTAAAACACTGAGAAGATTATAAATCTTCTGCTGGTTAGTACAGCATAATTAACTATTGTAGTATTCACTGTATTGTAAGAGTATTTTCATTTCATAAGCATACTTCTAAAATATGCAGGAGTGAGAAAAAGATAAAAGACATGTTTGCCTCCCAAGCCACCAGGTAAGCATAAGGTTAAAAGGGTTAGAGTGAAAAAACCACTAGCAAAATGAGATGAGAAACAGTATATCCATGGCCAACTGCTTTGCCCGTTAAATATTGTCTGCAAGGTGAAGAAGAGGCAAGAACGAAAAATAATTTCCCTGTTGTTTGTCTCTTCCATACAATTTCCCTTCTGATAACTGTATCAATAATGAGACACAAAAAAAAGCTTCATATATAAAGGGCTGTTTTTCCAAAATTTTCAACATTTCATTGAAATAGGCGGTGGGGGGAAGATATTTAGTAACAGCAAATTATTTAAAACAAGGCTCTCTTTAGGAACACACTGGCCTATAAAAAACAAGGAAGGCATTGGGGCTGCTTCCCTCAAGCCTCCACATTTGGCAGCCAAGGAGCAGAGGGAGGGCTGTTGAAACAGTTGAGGAATTAAGTGATATTTTATAAATTCCTCTGTTAGACTTGGGCACCTATACTTGGTCCAAAAGGAAAAGACAAGCCCAAGTTTGCCTTTTTTAGGCTCTTGGGCTCTATTTTCTGGATTGAAAAATCAGGCCTAAGAAGTGGGCTGTGTGTGCAGAAGTTTCCCTCTCAGCTAGGCTGACGAAAGCGTCGATCACCCTCGTGAGGTGATGCGTGGGTCTGGCGTCACCACAGACCCCAAAGAATGGAGAGGCTGGAAAAACCAAGCCAGACAGGAAAGGGAAACAGACAAGTCTAGAGACATTCCCCCCAAGCTGATGAGCTGACTGGCTCTGGAACAGCAGTGATTACTCACTGGCTGTCTCTGAAGACCCTCAGAGTTCCTGTGGTCGGGTGCCTGATAAGAAAGAGGGGGAAAACCCTTCCCTCCTGCAGCATCAATGTCAGGGCTGCAACTCCCACCCACTCAGTCACACACTATCGTTTTATCAGATGCAAGGTTATTTCATCAGGACACAAGCAGGCTCTGGCTGCTAGATAAAGTAACCCAGAGCTTTCCTGCACTTGCTGATGAATCCATAAGAAGTCTTGCTGGGGAGTGGGAGCAGAGAGCAGGTACAACATCTCTGCCTCATCACCTATCCAACAACACCCTGGACTACCCAAGGAGTGGGAGCACTAACTCAGGGACACAATGTCTCAAATACAGTAGCTATGAAGGGTATACAGCAGGGGGGCAAATCAAATTAGAAACAGTTTTGGCCCAAATTTCAGCCAAAACACTTGAAATCATTTAGAAAAATGATTCCCATTCAGATTTGCTTCACATTCAGTTTTGCTTTGAATTCTACATACTGTGAAATGCCTGGAGTTTCTAACACTGGATTTAGCAACTACAGACTTCATGGCAATACATGCCAATATAAACAAATGATAATGGGAACCAACACACCACACCTGCTTTTGAATAATATGTGAAATATTATTTTTGTACACTTTAAGTCAATACTGCAGGTCTCACAGGCTGCAATAATGGGTCAAAGACTTGCAAGCACAATCCAGTAAAAGCTGTAATTGTTTTATAATTTAATAATATATTACGAAATTGAAGACTACTCAGAAGCTTTAATAAACACACAAAGTAGTTATCTACTTATCTATTAGAGACACAAGAATTATTACAATTATTCCCTGAAGTTTTCCCTGCCTTACAATTTTCTTCTAAGTGCTGTTCAGAGAGATAGAATTTTAAGCATAAAAATTATCTGATTTGGGATAGGTTCCTGGGGGACAAGAATGAATGCAATATGACCTTCTATAAGGAAAGAATATATCCAGAAATGCTATTAATCCTGCATCTTTCTGGCCTTATTTTACTCCTTTTTACTTAGTAAGGCAGGAGGCAACACTGTCCATCCAGCCCCACAAGGACATTGACATTTCATTCACTTTCTTCCCCACTGAAATGCAGCAGCTGAAATGTAACTAAAGTATAGGGAAGCCTTGAGATTTTGTCTAAGTTAAAAAAAAAAAAAAGTGGGGGGGGGAAATACTGCTGTGCATTCTTGTTCTAACCTTGCATTACCTCCTGCATTAGTAGAAAGAAAATTCTTTATGAACTATGAATTTACCAGCTTTTAACAGGCAGACACAAGTTATCAGACTATATTAACTGTATTATTTTGGAGGTGAGTTTACATAACAGAACTATTCCTGCCAAAAGTAGCAGAAGAGCTGGTGAACACTGTTGATTAAAGAGATTTTCAGCAGGATTATTTTTCCTGTTGTAGCTGCCAGAAATTATTTCTGCTGTCTTGTCTGACTTACTTCTTTTGAACCCATTTGATACAGAGACTTAAAATGACCATTTTATTCATTACCCTCAAGCCCTGACAGCACAGACTGAGCCGAGACAGAGCAATGTTGCATGGAAATCAGGACTCTCTAGGGGAAAAAAATAAGTGATCAATTTTGGTTTTATCTTTCTAGGATAATTCGTGAGGACAGACAAGGTATCTTTATGACTGAAATCTAATTTTCCCCTCTAAAAGTAATGTCATGCATTTAATCTAGCAAGAAAAACCATATGCCCGTTAACAGATCTTGTAAATCCTGGTTCAAAGGAAGAATTCATCAAGTAATTGCCCCAACATAGCTGTACTAAAAGGCCAAACTGTCCACCAGCAACTACCCAAAGAAAGAAGAAAAAAAAAAACCCCAAACTTTTGTCTAGATGCTTTGCCATTCAGATTCTGCTTCTGTTTGTATTGTTTTTCTTATTGTTCCACCTACAGTTGTCAGTATAAATCTGCAGTAGCCCTAGCAGGAAGCTACAGCTAATAAAGCAATTCAGTCACAAAGAGTATGAGGAGTTCCCCTAAAACTTAATCTTTCAAGACTGCTTCACAATTCAGCTGCTGTGCAGAACATATTCCCAGATTGGTTCCCAAATAAGAAAGAAAAGTTTGTTGCTATGGTCTTGCGAGAGGAAGGATAAATGGAATTATCTTCTGTCAGTCTAAACAAATACGACCCAAGGTTCTCTCAGACCATGGTGTTTCAACAGATCAGATCATCTTCTGCCTGTAGGAAATGCAGACCAGCAAGAACCAAGAAGCACTTGAATAGAAGAAATTACACCTGTTCTGTCATTCCTCTGATGTTTAAATCAAATTAATTTAAGCAGTTTCATAGCTTAGTTTAAGATGTTGAAATTCTTAGTAATTAAAAGCTGCATTCAATCAACTACTCCCTGTCTGCAAGGAGAGATATTTATTATATATAAATATGTATAAACATATTTAGATTCTGCTTTCCTGAATGTACAGTTAACACTGATGACAGGCATCATTCTCCAGACTTGTTACCTGCTCCCAGAATGCTGGTGCCTCACAGCAGGAATCCCAAACAGGTTATCACTAATCCCAGTGAAAATGCACAGAGGACAATGCAAACTTCTGGAGAATAGGAACAGAACATGGAAAAACATGGGGAAGAAATCTGAGCAACACTCTAGCTTCTTACAGTAGGAATAGTTGGTTTTTTTTAAAAAAAAAAAAAAAAGGTGTCAACCAATAAAAAAGGAATTGATGCCAGACAGGCATTGTTTTGCTCCTAAGCACGGATTTTCACAGGCCTGGCTGAGGAGAACAAACCACCTGGGCAGAACTGGGATGCACAACTGATGTGCTGCCACTATTTGCCTTTGCATATTTTAAACATGTTTGCTTTATTTCTGGCCTCTAAACCACAGTAAACCAATGGGACATGAGATTAATATTAAAAATAGAAACCCCAACAATACTCAAAATCAACAGTAGTCTTAATCCTTTACATATAAATATAAGAGCTACTGTAAGGTTTCACAACCCTTGACAATTTCTCATCTTCCTTGGTCTTCAGGCATCTTCTTCCTGCTTTATTAACTGGGAAAGAGTCCAGAAGTACCTTTTGTTGGGCCCATTAAAAACTGAGCTATTAAAAGTATTAATTCAAAATTATTTAACTATGCAACCTTGTGGGAATGGTGTAAAACTTGGAAGTGCAAAACACATAAGGGAAAGATGATCATCCAGGTTCATTTGATTTAAAACCATTTCTTACTTCTCCAGAAGAAATTTATCTTTCTAGGAATTTAATTTATTAAGGCAGCACCTCTACTTGTAGAGTTTTTTTGGTTTGGTTTTCTTTTTTTCAAAAAAAAAAAAAAAAAACAAACCACAGGAAACAGCATAAAAAAAAAAGATTTAGATTTCACTGGTAGTGGCAACCCATAGCCTGAATCTATAATGACTTTATTAATTATACATTGTTCTCAATGCGTAATTATGTAAAGTGTAACAAATTTGGTCTGATTTAGTTTTCCCTTATGTAGCAAGAGTACATCCATATTTAATAAGACCACTGGAGCAAAAGTGAAAGCCTAAACACTCTGCACTGTCCACAGTTATGAAGACAGTAAATTAGAGCTCCAGCATGGGTCCTTTGAGAAAACGCAACAATTAAAAATTGTACCCAAAAATTACTTTTTTTAGTGGAGAAATAAAAATACGAAACACCATGCTCCCACATTTTTTCTACAAAGCCAGTGATACTTTCAAATTTACATCAACGACATTTATTATGTATTAGCTTTCAGGCAAAACACTAAAAACATCATCTTGTTTCAACCTGCCTGCAACAGGTCATTCACTTTTGTGAGTACTCTACCTAATGTTTCCAAGCATTCTTTCCAATGGTATTTCAGCTCTCTTCTCCCTGGCATTTCAAACCATATCCAGATTCTCCAAACCCTCTTTATTTAGCCCCTAAATTTGTCAGTTGTGTAGCTTTAGTCACTGTTGTAGATAGAAAATCTAGAAGGCTGACCCAGAGATAACAAAGGAGCAGCTCTGTAGGAAGGAAGCCCAGGAGCACAGCAAGATTTTGCTGTAGGAAACATGCCAGGAAGTCGCATCACAAATAAGCCAGAAGGTTGCAACAAGCTTAGATCTGAGGCAATAGGAAAAGAGAGGACTGCAACATGACCAAAATAGAGAAAGGGCAAAATAACGCAATAAATTTCCAAACTAAAACTTGTTTCTCCCTGCAATGCTCAAATATAAAATCCCTCAGACTTTTGTCTCCAAAAACTCCAACTGCAGTTTGTGAGAAGAGTTTCTTACCCACATTACCCTTAACAGGCTTTCTTCTGAATCAGTGTCAATGTGTATCTCATGCATCAAGAAAGTAAATCTATTTTTTAAAAATTCAAAAATAAGAAAATCCACACCATAGAGATAATGAAAAGCTACACCTCCTGCTACAGCAGATGCACCATCAGGGAGTTTGAAAAACTTTATGTTCTAACATCAAAACTTGGATTGAATTTTCCTAAGGACACTAAAAGGAATAGTTTTAGAAGTGCAAAACTTTTGCGGTTCTTCCACCAAAAGGAACTCAAAAGCCTGAAATACTCTATTCAGACTAATATAGCCCTATACTTCTTAAAGCTTTGCCAGCATCTCAGTTTTGAGAAAGTTCATAGCAGTTCTTTTTTTTCATGATATCCAGTTTCCACAGATTTTTATTTTGCAAAAGCCCCAGAGCAGGAGCAGAACAGAGAAGGACTCTGGTGGCTGACTTCTACTGGGCCCAATGAGCAACAGCTGAGGTGGTCTAAGCTCCCACATTCAATAATCCTGTAAAACTCGGCTTTTTATGGATCCCTTCCATCTTTTCTATATCCAATATCTTCATGAAACCAAGTCTAGCAATAACAGACTCATGAGAACGTAAATCTGTGCATTTGATTAAAGTCAGCCTGAGTACGTCAAAACAAACCCAGAAATAACTCAGTCTGCTTCTGGTAAATGATGCTTTGAAGCCATATTCCACCCATGCTTTTTCTCTGCAACTTCCCAAACTAAAATTTTACTCCTCTACTGCATGAGAAGTAAAATCCACTGTAGATTTTCTTCCCTTAAGATATTTCTCATTTTAAGCACTGCTGAGTGCATGAAACTTGGCACATAAAATATCACTGCAAAATAGTCTTCAAGGCCCTCAACATAAAAATCAAATCTAATATTTATAGCTAAAAAAAAAAAAAAGCTGGAGATGATGCATAAGGAAAACTCAGAAGAAACCTGAAGGCATCAAAAATACTAAATTAAAACCATTTATCTGAAGCAGAAGATAAGTTGAAGGAGTTTACAAAAGGAGGGAAAGCCGACAGTGATGAATATAGCAATTTGGAAACTGAGAAAGAAAGAAAAGCATGAGGAGGAAAAGTTATGGAGGAGGGAAGCAGGGAGGACTAATAAAATGAGAGAATTCAGAGGGAGTTAAGGAAACCCTGGGTAGCCCTGTATGCATCAAATTGCTTTCCATGGAAGTAAAACAGAAATGAGCAACCTCATCTCTCTTGTGACTTTACTGACCTCACTAGAGCTAAAATGATAAAACAGGCTGCAAAATACTAAGCTGAAGTCTTTGCTCTAAAACCCTCTCAAACCATTGCACAACAGTTCATCTCCCTCACAGAATTTTCAGTTCCATTATATAAAGACAGTTGATATATATACAGCTTTGACACTGAGGAAGGCAACAGTCTGGATTTAGGAAAGTCACAGGCTCTCAGGGATGGTAAGGGGCAGTGGAGCTGGGACATCTTTCTCCTGTTTTCTGCTACTGCAGCATTTGACATACAGCATGTGAGCCTTTTTGGTCTTTGTACTAAACATCCTCATCATTTTAGTAGACATGGAAACCATTTAATGATCTGCTTGCAGTGGCTTCCGAGACATTTAAGAAGAACGGAGATTTCTGTGAAGGTCTCTGGATTCAACATCTGCTCTTGCAGCTGCCTGTGACTGCAGCAGAATACATTCAACAACCCATGTGTTCCCTTGGCTTCCTGTGCTTTCAGTCATTTCTTTCCTGCTGCAAGGTACAAAAACCACAGACCTAAGACAGCAAAGAAACAAGATGCACAAAGTGCACATTGAAGAATTTCGTCATGGTCCAAAGTTCTTTATTATCACAGAAGTTTCACATAATCAGAAATTAATTGCTTAACAATGGCAATCACTGATAGAACAGATGTTAATGTTCATTACCATATTTAAAAACTGGCTAGACAGTTAAACAAGCCTAAAGCCATATGAACATTACCCCACAGAAGTAATTTTAATTCAACTAAAACGTTCTTGAGTACTTGTGTTGCATCTTTGGATTGCTGACAGCTGTGTCCAGCCTCCAGGCCATCTAATCAATACACCTTTTCCTGATCATCTATAGATGAGTTGGCTATTTATCCCAAGATCCCTTGGAAAATGGCAAAAGCAAGGCACTGTTTCAAGTACTGAACTTTGCAAGAGGCTGAAGGACATCAAAGTGCTTTGCAAATTATTCTATTCAAGTTTCTTGAGCAATAACTCTGGTTTTTTAATAACCTTGAATAGCACGTGGAATTTGTTTCTTCACCCAACAGCTTAGCTTCTCTGTACTGCTTATCCTGCACACTTCCCACGGAAGCCACCCACCACCTTCTTTCATGCTGGCCCATACACATCAAGTGTTCCAGCTGAGTGTGAAAACAGAACCTTTTCATGCCACCAAACTGACCAAGGACACCTTCAAAAAAGCAAAGACAAGTGCAATTCAAACAGGCTGCCAATCCAAACCAGTGATGCTCTGTCCCTAAGGTTTCTCCAGCTGCTGGAGAAATCAGACACAGCCTCAAATGGAAAAAATTGTACAATTTTAAGAGAATACTGCATTTTTCTGCCACTCTATATTCATAAATTCAACTAACTTTTTTCACCTCACTCCTTAGCTTTTTTGAGATGATGTACTGGGAGAGAGGGTTGGGGTAGGTTTTTTGTTTCTGTACCTCCTATATTGTGCTCTCTTCACTTTGAGGGGTTCAATTCTTATCTTTCCTTCCTCTCTTATACACTGATTTTTCTCATGGTGTTCAATATTAACAGCATTATCAATGACCTGAAAAAACAAGTGGCTAACAATTAACTTCTAGTTATAGCATCTCAGTAAAAAAATTTTGTGCCAGACCAGATAACAGAAGTGATTATCCAGCACTTGGGAAGCAGCACTGTGGGTAAGCCTCCTCAAACCTGGTCTCAGTGGACAGAAGGCTCCTTGGCAACTGCCATGAACAAGTCACCATGACAGAAACTTTAGAAGGTTTTGACACTTATCAGTGAATTCAATCCTACTATTACATTCCTACATAAAACATGGCAACAATCAGGAGAATTTTAACCCATCCATCTTCTTACAGCCAAGCACAGACTGGAAGCCCCTCTGTACATAAAGTGAAAAGATCAGCATATGAAACTTATTAAAATGTTTCCTTCCTTTTGTACCATTGGAATTTATATAATAACTTGGACTTCAAGCACATTCCAAACTCACCAGCCACTCGACCACCTGCTGCTTCCTGCAAGCTCTGCTGGCTGGGGCATGTTCTTTCCCTTCAGCCAAGTTAATGCTGCATTTTGGATCCTTGGCTGGCATCAACATGGAGACGCCAATTAGCACATTTTACCATGACAGCCACCACATCTTCCAAAGAACCTAAGGATGCTTTCACATCTTTTTTTGGGAATTGAGTTGTTAGCAAACCCCATGGGTTCATGTTCCTCTAAAGAAAAGCTAAATACTCTTCTACACCAGAGATGCAAAAGGGTGGAATCAAAAATGGCTCACAAAGCTATTTTAACACTGAGGTGGAACAAAAATTAGAAATTAGCAGAGAGTAAATTAAGTCATGGCTGGAAATTAACTCATTAATGAAAAAATAGAGTTTGCTGGTGTCATTTTGCTTTTTGGGGGATTTGCAACATTCTTGATGCAACCTACTTGTGAGTGACAGACACTTGTCCATGATTTGCACCTTTATGAGGAGGAAGAATAGCAACAATCCAGTAAAAAGCAGAGCAACATGTTAGTCTTTCCAACAGACATACCACCAGGGACATTGCAAAGGATGATCTTAAAGTAGACTGTCACCAATCCTTTGTGCAACTTGTTTTCTAGTTCACCAAAGTTTATAAAATCCCTAGGTCTATAATGCAAGACAGTATCTGGGCAAAGACAGGTATCACATCTTCATGATAAAGATACAGCATGGGGCTGAATGGCTGAAGAGAAAATAAAATAGAAATTCTCCTGCAGAGTTTTCTTAGAATCACTGAAAACATTCTGGCTTGGAGCCTCCAAGCCAAGACAAACTGAGGGGCAAGCACCTTCTGTCTGCTTTGAACCTGAGGCAGCTCCACAAGGAGCTCCTGTGCTCAGCTACAGACATGCAGAACCTCTGTCCAGCTCACAGGGATTCCTGCAGACTTGTGCTTTCCTTGGAGTAGTGCAAAAATTCATTCTGATGCTTCAAGCAGACAATAAAAGGGAAGTACAATGATGAGAAGATGTTATCATCCAACCAATCAGCAAATGGACTTTTCCATACTACTCCTGTAAACTCATCTTCCAGTGTTCAGTAGGATGTAGAGAAACATCTCAAGAATCTTACAGGCAGTAAGAACTAGCAGCTATTGTTAAGCATCTATTAAATTCTATATGTTTTCCTATAAGGGTTTTATACTGTTTTGAGCTGAGTAGCTTCAATTTAATTTCATCAGTCAGCCTGAGGCCAGGGGAGTGCAGGAGTGATCTATTATGGGTCTTGAAATTATTATAAGAACCGTTACCAATTTTTGAGGCAGTTTTATTTAATGGCATCCATCACAGCCCTGCATCCCCTCATCAGTCCTGCCTCAGCACAGCCTTCTCTCAGGCAGGATAACTAAGCCTTCAGACTCCAAAGGGCACTGGGAACATGTGCCCTGCAGCAGCACCTCAAAGGTCAAAGTTTAAAATTAGGTTTTGCTGTTTCACTTCATATAAGCAATTTTGGACTAATAGCTGTCCCATCTCTTATTCACCCTGAGTGCTAAGTCATGCTGTGAAAGCCCTGCAAGGCACACCTAACAATGACTTCATTTTTTACTGCTAACACATTCAGGCATTCTCCTTGAGCCAGCACAAGAATATTATTTACATTACAGTTAGGAAGTAGACAGATGCTGCATTTTGATTGGTTTCACACATTGTATTTCTAGGATTCAGAATTTGCACTCAGCCAAATGGCTGAGCACCCCTGAGACTCATTACTAAATACAGAGCGATCTAGACAAATGTTACTGTTCTAATAATTTGTACTCCTCAAAGGCATCAGCCATGCAACAACACAGCAACAGTTTCAAGGCACATGTAAAAGACTTTTCATGCTTATCAATTTGCATATTGGAAACAGCAATTCTCTTCCTTAGAGTTAACAAATGAGATGCCCAATTTACTGCCCATGTTTTTACAGGTTGGTATTTGCAATTCACTACATTCAAATCAAAATGTAGAGGATGGACTTATGATGTTTAGCAGAGAGGTTTCCAGCACTATATATGTATCAGCAGCAATATCTTTCCACCCTAAATAACCACTGTCACTTGCAACAGCAGGCTCAATTCTGACTTCATCCAGATGCGTGGGAGTTTATGCATGAGCTCCTGCTTATGCCTAGATTTTTCACTTCAAGTATAGAATGTGTGCACCTCCATATCATCAGATAGTGGCAGTCCTTGTAATTATCTTGTCTCCTTCGATTTTTCTTAGGCTTTCCAAAGATTACTCTCCCTCTCAGAAATTATTACACCCAAGAAAATTATATTCATTAAATACAATGAAGCAATGCTAATATCAAGGACAAGAAAGGAAAAGGGTCTGAGCTTTTATCCTTTTCATTCAGGAAAGCTGAATGAAATTATTTTTATTGTAATCCTGGAATGGGAAAAGAGCAGGTCTCAGGTTTTAAATTCTGTAAATCTCCAAAGCACTATTTTTTCCACAGACTTCTTAACCTTATCTTTAAGATTTCAAATTTCTTCACTGAATGAAAATTTATCTGCATCTTCCAAAAAACATGATTCCTGGGCTAAACAAGTACCTATGTAATACCCACTCAATGCATTCAAATATCCAGTGAGATAATTCGTACTTCTCCCCTTTGCCATTTGCATTTAAATAGCCTGGCATTTTGCTGGGAAGAAAATTTCGTTTAAAAGGCTATAACCTGTATTAGTTATACTTTTGTGAACAGAAAATTAGAATTACTAAAATAATTATACGAAAGCTCTCAAGAAGCTGAGAGACACCAACAACAAAGGCCAAAGTTGAGCTAATGCAAAGTTCTTTGACTCCCTGAGATCTACTCAGTATTATCTGCAACTTTGGAAATTATGTTATTCCTCTCTAAGTCCAGTAGCTGTATTAAACTGATAACACATGTCTATATATCTTAGGGAAAAGCAATAAACCCTGCTGTGAAACACTATTTCCGTAGTATCTTGGAGGAAAGATAACTTTTTCCACAAACTCATTTTTCATTTCCACAGCATTGTCTTCTCTTTCAAACAGGATATAACATGATTCCACAGACATCTTCAAAAATGAGTGTTTATCCAAGCCCACTTTTTACACAAAAGAGCCCACCTCAAGAAATTAATAAAAACAGAAATGCATTATATTTCCCCAGAAAGTGAAAGACAACACTGAGATCAGGAGAGCTGAACTATTTCAACTTATTTTCGAGGCAGAAAAATCACTTCCCATGGGTTAAAAGAAGAGTCTCGCTGAGAAATAGTATTTTTACAAATAGTCACTTTCATTCTCACTTTTCCCTGAGAAAAATAAGTAATTTGAAATGCTAACTGCATCATAAGACCTCAGGAATGGTGATTTCCCACAGCAGTTGTCTTTCCACCACTGCTCAAACACAACTTTCTTACTGTATTTTCTCTACCTTCTCTAGAAATATTTAGAAAAAGCTTTATATATGGGTTGTAATGGTACAAAGAAAAAGGCAGCAGCTCCCACAGTGCAGGGAACTCTTTAGTGCAGAAGAGACCCTTCAGTCCTCTTCATGCTATGAGCATCCCTGACATCCACAAGGACAACTGCTTACTCTACTTTTACAACTTGCTTTTCATACAATTTCCCATTGAAGATGTTTTTGAAGTATTAACACTACTGCAATGAGATAATATGTTATTATAATGCTATTGAAATAGAACAACTCAGAAATTATTGCTGTCAGCAGTATAATTGCAGAGGTAACATTACTCCTCAGCTGCTGGGGTGGGAGTGAAGCAGAGCCCCACAGCCCATCCAAACTTCTACTCCAGCACAGACAGAGACACACCAGACTTGGTTTGGGCTCTAGCAAAAGCAATAAATAAGGTCTCCTCCAGCCCAGCAATAATCACCTTCTGCTCAGCATTTAGAGTCCTCACCAAAAGCAGGGTCTGTGGCACTGTCTGCACATGAGGCAAATGTCCTTGGATTTGCTACAGAGCTGTCTGGAGACTGGGGAGGCTGGGGGAGGTCTGTGTCCCACAGACTGAATATCAGGACAATCCCACATAGTAAGTGAGGAAAAGGAAAAAGAGGAGGGAGTTCAAAGAAACTTCCAGAGTGAAGACAGTCAAGTCCCAGGTTAATCACTTAGTTCTAATAAAGAGAGACACTAGGGAACTGCATAAAGCCAAGATTTAAACAAGGGATTCCTGAGTGTAAGGAGTGTCTGAGCTAAGCCTCTGCTGTGACTAGATCAAGCCAGGGATTTGAATGTCGGCCTGACACAATCCAGTAAGCAATATAATTCAGTTATCAGTGCCTGACAGGGACAGGACTCCTTTGGAGCTGTCCTACTTTTATAAATAAATGTTTACTGCCGGCAAGATACAAAGATAAGTCATGACTTAGAGCCAGTTTATGACAGACTACAAGGTTCAGTGTCCTTCCCACAAAGTTTTAATTGACTTACATGAAGAAGAGCTGCAGCCACAGAGGTTGAGACCAAACCCTTAGAGAGTCCTAGAGCAGAGCCTTCCTTCCTTTTGACCAAGATTCTTAAGCAAAAAGGTATCACAAAAATAACCTCATAAAAACGTGTCTAGAGGAAAAATTGATAGCAAGCTCACAACCTTCACAAAATGCAGAGATAACTAGCCTACAGAGGGACAAAATAAAGCAGAGAGATTCCAAAATGCCCCCAGATTTTTAAGGAGATGGATATCTTACAATGATTATAATTCTGAAAATTACTGTTAAAGTTTAAAAAATTTAGCTACTGCTTTCTCTGAAGGTGCTGCTGAAATAGAGTCCTGAGATTCATGGCATGATATACTATGAAAATATACACATTTGCAAGCTACTGTATGCTCAAAACCACAGATAAAGCTAATACTCCTATTTTACAGTACCTGAAATAGTTTTATTACTGTATCCAGATGGACTCTTCCTGCAGATGTTAGAAGGGAGGGATAGAATGCAGGATGTAGATAAGCAGGGTCTCAAAGAAAGACTTTGGCCTTGGGATGAGCCAATTTGGGGCAACTCCAGATACAGAGTTTTGAGTTGGGGTTTTTTTTCTGAAATAATAAGGCTTATTTTGCCTTAGTTATATATGCTTAGTTATATAACACAAGCTTAGTGCAAACATGCCACCTGTAGGGTCACAGCAGACAATGATGAAGAGGAGAGCCTTCACTGGAAAGAAGGTCCCTGAAAATGCTGAAAGACCCCTAACTACCAGTAGGGCATGCACAACGCAATACAGTGACGTAGATTTTAGGAACTGAAAGTAGGAGGAGATTTACAGAAAATATTGATGAATATGTATCAGCATATACTATATAAGTGTGAGTTTTGCTTAATTTGTTTTGTATGTGAGGCAGGGTGAGTAGCCCTCCCTGTACTCTGGTTGGTTTTGCTTATGCTTTATAAGAACCTTAATTATACTTAATCACTTATTGCCAAATTTTGTATATGCTTAAATAAAAACTGCTGCTAAATTTAAATGTTTTGTTTGTTACATTGGACAGATAGAATAATATTCATAACATAGCAGTCTTAAGAAATAAAGGCATTGGGAATTTGTGTAACATCCCAGTATATCTCTCACTTCTAATGGCTTCACTATCCACATTTTGAGCAGTTTTTTGCTCCTCTTCAACCAGTCTGCACTGTAGGCAGCACTGTGCCATTACCACCAAGATGAGCTTTCCTGCTGCCTGCCTGAGTCCCTTGTTTTATTTTTTCCAGGTAAAATGGAGATGCAGAAAAGGTTATATCCATCTCTGTTTTAATACACTTCTTTTGCCAAGACCTTTCTTGCAGTCCAGAAAGTGAACGCAATAGAGCCACAAGACAGGAAATAATGTGTGTAAACATGACCTGACACAGGCCAGTAACCTTGCAGCTCTGAGCAACTGATTTCTTGCTCTTGCCATATTCAAGTACTAAGTCTGCCTTAAAATTACTTGTTTTCATAGTACCTGCACTGGCAACCAACTGTTCCAAATGACAGCTTATCAGAGATGCATATTTTACCCTCTAGGATGACTTTGCTTATAAACAAACCTAAAATCCCAATCTGTTGTCTGACTGGGAAAAAACTGCTGCCTGGTAAAAAAAACTGCCCATGCCCTGTTTTGATTTTCTTCTTAAATATGTCATCACAGAGGTGTATCCAATCTCTCTGATTGGGCCAGCAGCATGTCCAGAGCCACAAGAGATTGCCTCTGTCAGACATGGTGGAAGCCTCCAACAGCTTCTCACAGAACCTGCCCTTGTGACTACCCCCTGCCACCAAAAAAACAGGCCCTGTCAAGTCAACACGGTAATTTAGCAAGGCATTCAAAACCAATCATGACCCTGGTTGACTACGTCAAATGGGTAAAATATACCCCATTTAAAAAGGACAATGGTGTGTGGTGATGACAAAAAATAAAACCTCCAATAGGCTTACAGGTAAAATACCCCACTGAAAAACCTGGTTACCAGCTAGAAATATGTCATGGTCATACCACTCAGAATGGACAGATTCACAATGAAAAGGAGAAAAAAAGCACACGGCTCATTCAAGTCTGCTTGAAAAATATACAACACAACATCTAGCTGTTTAAATTCAGCACCACATCCCTTTTGCTGCCTGATGCAATACCTTACGCAAAACCAGCACAGGAATACAATGAACAGCCCCTGAGGCAGGGCAGGTGGAAGGGATAAAATACTACAGAAAAACACATGCCACTTATTCAGGCTACGGGGACTGCAAAGGAGAATAACCTGTGACAGCAGCCTTGATGCCTGCAATACACCAGAGAGGCAGGATTATTTGAGCAAGCACCTTTTCCTCTCAGAGAAAATAACAGTCAGTAAGCTTTGGGGAATGGGGGAGGTATGGACACACCACTGTTTAGAGTGCTAAACTTTCCATGCACAGCATCACACAGACTTCTGATACCTTCTTTCTCCTGCACAACCAGCTGACTCCTTTCTGTCCCTTCCCCGGCCGCCTGACCCTGTGTGTGCCCTGTACAGCAGCTCACCTTCTCTGTCCCTCACACAGCCACCTGACCCTGTGTGTCCCCTGTACAGCAACTCACCTTCTCTGTCCCTCACCCAGCCACCTGACCCTGTGTGTCCCCTGTACAGCAACTCACCTTCTCTGTCCCCAGCCCAGCCACCAGACCCTTCCTCCTCTCAGCAGGGCCAGCAAACTCCAACTAACCCTGGGCCAGCCAACCCCTCTTTTATAGCACTCATCCTCACTGGACACAGCTGTGGCTTGTTAAGGGTAAGATTGCTTCTACTCTTTTGTAATTTAGTACAGCTGCCCACAGGAGACAGCCCCACCCAGACAGTTGCCACTCCTTCTCATCCAAGGAGTGATAAACAGTAAGGAGGTTGTGGTGAAGCTTTTGAGGTCAGGATTAGGAAACCAAGTGGGAGAGAAGTCTCTTGGGAGGGAGCCGAGCCGTTCAGGGCTGCAGCTGATGATTAGCAGCACAGACCCCATCCAGCCAACAAGCTCCCATGAAATTTGTTGGCCCAGCACACATGGCACCAAGAAGGAACACTGGATGCACAGATTTGCAAAGCAGACATGGCTTCAGACTTCCAGAGTTACACTTGAAATGAAAAAACATGAGAATGGCCAAATGTGGTCAGATCAAATATTCCACCTTCCTGTGTTCTAAGAGCCATCCTAAGAAGAGGTCACATGGAAGCTAGAACAGGATAAAATTGAATAACACCTCCCTCAGGTCTCTCTTAACCTTTCAGATCCTAGCCCAGGCATGTACTAATATTCTGGGTTTTTGTGTCTTCACCAGTGAATATGACTGCCTGGTCCAGACCTGAGGGATTCATAAGAGTTTGGTCATACCTAATGGCTACCACCAACAGGACCTTCAGGTACTCCTATTCAAGAGCAAATCAGAGTTGAAAAACCTCATTGTGCCTTGTCATGGACAGGCAGAAGTAAAAGAATTTTCCCCTGTGTTTTATTTGCTCAGATGCAGGATTGCCTATCTGAAGAGGTACAGGACATCTCTTTCCAGGTCACTCAACTCTTCTAACACGATCCAGATTGGCCCTATGAGATTAAGAGACAGGGAATGCAAAACTCATTTACAGAGCCCTGCAAGCAGCAGCCACTGGTGACAGCCTGTGTCCCTGCACTGTGATGCAGCTCCACTCCCACAGCCATGAGCAGAGCACACCAGTGATTCAACTCTGTGCTCCTGACTATCACCAGAGTTACAACAGCTGAACCAAGAGGAGACCTCACTGGATGCTCACTCTTTTTCTGTTGAGTCATTTCAGCAGTTTACAAGGTACAGTCCAGGGCAGAAGTTTAGTTATAATGCTAATTTGGCAGAGAACACAAGACACTTGCTTTATCCTCACCAAAAGCAGCAAATGCTTGCTTTGTTCAGTTTAATTGATAGCAGGTTCTACACACTGCAGATATAAATGACTTTCACGGACTTGACTTAGCACCTAGAACAAAGAGACATGTGAAAGTAGAAGGCTATTATTTGTGAAACAAAATTGCATCCTGTATTTATAAACTCTGTGCTATGTTCCCTACTTCAATGAGTTCAGTAATAAACAGCCTTACCCTCAAGTTTCTCTAACTTTGTTTTATTTACTTCTGTTCACAATGTTCTCATAACAATATAAGCCCTAATTTTATCCTAAAGAATTAGGAACAAGGCCTGAAATAATATTTGCTTTTGTTGCCTAACCTATACAATTGTCCTCCCCTGCAACAACTGTCACCAGAGATTTTGATGTCCTGTACTACTGCAAATATAGCAGAAGAAAACTCCCCTCCCGCACAGTTTTCGCTTTTCCAATAAACTAAGCATGAAAGGCAATCCATGTACCAAGCAGAGTTTTTCACTTGCAGCAGCCTCCCACTGCTTGATCTGGAAAACTTCACATCCCAACCATAAACCTCCCACCTACAGTAGAGTAAGATATAAAGGAAATGAGTCAGGAACATTTCTCAGGCTTAAGAACTTAAAGATGAATTCACACACAGAGGAAAAAATGTACAAAACTGCAGCCCAGCTTGCAGAAACATCACTAAATTCTCTATGGCAAAACATTTGGTTAAGAGCAAAAGAAACTACTAACGATCAAAATTTGTTCTTATAAAATATGAGACAGATTTCTTACTTTATAATTATCATGCAGCTACAAAATAGTAGTCCTGTTACAGGTACAGTACCACTAAATACAAGAAAAAAAAATCTATAATGACCAGCTTAGCCATCAGCCCATCACAAACTGAAGCAGGGGAAATTGAGATTATAGACTAGAGCAAAAGAAGGCCCACTGAATGTTGTGTCAAATTAACAACAGATAAAACCAAAAGAGAAACTTTGTAAATGGTCAGAGCACAAGGAGATTACTGCAAGGGCTGATCCAAAAACTGTGTCAATAGTCCATCATGAGGTAGGGAGAGACCAGATGGACCAACAGAAGATGTTCAATCAGATGGTCCCAAGTAATTATATAATCCACAGTTTAAAACATACCAGAAGTGATAGAGATCATCGTGCTTCTGTTCCCATCTGTCCCTGGCTCACTTGCACAAAGCTTCAGAGCCTCTTTCCAAAGGGAAGTGCTGCTGTTTCCAGGCATACAGAATGCACCAGGTAATAAACCTGCACGGCTTGAGCTCACCTCCACAAAATGCTTTGAAATATATCAGAATTCTTGAAATAGAAACTTTACAGACACTGTCCCAAAAATTTGGGTTCTAACACCATTCCAGCCAAGGCAAACATAGATTTCAGGCGCAACTGAAGGTCAGTGTAACTCTTACTAGCACACTCTGAATGGACAGAGCAAATGAGTCACTAGAAGTAGTTGTTTCCAGCCACTTCTTTTCAAAAAAATTTTAAAAAAATCACAGCTACACTGGTTCTCCTTTTGTTTTAGTGGTCATTTTGTGCTCTACTCGGATCTTCTACTGCATATCAGACACAGCCAGTGGTACTCTTACTACTAACCCAGATAACCTAGACTACCTACACTACTAACTGCCTGCAACTAACACCCACGAGCACAGCAGGGCTCTGAAATACACAACACAGTTTGCCTCCTGCCAGCCACAGACCACATAACCTGTTTCTCAGCTTGTGCTCAGCATGCAGCCTCCCTGCCACAGACTTCAGCTGTTGCCATTCAGTGGAGAACGTAAAAGGTTACACTCCTCTTCTCTATGGAGCAAATTGCTGGAAGGGAGATGAAAAAGGAAAGAGACCAGAAAAGAAGCGTCAGGACGACTGTCCCGCAAAGCTGCCTGCATCAGCTGGGCTGGACAGAGAGCAGGCAGCTTTATCAAAAATATTCACATGTGGACAAGGTGCGAAAGAGAATGATCACCCACACGGAGACAGTTACCTTTCTATTTCGAGGGAGGCCATCATCTTTAAAGATGGGCCTTCATTGTACAGATCATCTGACAATACATCAAATACAGGTTTTCCTAATTTTTAAAGAACTTGTGTTTTTTATTCCCATCTCCTGCATTCGGAATTCCCTTCCCTGCAGCAGTTGCTGTGGCCAGGCCATTTGCAATGGAACGTGATCCCTTCCTCCAGCTTTACTGTCCTACTTCCTTGCAGACTGAGCTGCCTGACCTGCGACTGAGCCTTCCACTGCGACCAGCTTCATCAGGGATCCCACCTCCTCGCTGTCTAATGAGCTTAGAGAAACCCTGAACATCTTGTCATGGTTTTACTCTAACAGATTATTTTTCCTTAACTGAGATGGGCTGGGGGCATTACCTCCCCCCCTAGCTGCCCTTCACATGCTAAGGCTGAGCTGCTGAATTCAAAAGCAAGGTTGGGGTGGATCCCCCTCCCTTTCAATTTCTACTGGTCTGTCTGACATTTTGAAGTTCAGAGGGCCCTATATGCCAGCAAAAGAAATAATTTCTCACATGGCCAGCAGAAGGTTCCTAATGAGAACAACAAATTAGCAGTAGTAATGGATTACAAGAAGTAAACTGCATTTTGCTCATCTGCAGCAATGCTCTGCCCCCCAGGGACAATTTTTATAAATACAATACTGTTGATATTCAAATGTTTCCCCTCAAATCGAGACTCTCAGCTCTTTATCAGTGGCAGGTACTATTGTCTGTGTAAATGAACCGTCACAATAATCCAAGGGGGCAAAGAGCAGGCTGGAATTGTAAACAGCTTGCACAGCAGCTCCAAAGCAGGCCTTATGTAATCTGCAAGTTTCCTGTTCATCTTCATAAAATTCTGATTTTATACAGCAATAGTGTAAAGCCAGTTAAACACAAGAAAGATTTTATAGGTTTCCAGAGAGCTGATGTCATTTGGGAACAGTGTACTCTGTTTATGCATTACATCTGAAAAAAAAAAAACAACAGAGATACAAATCACAAAGAAACACAGTGAGTGTTTTACAGTTTCATAAATTTAAGGATATGGATATGCAAGGACCAAAATTTTAATCTTTAAGCACCATACTTTATGGACACAAAAAGATTCATTTTAACTTTTCAGTATTTAGAATGTGAGCAAAACATGCTTCAGCAGAAACAAATAGATCATGCATTCAAATAGCACTAACTAAAAATATTTTATTATTGTTGCTCCATTGCACAAGTTCAAAGGCAGCAGCCTGAGCATGTAACAGTGCACATTAATAAGAGATGCTGTGAGAAGAGACACACAGCACATCTGCAGTTCCTAGCACATGCTCTAGTTTAGCTGATTATTCCATCAATTTCTCTTTTCTCTTCCCCCTTTTGCTCTCCATCAAGAAGGAGCAGGAAGAATGAATGCACAACAAAGGGTACCAACTCCCAGCTGGTGAAATGCAATGTTACGTTCTTTGTGGCTGTACATTCCTCTGCTGCCTATCAACACAAGTGCTGCTCAAATGTGTAACAGTAGAAGTTTAATCAGCACTCATCTGCAGCCAGGAAACATGCAAGTACACAGACCAGCAAAGATAATGTGCTCCCAAATACAAATTTTAAAGAACATAAAACCTGGACATAATTTTACTTTTTTTAACCCAAATTTTATCACTGCTCCACAGCTGCATCTCTCCTGCAGTAAAGCATCTCCATATGACAGCAGCTGAAAGGTATGTCAGCCTTGCTTCAGTGGGGCAGAAAAGTACCTTCTGTTTAAAGAAGCAGGACTTGAGTCATCTTAACAGGCAAGATTTAACACTAAATTGCCCACCAGCTTCTGGGGTGACACATGCAACACTGTACATGGAAATGTCAGTTATGGCTAAGGTTCAAGTACCAAAAGTACTCAGAGGTACTTGAGGCATGGCACATCACAGGATTCCACACATACCTACCTGCACACTCAGACACACAGAAAGAAGGCACCGCCCATGTTTTAGAGGAGATTCACACTATGGCCAGAACACAGATCCCTGGTTAAACGGAGCAAACACACCTGACATGAAGGTGTAATGATCACAGAAATTTCTCAGTGAAATCAAGTGGATGCCTAGGTGCTCTGCTGCCTTTGGTTTAAACCTTAGCCCAGTTTCAAACCTGAAGGCGAGGAGAACATGGACAACACATTTAAAAGGCCTCACCACGCACCAGAGCAAGGAATCAATCCTGTAAATCCCTCACTTAGCCTTTTCCCCAATCCCATTTCACTCATCACAAGTGCTAATACTGCCTCATAAGCTTACTTTGAGAGAGGTCAAGAAGCAATAATGTGTAATCACAGAACCAACAGATCAGAAGCCATCCTTATTCAGCACTGCACCACTTGGACTCAGCAACACCTGAGCATAGCTCCTAGGTCTGAACTTCATCAAAACACATAGAAAACTTTTTCCTATATATCAACAAGATGAGGCACAGGGTGTTCTCACAAGTGGGCCTAATATCTACTTTGCAAACAAAACAAGTGAGACAAAGATGGGCTCATGCTCATCTCTCACCTCAATGGTATCTCAAGTAGCACTTTCAACTACGACTCCCAGCTGCTTGATGTGGTCTTGCAGTGCAGTAAAGTACAAGTGCAAAGCCAGTTTCAAGTAAAGCAAAATACAGGGCCTTAGCTGGGACCAATTAGCAAAGGCTCACTAGCTCTGTAATAATCAGGGATGTGCCACAACTGGCAATCCTCCATCTAAACAGAACAATGGAGATATGATCTGGATAGTTTCAGCTATTTCCCTCCTATTTCCCATCCTTCTATCTTTGTCACACATTGCTACCAATTTTCTTCAGTTTTAAAATGTCATTCACATTTTCCTTACTACCACTTTCACTGTAATGCCTAATTAACAGCACTTGGACAATCATAGTAGATTTTCCAGATGAAAGATTTCCATCAGGAGATCACCAAGCTTCAAATGGCAGTTTGCATAATCTCCTGTTTAGAGGTGGAGAAACAGATCCAGAAGAATAAAGTGACTCATGGACCATCCAACAAGCTAATAGCAGGACTAGATATAGAAACCTGATATTCCCAGTGCCCCTGTACTGTGCTCTCAGGCTGCTCACCCAGTAAAGCAGCAGCTTGCTTTCTCTTCTCACAAATTAGACTGTCCCCAGGATGCCATAAAGAGTTTTCTCTGAATTCAAGTCTGTTCTAGTCACCACTGTTGCATGTTTTGGCCCGGGCCTCCATTAAGTTTGGAAAAGCAATTCACATAAGGAGTTTAAGAGCTAGCTTAACACTGAAAACAAAGAAGCAATATGGAGAAAATGCTAAAAATAAAAGACAGGTGAGACCTCAAGAGAAAGAACACACACAGAGAAATAAATTTAAGGTGGAAGAGAGCATACCTACATATCAAAAATATCAATGTGTGCAATCATACATACAGTTTATTTTAGCATTTTTCCAATGAAGTAGGGCATGAACCATTAAAACAATTGCCCTTATTATTTCAGGGGCAATTTTGCTTTCCAGAGCAACATGTTACAGAAATTTTGTGAAGCACATTCCAAGCTACAGTAGTTAAAACAAATTACATGTTTGGATTCAATTATGAGAACCTGATGAGTCATAGTCCTCGTGTGGCATTTACTTAGGAAAAAAAAATGCTGGAAGCCTCCAGCACCACAAAGAAAATTCAAAGGGAGAGTGAATTCAAGCATTTGAAATAAAATGAGAGGTGCATTAATCAGCAGGCTCAAGCTCCCAAGGCAGGAAAAAAATTTATTGCTTGTCTCAGGCATCCTTCAATCTGACCTGCAAAGCAAGCAAATTTAAAGTAACATCCAGTGCATTACTGAGGCTCACAGGCTGTGAGCCAAAGACTCACAGGCTGAGAGTTTCCATTATTTGCATTTCCCACACACATATAGACAAGTGTCTTAACCACATCAAGGTCATTCAATACCGAGACCATTAAATTCAGTTTTCCTCCAAAATGGGGACTCATTACCAAGACTAATTAAAGGATGACAAATCCTTCTGAACAGCTCCAGTCCTCAGCAAAGGCTTATTCACAACTACAGCATTCTTTAGAAATAAAGTTGAGTTGAATTATTAAAAGTTGGTTTATTGTCTGTGTGTCTCTGACTCTCAACATGAGAACTGGATAAAAATGCTCAGATGTATGATTTTTCTATCCACACTTCCTCCACATGCTTTTTATTGATATTCTGGATTAACTAGTTTCTGGTTTTGGCAATTATCCATCAATGTTTGGAAGTCAGACTATATGGGGAAAAGGCAGGATGCTCCATTTTTTCTCCAGGGCCACTGGGATGTTCACAGGGGCAGACTGGACTACAGGAATACTTACAGGATCATTCATTAGGATTTTATATTTCTGAATCAGATATGGTGTCAAAAATACGTTGAGTGGCTCTCAGTGCTAGAACAGAAAGAAGCTAATTACTCAGTGGCTTGTACAGGTAAGCATTATTTTAGACAGCACCCGACGCACAAGCAGTCTTTTGTGAGCTCATCCAAGATCTGAATCTCCCGTCCCAAGGACCTGATAGAACACAAAGTTTGTTAAAAGACTTGCATTCCTCTCCAGAGAGCCCACTGTTGCTCTTAGACCTCAGGAAGAAGTTTTAAATTGTATTTGTAGTCTCTATGGGAAAAAGAAGCCATTCCCCTTCCTCTTCTTATCCACAGTTCCACTAAAGAAACGTCTCTCATGCATTTCCCCTCCTCTGAACCTCCACCCATCACTCACAACACAGAGATTTCCATCATGTGTTTGAAATGAGATTGAGAGTCCTAGACTGTAAAATTATTTTCAAGATGCACAAATCTAAGAAATTGTGATACTTAGGAAAACTTTCAGCTGTTATAAGTTTCTTCCTTTCCAGAGCAAGAATGGATTATGGGATGCCTTTAGAAATAACAAAGAACCCACAAAGCCCCCTTCACATCAAGACTGCAAACAAGAATAACCAGTTGCCTCCTAGCTGAGGAATCTTCTTCAGACTTTGCCCACATCTCAGAGGGGCTCTCCCTCCACCTCCTCCCAGGGCTATGCTCACCACTGAGCTTCCTCATCCTCAGCTCTACCATGAGGCACAACTCAGCCCCCAGGCTGCTGCCCATCCCTCCTCTCAGTCTAATTGAGTTAGCCTTGCCATATACGTGTCCCCAGGCCTGAATCAGCACCTCCCAGCATTTCCACCACCACCTGTGGGGTAAAATTGCCTCATCCATTCAGGCTGAAGCAGGAAGGGCTGTCACATCCATCTGCTCCAACCAGGCCTTTGAGGAGTGGCTACCACGAAGGGCTTTTGCCTGCAGACAGACAGCAGCTCATTGCTTCTCACTTCTCAGCAGGAAACATTGGTGGAACATCTGTGGAGCTCACAAGAGCATTTCCACTGTGCCTGGGGAAGCTGAAAGCAGCTGGAAATGCTGCAAGACAACCTATGAAAGATTTCATGCTGCATTTCTCAGACCCACATTGAGGGGATGGATTTGGTCTGTTTTCCATAATCAGATGCTCCTATTGCATAATCAAGAACACAGGGATAAATCAGTTTATTTCTCAGAAATTTCAAGAGAAATACAGTTTTCAAAAGAAAGTGTATCAATTGGGTAATAGCAATGGGGTTCTTAAGTAATAAACCTTTTCTGTGAGCAGAAAAGAACCTAATCCAGAGCAGCAGGCACAGGGATAATAAAGAACAGCATGCCCAGACATTTGTAAGGCAGAGTCCCATGGTAGCAATTTGGAAAAAGGTGCAAAGCTTCTAAGAGGAGATTTTTTTCACCTGTTCTCCTTGAGGGGGGGAGATGGTTCCACGAATGAAAAGAGACTTCTTAGGGCTCTGAAGAATGTGGAAAAACCTGACTCCAGCTCACCTTCTAGCATACGAAAATTAAATTGATAAATTTGCCGCCCAGGATACTTTTTTATATAATGCACATCTCTGGAAGAGGCTCCTTTACTTCATCCTTTTCTATGCTTCTGCTCTGCTGGATCTCTTCCAACCTCACATAAACCTCTCTCTCTGCCTGTCCCTAGGCTTTAATTCTTCTGATGAACTTCTCTTTGCCTAACACTGAGCTGTCTTTCTACCTTGGAGAAAAATATCCCATAGAGATAAAACACAAAGATAAAGAAAGGATAGTAATGGGTTGTCACTGTTAAATGTATTTACTCTGTTCTCTATGCTTTACATCAAAAATTCACTCAAAATCCAAGTCATCAATCAATTCTCCATTATTGCAAAACATATTATAATCCACCTGTATGCTTTGCCAATTTTAAGATTAAAAAATTACAGTGCCAAGACATTTTAATAGCTTTTAATTTTATTTTTTTTAATCCATTTTTTAATACTTCTTACTAGGCTTGAAAAGCAAATGTCTTTCCCTATTGATTCTGGTCTTTCCCTTTGGCAAACACTAATTTATTTTTTTCCCATGTTACAAATAAATTAAAAATTAACATGTCTATTCTGTTCCATAATAACAGTTTCTCAGTATCAACTCTACCCACTCCTTTCAGCTTGCCAAAAACTTCATCATTCATGACTCAGCACTGTAAAGGGTGACTAAGCACCCCTTACATCACTAGTTTTGCTACAAAGACTGAACAAACCAACCATCTGAGATAGTTTATAACAAATTTTACCTAGTGTTTGCTTTAGTTAAAATTGTGATTGTGTAAAGGACAAAGTCCTCTGAAAATCTACATGAGCTCCCAGGAAGTGGCAGTATGACCCAGGAGAGCAGTACGCCATCTGGTTTGCCAAACCTCACTTGAGACTGTTCTTAAACATTACAACCACACTGACCTCAAGAGCTGTGGTGAACACAAGTGTGCACACATTCATGTGCAGGGAGGGTAGGGTCAGGTCCCCAGCTTTAGGGTGACAAGCAGCCTCCCAGTGCTGTGCTCATCTCAGTTAACCTCAGGACATCATAAGGAAAACAATCCCATGATGTTTTTCCTTGCTGTGGTTGTCCACAAGAAACAACAGAAGACTTTGGACAAGAAGAAAGGGAAAAAGTAAAGTTAGTATAGTCCCTCTCCTGGCCTCCACTAGTTTGCCAGCATTAATTTTCTACCCTTGTTACACAACTTGCTTTCAGGTTACATAGGGATCCACAGTACTCTGATGTTGTAGGGATATAGCTAACAATTGAGGAAGGAGGTGAAATTGGCCAGGTGTTTCTGAAGACTGAGAAGATATCAGGAATTCGCTAAAAAAAGCAAGGTACTGTTTTTTCTTCAACAGAATCTTCAAGCAATCTTCTCTATGCCTACAGAATCCAGGACAATAAGACTTGGCAGAAAAGTAGTAAGAAGAGAAAGCAGATATTAATGACAAGCAGGAAAGGTTCTCTCCAAAGCATCTCAAGAGGTAAAGAATATTCTTTACCACACTCAACATCAACAACCTCCCCTAAAAGAGGCTGAGGGTGCATGTCTTGAAAAGAGTAATTATATCCTGAACATCTGAAGAGATCTCTGCAGAAGTTAGAGTTCAGAGAAGATCAGAGACAACACAGCAGGTGTGAACCCACCACAAGCAACTATCAGAGCTGATCCCCTTTGGAAGCATATGGACAGATGGGTGGGGAGAGCACAGGGTGTTGAGAGTTGGTTACAAGAACAAGGACATGGGTCTATGAGACCACTGTCTGGGTCTATGGATCCATTGTCTCAGGACTCACCAGTGTAACAGACCACACTTGATTGGAAACATTAAGCGGCAGTCAGCAAGGACACAGCATCTGTGGAGCTTTGTGTAAAACAATCATAAGCTGAGAGACAGGTTCTGAGTTAGCAAGAATATGAGGAACTAAGATATAAATGTAACTACTACTGTAACTGCAAGCAGGAATATGTAACTTTTAGATGAACAATAGCAGCCTGTAAGAAAAGGGATATAAACCTCATGAAAATCCTAATAAAGTTGGAGCTTGCTTATCAATCACATTGGTTGCCGCTTGTCTCCCCTCACCGCACATCAAAACAGGGGGGTTTAAACAGGTACACAAACAGGCTAAACCAAGCTTGGGGCAATGCAGTGGAGGAAAAGACAGGAGCTGGGCAAGGATTTTTAAGTACTAAATTCTGGAGCTGAGTGCATAATGCAGCACTTTGATGACCAAATCTCTTTGGAGTTCTGGGAATTTAGGGAAGACCAACTCCCTCTACTTTCAGGTTAAACTTGAAGCCTACAGAAATCACAAGTCATGCCTATCTGTCACTTTTCAATACAGAAATGAACTTTACCTGTTACAACCTCAAAAAACAGCCAGAATCCTGTTCGAAATGTCTCAGAGACAGGCTCATTATCTAGTGCCTCCCTCAAACTGTGGCTTGATACAATACAGCAAGCAGATCACATCCATCTGTAACTGTGTAAAAAGTACAGTTGTAACGTGGCTGAGCACAAAGAGATAATAACTCAAGAAGGGACGACAGGATGGGGGGAAGAGCTTTCACTGGTCACTGCATGAAACAATTTCTTTACCTTGAATAAATATAGTGCCAGACTGTCAAAGCATGTCTGCCAGGGAGCAGAATTCTTTCAGAAGGTATTAAACAGGTCATCCAAGATGTTTATACAACACTTCATACCTGAGGTAAGACTCAGAGCCAATATAAATGCTTTTCAGATGATAAACAGAAAAAAACCTCCAAAACACAAATTGTTGGAGGGATTAAAAACAGCACCAGCCTAACTGGTCACTGGCTTGCATGCTATTAAGGAAGACGTCATCACACATTTTGTACTACACTTTACATCTGCCTGGAATTTCAGAGCATTTCACTCCCTAGGGCAGCTAAGACTTTGAAACGTTTTACATCAGTATTTTCAGATTTTTTTTTCTTTCTTACCTGCTCTTTCACTAAAATCAATATGCTTTTTATCACCCATAGCAGCCCAGCTATCAAATTCTTCACGTAAGTAACTGCTGACAGAAGAAAAAGGTATGTGGGAAATAAGCATGAAGTATAAAGTCTTAGGCAAATATACCAAGGGCTAGTGGAAAAGTAGAAAAAAAAAAACAACAACAACAACAAAAACCACATGCACACAACAATACAACACCACACACCACTAGTTTGTGGCCTTCACTTTAGATGCTGAGGATAAACAGTGTTCAGTAATGTCCCAATATTTCAGCAAATCAAAGGTCTTCCTCATAACATAGTACAGTAAGTTTTACACTGTCAGTCCACAGAGCAAAGTTCCACTTCTTTTAGCCGTAAGTCCAGTGCATTTCCAACTACCTTTCAGCTTCACAACAAGCACATCCTCAACTCTGAAAGGTCACACTGTCTGTAGAAGTGTTGAAATGACAGGACTGTGCAAAGAAGCAGAAATTTGGAAAAATGGGCAGAGTAGCCATGGGGAAAAACAGCAACAAAGCCTGAGACAACTTGGATATCCAGGCACATGCACATCTTGCGTGCCACAACACATTCATTCCCCAAGAAATGCCTGCTTTGACTGCAAAGACCACATAACCTTTCTCAAAACGACACCAGCCTGGATTGGAGCTCTGTGTGAAAGCAGTCTTTGTGCATAGGCGTCTTTCTGGCACAGTCACATCCAAACCTGCTTTTTGATGGCATTCCACTTGGATAGAGGTCTTCAAATTAACTATATCCCTCAACTTCCATGAAAAAATAAACAATCCAGCAGAGGAAAAAAAAATCTTAAAAAAAAAGTGTTATGGTAAATAAAGAAGGACAGAATGTATGATATCAGTATGAACTCAGCCTTTATTAATTAAGAAACCTTCATGGGAAAAACTTGCTTTGAGTGCACTAATTGCTGAAAAAGCATCTCTCAAAAAGTTTGCAGTTATGAGAAATTCTAACTTTTATTCACATTTTTACACTGCTATGAATCCTCCAAAGCTCATTCTTAGTTGTAAACTCGCTTCAAGTTCTTCCCATGGCCAAAACACTCCTACTACAACTCCTTCATACTTTTTGTGAATTTTCTTATGTCTTATAAATCTCTACCGCACTTCTGTAGCTTTAGAATAATTTAGTTAAAAAGCTAATCATCCATGAGGCACAAAGCCATAGGAAACGAGTTTTCATTAGTTCTGCTAGTCACAAAAGTACTTGTTTGTTATTATAGAAGCAGCTGGAATAGATTTGGTTTCTGTACAATGTCTCTCAAATTTTACTCTCAAAACCAGGAACAGTTGGGACATAAGATTACTGACAGTTGCCTCTAACATTATTAGAAAAAGGATAGCATCAAAAGAAAGCCCCAGTCTGTTGAGGAAAAGCTCACTAGGGGTAAGGCAAGAAATCTGCCAACAAGTAGGCTGTAATTCTGCAATCTTTACTAGCAGTCCAGAAAAAGAATAGACATGTTAATGAAAGCAGGCAGATGATGAGTGCCAGAGGCATGCTGTCAAAGACAGAACAATCCAGAGGACTCTCACAGCAGAGCAAGGAAAATGCTTTGAGAAAATGTCCCAAGTTATAAAGCATATCTTAAAAGTGAACTCTCTTTAATGTGGCTCTCCACAATGTGGATGTTGGAAGGTTGAGCTATGCATATAAGACTACCTGTCTACACTCTGCTATCCATATGTGAAGCAGCCTGTTCTACAGTACAGCACAATAGAATAAGACAAAAGAGCTTTCCAACTCCCTTCCATCAGCCTGATGCATCAGCAAGTTAACCAGGACAGAGAGCAAGCAGTAGCAAAAACTTTATTACCAGACTCTCTGAAAATGTCTCTGCACAATGTCAGTATAGAAAATAGCTCCTCAATGGCCAGAGACAGTCTGCATGACCAAACAGGCTCTGTAGAAGGGAGGGTGATCCACTGTGAAGACACCAATCCAGACTTGCTTCATGCCCTGCTCCAACCCAGATTTCTGCATAGCAGGGAACAAGTCATCTCAGCACACAGACTTGCATTAAACAGACATCTAACTCCCTTTCAAGTCAACTGAAATGAAGGAGTTGAATATTCAGAAATTCTCTCCATAGTCAGACTGTCATCAGTGAAAGGGTCAGGTAATAAGGAGAGACAGCAAAAAGGTCCAAGACATTCACTTACAGCAGTAGGTGACTGGGTCTGGCTGTACACTTGGGGCTCCAGGGTTCGGTGGAAGGACTTTCCAAGCTTCTCTAAGAAGACACAGAACAGGGAGAGAACCTCTAGAGCACAGAAATTTAGAAAAGCAAGAGGCAGCACTTAATGTTGACATGCATTTCTGTTTCACTGTGGAAGATGTCTGAATTGAGAAATTCCCAATTGCCACCTTCCCTCTTCAGGGAGATGATGATTCTCACAGTGAACTCTAGCCACAAAGAGACAAGAGATTATTACAGCTAAGACTTTTTTCCCCAGCAACCTAAAGGTATATAATAACCTTAGGTGTCTAAAAAAGGCTAAGAAAACCCAAAGGGAACCACTTAGCAGTGATAAAATCTGTCAGATGATATCACTGTTGTCACATGCAGTCCATGATCTAAATATCCTAGGGACAAACTAGCCGAGTGCTATTCAGCCAAACCTCAACTTCAGCAAGGGAATCTTAGACCTGTATAATATCTCAAGCTGCAATTGACCCATAAGGACTATCAAAGCCAATTCCTGCTTCTCACTGGATTTACCTAAAACCAAACCATATGACTAAAAGTACCATCCAGACGCTCCTTGAACTGTCACAGGCTTGGTGCTCTGACCTCTCCCCTGGGCAACCTGTTCTAGTGTCCAATGTTCTTCTCAGAGAAGAGCTTTTTCCTACCACCTAATCTGGACTTGCCCTGATGCAGCTTCATTCCATTTCCTCTCACCAAAGAGAAAAGATCAGCACCTTGCTCTCCTGTGTCCCCCTCAAGAAAATTCCAGACTGCAATGAAGTTGCCCCTTACCCTTCACTTCTCCAGCCTGAGGAAGCCAAGTGACCTCAGCCACTGCTGAGAAGTCTTGCTCCTGAGGCCCTTCACCATCTTGGTTGTCCTTCCCCTGAACACACTAATAGTATGATGTCCTTCTTATTTTGTTGTACCCAAAACTGTCCCCAGCAGTCAAGGTGAGGTCACCCCGGTGCAGAGCAGAGTGGGACCGTCCCCTCCCTTGCCTGGCTGGTGATGCTGGGCCTGATGCCCAGGACAGGATTGTCCATCGTGGCTGCACTGGCTGACTCCTGCTCAGCTGGCCACCAACCAGGACTCCCAGATCTCTTTCCGCAAGGCTGCACTCCAGCCCCTTGTCCCTCTGTCTGTATGAATAACCAGCATTATCCCATTCTAGGACAAGATGGATTACAGCTGACTATGTGAAGGTGACAGGAATGTGGAGGGAAGCATATCATAGCTTCCTGGAGCTTCATCTTCTCTCCCAAATCACAGAAAACAGGCAGAAACCCCACTATATTTGTTGTTTGATCAAGTTTGGGGAGGTTGTTTAAAGAGAGTGAAGTAAACATATTACACTACATCTTGGCAGAATTGTCTGAATTTAAAGAACAGCCCAGGAAAAATGTTTATTCTCATTATAACTAGGAAGTACAAGCTACTGTTCATCCTCATCCAACAGAAACTAATAGCCATAGTTCCTAAGAAGGGGGGCTGTTCTTCATACTGTTTTCTTCTCTGAACAACAAGTCTTATTTTTCTCTGCCAAAGCAGTAGATTAATGAATTATTTTTACAGGACTACCCTACCAAAGGGGGAAAAAAAAAAGGCAACAAGGAAAAGAATGCCTTGGATGATAACATCTACAGCTCTCCTAAAAACCTGAGCAGCTTTGTGTCAAGAGTGTCCCAACATCCCATGCAAATGAATTTTCTGTTCCTGTATCCCATGAGATAGAGGAAGCTATTGCTTTTGCAAATGAGAAATGAAGCAGTGACTTATTCCTAGAGGGCTGGTGAGAGCTCATTCCTGAAATGCATTTTGCTGCAGGGTAGTCTGGCAGGACTATGAAGAGCAGGAAAAAAATAAAGTCATCATTTTGAAAAATCCACTGAGCTCACAACAGGGGCATGGAATAACGCAGCAGGCCTGAGGACAGCAGACAGAATAAGGCAGACATGAAAAGGGAAGAATTAGGAGGGCCAGTTGTGGAGACAAGGGGGGACTAAAGCTTACAGACCTGGATTTTTGGATTTTTGCAGAATAGTATAGCAGCACTGGTTTTGCATGGAACTTGAGCATCTCTTGTTCAATCTTCCACAATCTAAAGGAAAAGGGCTTGTCCAAATATTCCTATCACTAAGCCATTTCTTCCTCTACTACTTCTCACAACCCTTGTGTCTAACCAAGAGTTTAAGCATGAGAAATTAAGGCTAGAAACATTTAGCTCATCTTAAGACAGGAAAAGGATTCTAGATACTGGTACAAGAATTTCTTCAACTATCAATAAACTATACACCATTCAGGCAATAATAAATGTTTAATAAACTACTGCCTAGCTTTAAGAACCACAGATCTCAGATCAACATTACACAGTGGAAAAGCAAGTTACCAAATAAAAAAAGAAAAAAGTCTGTCAAACCGTGTTGTCTCTAGTTTGGTGGTTTTCTGCATTTTCCTTCCCCTGCCTCAGAGAAAACCAACAAGATTGCAGTTAAATTCTGTGCCTTTCAGACAAAGAGGAAACTTAATTGCAGTCTTCAGGAGACTGAATTTCTACTGAACGAGATAATGAAGCATAACCAATAGCATTTCAGTGCCAAGGCTCAGAAGGCAATTTGCTAAGATGCAGAGGTGTAGAGCAACCTCCTCATCAGAGTGATTCACCGAAGCACCACAACTGGCAGAGACAATCAGTCCGGACAGAAGAGTTTCATGGATGACAGTAAGCTTGAAGCTAGTAAAAAGCTCCAGCTCAGGTAAACTGAGAAAGACATATCACCACTGAACAGGTAAGTAATAAACATTACTGTTAAAATTAGCAACATAAAGGTATAGTACCTTCCCTAAGAACATTGAAGCAAAAATCTTTACTGTTAGCATAACCACTGAATTAGTCATGCAATCTGCAAGCAGCCCCTGCTGTCAGCAGTGCCTGGATTGAACAGCACAGGGTGCTGCTCAGGAATGAATCTGTAACTCTAGCCCTGAACAAATGGATTCTAACTCACTACACAATACCTAGTCTATATCACTGGAAGCCTTGTTCTCTAGTGCTAGAAAAGACCAGTTAGCTTTAATTTTCAGTGTATTTTTGAAATGTACTTCTATGAGCTTAAATTATGGTCTTGAGCCATAAACTCTGGGATTCATCTATTCTGCCCATGCTCAGCTATCTGGAATGAAAAAGGCTGGAAAAGAGAGATAGGAGTTTTTGGTTTTTTACCAATTCAGTATGTCCTATACTAAATCATGTATATTCTTCCTCCAAAAACATCTTACAGAATAACTTAAGCAATCTCTAGAGATACCCCTTCATCTTATGCATTGCTATGCTCAATAGAAAACAGCATCTGTATGGAAGTATCTATGACCCGCAATGAGTCTGAAACAAAAGGCAGTACATACATATTTGCTTATATTGCACATCTTCTGCAGGGACCAGGTGCACTCTCTATTTTATCCTTCCACTGTATTCACAGACACTATATTCAGTGCCATGCAATTGGCACATGCAACTGAAGTAGAATTGTCACATATTAATATAAACCTACATGCTAAATTGAGATTACAGGGCAAGCACCAGAAAACAATATTAAACCTGCAAACCTGCCCAAAACAATTATTTGCTTCTCTTTCCAGTGAAATTAACATAACAGTTCATCAGCAGCATTCAGAGAGAAAATTCTCAGAAAAGGAATAATCATTCTCTAATTTCAAATATTTTTTACTTAAACAGGTGGTAAAAAGCAAAGTCAAATCTGTCCACAGATCTCTAGAAAATCGCTCCTGTAAGAGATGTCATGCAATACTTGTGAACTCTCACCATTTCACAGCCAATATCTGCTTCAGCAAGAAATTCTCAGCCATACAACATCATCATTTCATCCTGGCTGAGTTCCCTGTGCTGTCCTTATCTCCAGCTGCTGAACCTGCCTCACCTTTTCAGAATCTGTTTATATCACATGCCAGAAGGCAGCAGGGATTGTCAGCTCCCACCTGCATGAGACGCAGCTCTGTAGAGACAGAGGACATTATTTTTACAATAGGAAAATTGTTTGCTCCTTCCAGAAGGAACAGCAACAGAAAACTCTCATGTTGAAGGGCAAACCAAAGCAAGGAATAGTTGCTGATGTAAGGCAGTGATACACACAGGGAAATACTTTTGCTAAGAGCACTGCAGTGGAGCTTAGGACAGTGAGAGTACTGCAGGAAGCCTGCATGCCAGGAGCCAGGGCAAGGGCTGTGCCACAGATGGGCACACTGAGAGACCCAGTGCAGAGCCCCACACACACAGAGCAGGCTTTCCTCTCCTCCCTTCACACTCAGGAGCTTGCCAGGGGTGAAACGTGTCCATGTCAGTCCCAGACAGTGTCCCAGTCACCATGCAAATCAAACAGAGCAATATGAAGCTGTCTGTACCTTTTACCTTTCCTTGCCATACCTAAGTAAAAAGTGATGGTGAATCATTTGTTATTATGTGCTTTAAGTAGTTTAATAGATGCCAAGTAACTGGCTAAACACAATAATAAAATACATCTCATCAAAGCCTCAGTATCAATAACCAGAAAGCAGGAGTGAAAATTAATTACCATAAAGTATACAGCAGATTACAGCCTCAGTGCTTCAACAAGACAAATATATATTTTTCAGAGTCACCTGGCCCTTCTAAGCCCTGCAGAGTTTGCCCCAGCTGCCAGTGTGATGGCAACATTTTCTTCTCAAATGTACGATCCATTTGCAAAACTGTTGCTTGAAAAACAGTGTTAAAGAAGTTAAAATATACTTGTAGTATATATTTTGGCCTGTGGTGTGCAATGAATTGATAAGTCATCCATTATGCCAAGTGATGGCCTTATCTTAGTGATGACATTCAAAATAAATTTTAAAACAATCCATTATAAATACCAAAAAATCCCACTCTGCTTTTCAACAGCTTCACTTGGATAAGCCAAATTTCACAGTAATGAAACTGACCCCAAGGCAGCAAGACATCAAAAATGCTTTTGTGTTATGCCAGGAGCATCCTTAAGGGACTCACCCATCTGATGGCTTATTCCCATAGCAGGAATGCTCCTATGGGAAGAGCAGCAAATCAAACACACTCAGGGGATGCAACCAAAAATGCCCACAGGACCAGGGTTAGGGTAAGAGTTAGGCCTTAGGGTAAGCGCTAGGCCCTAGGGTTAAGGTTAGAAAGAAGAATGTTGCATTTGTATTTAATTGCACAGAAAAATAATTTCATTGTACAGAAAAGATAAAGTACCTGGTTTTTTAATACTTACTGTGCCAGTTTAATAAAACTCAAGTGGACAAAGCATCTTGCCATGTGGCTGTTCCTGTATCCTGGGCTGCCCTTCACCATGGTACTCCAGGGGAATGTTTATCCCAAATGGATATGCTAAAGTCCAGGATAATGTCCAAGCAATGTCCACTTGATGCAGCCGAGGTCCAAAAAGGCCAAAACATACACAATCATATTCATGCATTGCTGAGTCCAAGTTCTCTAAATTTTTGCCAGATAAATAAATTTGGCAAATAAACATTTGTTCACCTCCTTGTTAGAATTTGTTCATGCAGCTACAGCATGGTACCCACCACAGCCATATGATTCTTTGTTGGCACAAAGCCCAGAGGAGCTCCCATCCACAGCAGGTTTCTCCCTCACAGTACATTTATCAGAACAGTTTGCACATCATAAAAAACAATTTCTAAGTTCATGTGGTTTTAACTTCACCTCATGTTTCAGTGACCCAACAGACATGCTCTGCTAAGTTAGATAGGTGAGCCTCATCTTCCTCTCTCTTGCTCCTTCCACAAGGATTTTTCTCTCTGCAGCTTGACTGTGATGTTCACCCCTGGCCATTGCATGAAGCTGCTCATTCTGTCAAGAGAAAAGTCTCCAGGCACACTGACAGAAGAGTGTGTTAGTCTCAATGGTCTCATCTAAAGGAAAAACTTGTACCTAAAGAGCCATCCCCTTCTGCAGCAGGGTATGGATTTCTGCAGTGACTCGAGTACAAGTGCTTAAACTGGTATGCTCCTGCTTCTTTTGCCAAATCACAGCCTAGGACAGCATAGCTTCAGGCACTTGGAGATATCTGGGGTTTTGCTTGTGTTTGATTTTTGCCTCATTTCTGACACAGGTTCATGCTCCCAGAAGCAAGTAATTTCATAAGCCCTTCTACAAGATAGTAACTAAATACATTATGGTTCTGCATGAAGGAACTGCAATATATACTGAAAATCAATGCCTGCATAATTCTGAGGGCAAGAACTTCAAGTTGTAATTTTACTTCAATATCCTATGTATTTACATGCTCTCACTGGGTACCAATAAAAGCTTAACAGCATTCAGTTTGAATACAGCTCTGCTATGGGTATGTACATTTGACAAAAATGTACTATTAAAGCAGCTTTGATCTATTCACTGTGTGACCTATACTTGTTTTCTACTTAGAGAACAAAGTCAGAATCATAGAAAATTATAGTCAGCAGATTCAAAAATACAACCAACTGTGGGACAGCAGGCAAGCAGCCTGTGGCTGGTGCAGGAAATGAAATGCCACTGGATTCTTATCCTTCTATTTTATCTTCGCTTGGTAGCCAGTCCCCATGATGGCTTTGACTTATTCTATCACAGCAAGGGCCCTTGAAAGGGGCCTCCCAGTTGAAGAGCAATAGGGTTTGCATGCAGCAGAGAGGAAAACGAGCAAGTCAAGCAAGAGCAAAGAGCACCAGGATCCTGAACAGGGCTCAAGGGTCTGAAGCTGGACCACGCAGACCTTGCTGCTCAATAGCTCTGCAAGACAAAATCCAGGCACAGCACTACAGACAGACAAGCAGCAGCCAGCTTGAACAGCCCTCCATGCCCTTACAAACTCCCCTCTGGATGGGAGCTGTATTAGAATCCACCTTGCTATTGCAGTTTTACTGCTCGTGTTTCAGAACGGGTATTGCAAAGCTCAGTTTCTCTGACTAGGGTTACATGTGAACACCAGAGATGAGTCATTTTTCCCAGGAAGCACTTACTTGATATATCTTTTATTTCAAATCAGATTCAAAAGCTTTGTCTTTAGCTTCAAAGATACTAGACAAGCAGTATAAGATTACATACAGGGCTTAGTTTACAAGAGACCATGTACCTGTCAGCCATCTCTCATAGCAGATTCTCTCTAATGCATCTAAACTAATATGTTAAAGTGAAGGCTGAAAGAATGAAAAGCAATCTGCACTCACATGTCACTTGGAAATCAGTGCACCAGTCAGACTTAAGGAGAGACATCTCCATAATGAAAGAAGGTCCAATTTTAATATTCACAGACGTCACAATTAAGCCCACCTGATAAAATATCAGCAGGAGGACAATTAACAAAGAAAACTAACTCTTGTGTTGCTTCCTTTGGGTTTTATGAGATTTGGGAGCTTGTTTTATTTTAGTTTTAAGTCTGAAGTTAAATAAGGCCTGGACATTTCTGATGGATTTTACTGTGATGAACCAAAGACAGACAAAATGTTGTATGGTTTCACTGCAACTGGTATAAGAACCATAGCACACTACTGGGTTCCAGCATAGTTTTGAACAACAAAAATGTAGTATCTGGAATGTGCTATGACCTGTCCCAGAGGATATTCCACAGAATTTATCCATAAAACCCTGAAATAAATATTAAAAAAATAAAAAACCTTGGAAAAAAATAAATTTCAACAAATAAATATTTTTAGCAGGTTTGGTTAAAAATACATCATCTTCCTTAAAATAACAAACTGATGATTTTTTACATTCTTCTAGTAGAAAAGCAACTGCTGCCTTCTCATAAGCTTTGCACATAAGCCTTTGAAATCTCCCGGTTTGGCATCCTCTGAACATCAGGCAATTTTAAATATCTCATCAACTAGGAAATGCAGGTGGCAAAGAGGGTTGATTGAGAACAGAGATTGAACTGTAACTCTGAACAGTTTCCCCTGTGAAGGAGACAGAAAAACAAATTGCAATACAGTTCACATGGGTGAAGCTGTATAATTGCAAAATGCAATCTCTCTCCATGGACGAGAACAAAGTTTCCCTATCAATATTTATAAGCTTGGTATTTCTGAATCTCATTAGAATGTCTGATACCTCACAGGTTGTGTAGAAAATAAAAATAACAGCATATTTGCCATGGTTTTCGAGAAATACCAACTTCTTTTTAAATAAACACCATCCTGCATCCACCACCACGTACTCACAGAATGTTCTGTCTGATGTTCTGCTTTAGGGAGTGTTTGTTGCTGCGTGTAGCAGAGCATGTCAAAGTAAAGTTCATGCTTCAAAAAAGTCAAGCCTGCCTAACATATGTTGTTCTCCAACCTAGTAGAAGTAAATATTTTAGTTACTTCCCCTCTTCTGGAGTCAGGCTGATGCTTTTCTTCTGCTTCTAGACAGAGTCTTTTCCTTTGGGCCTCTTTCATTTACAAAATTTGATAAAAGAAACACTTTCCAAATAACTTCCCTTATATGAAAAGCTTGGTTGGAATTTCCTTGCTTTTGTGCAAAATGGCCAAAGCCATTAAGGAGATCTCAAAAAATTTTAAAAGACATTTCAAACCACTATCCAAAACTTTTTTACAACTCAGGGAGTGGGGGCAAACATACAAACAACAAATACACACATTATTCAAAACTGTAGAAGCATCAGAGGGAGGTCACAGATTCCTGAAAGGGAAATGTACACAAGTGTGCACTTGCCTTTGCATGTACAAATCAACTGTGCAGGAACAAAACACCCTCCTTAACATCCCTGCATTAATTCAAGTGCAAATATCATCATCTAATAACATGCACAAGCAAATCATCTCTATCTTCTATTATTCTCTTTATAACAAAACAATTTTTAAAGCTAATTTTGAGCCATAAAAGTGACAGAGAATATATTAAAGGCACTAAAATAATAAAAATCCTCCATTATTAAAGCACATATATCAATGGGAGCAACACCCTAAAATATATATCTCTATGTTATCAGTCTTCCTTGAGCAGATCAGAACAAATATGAGCATTGCACATCATTCAGCACGAGGATGTGGTTCAGCATGTTCAAACTTTGGCAGGAACAGTAATGAGAAAAAGGGAACTCTTAGAAAAGTCTTTACAAAAAATTCCATATTGAACTACTCCACTGTTAAAATAAATCTTGACACAACTTTACCTTTTCAAGTTCATTCTAAAATCTTATCCCTGCTTTGCTAAACATCAAGAACTCCCATTTGGATCTCCAAGACTTCTTGGTATCAAATACACTCCTCTTCCAACTGAAAAACAAATAGTCAACTACTGCTGAAGAAACGAGACATTAAGGATGAAATTCCTCTAAGAACAAATACACAAATCACCACTACTGAACACAGAGAACCACTCCAGTTGTTTGTAATGCACTGCCAGAAATATTTCACATCTCCCTGATATAAAAACAGCATACAACAATAATACCTTTTTCTCCTTTGACATAAGTGCTTAGATATAAAAAACCTCTAAAAGGTACAACAGAAATCTAAAACAATTCAAGAACAGCGAAATGAAAAGTAAATATGAAAAACTGCCATTTTAGCATGATCTTTCCTAATTTGGAGTAAACAAAAAAATGTTATATAAAGAGCACTACATTTTCTTTCTGTTAGTTCCATAGAAACTGAGCTAGAACAGGAATGTTTCAGTGACATGTCAGCTTCTTTGTTTCCTTTCTTGAGTTGCTCTAGGCAGTAATTAGTGCTACTGTAGGGACTCAGTCATTCCCTTTAACCAGTGAAGTCCCAGCAGCCATTCTCCTTTTGAGCCTCAGAATCAATCTCCATAAAGCAAATTAAGGATCCACAGCAATCAGAGGTCAAATCCCACCACATTAAGTAAAACTTGACTGTATTGTAAAGAATAGTTTGCTTGTCTAAATTCACCTCCAGAACAAGATTAAAGCAACACTGTAATCACAATCAAAAACTTCCTACCACTTTTAATATCACAGCTGCCTCTCATCAAACTCTTTCAGAAAGGAGGGGAAAAAATGTACACATACATACACATTTTCCCCACTGTTATAATCAGGAGGTTTAAAAGAAAATGAGCTTACTTGGTCAGGAAAACAGCGTACTAAACTAGTACAATATTTCGTATTCGTTATAGACAAAAACATCCCCTCAGCAGATATCCCTATGTGTTTTAGGGACATATGGCTACACTAAATGGCATTTAACTGTTTTACTACCACCCTGAAATCAAATTACTCTCCATTATCATCAAATCAAGAAGAATCCAGAAACTTCCAATATCATATTTTCTTCATAAGAATAGCACTCTCATGCAAAAAAACTATGCATTTGCAACATTACCCATGCCAACACCCAACAGCAGGATATTCACAAGGGCGTGTAACCTAAAGCGGTCCCAAAAACACACTCACAACTGGCTTTCTCCCCCAGCAGGCTAACAAAGAGGTAGCAAAGCCCCAGAGGCTTGAATAAGTGACTAAACAAATAACTTTTTTGAAAAGGCTTAGAGATTCTTTTTTCTTTCAGAATTTCCCAGACAATTACTGAAGTCAGCAATGACCAAGAAATAATTAAATGTCTGTGGTGTGATAAAAGCTAGATTTGAAGGCACAGCAAGGTGGAAGATGCCCAGTTTGAGCACTAACCCACTGAGAGCCCCTGATTTAAATCCTTATGTCACTTGGAGGAGACAAGAGATCCTCTGTGCTGCACTGGCCCACTCCTGGGGACAGCAGCAGCACGGCACCCTGCAGAGCACTAAGCAGATAATACATTGGACACTGTGAAGAAATTCATTAAAGTGTCCACAGGGCACAGGAAACCCGTGCAAGGATGGATGCTGGAACAAGTCAGGAGGTGGTATTTCATGAGGCAGCCTTTCATCCTATAGTCGAAAGACAGCTGAAGCCACAGTTCACAATATTTACCCTTTTTTCAACCTTTTTATTATGCCCACACTGAGCCATTCCCACACAAGCTTCTCAGCATACAAGGTTTGCAGCAGAGAGGAGTTTGTCCCAAAAGTTTAGGGAGGTATACTGGACAATGAAAATGTAGCTCATTGCAAGTTTTATTTCTGCCCTAAAATAAGTATGCCAGAAGGAGAGGTTTGCACTGGACTTTCAGGTGCTTAACAAGAGGCATAGAATGAAGCCCTTCCAGCACAGCTCACAGACACCACAGTTCCCCACAGCTTCCATGTGCCCATGTTTCTCAAAGCCCAGTAATAGCTGTCATTTACAAACCAAAATATGGCTAGGCACTGTCCATCTGTCTTGCACCGCATCTCTATCATGAAACTATTGATTGAAGTGGTTGTATCTGAAGAAGTGACAACATTTTGCCTCATTTTCCTTCCCAAAATTCATGTAGCAAAATCAGGGCACCTGTCACATAAACCCTGCTCTTACCACTTAAAAACATACCTATAATATTGTTCTGTAGAAGATTACTTTGAGCAAACTGCACATCCAGTAAACAGCATCTTTATTTTTTGCTCATTGGTAAAATAAATGCCTTGGAGAAGGCTCTTAAAGCAGATGCAACTGAGGGAGCTGCATGCAGGTCTCACATATGAGCTGTAGCAGGAGGAGAAGGACTGGTTGAACAGTCAGACACTCAGTAAACACCACACTGCAAACTCTTTCCACCCTCAACACAGGCAGGGTTGAAAAGAAAGGGCCATCAGAAAAACAGAAGCAGCAGCGGAGACTAGTAATGTAGTCCTCTGAATGCAATATCTCCACAAATTAAGCTTTTACTTTAGCACCTGCTAAGGACAGAGGTGTTAAGCACCATCAAAGCGGCTCTCAATTGCCTATGCCACATGTCACCTTCTGAGGTCTGGGGATGGTTTCCAAGGACTAAGGACGGATATGAAAGTCACATGAAAAAATTAGTTCTTTCTTTTCTGCAGCTTCACAGTAAACTCCTAGATTCCAACCCCACTTACCGGTAAAAATAAATACATCAAAACATTTAAAGTCTGAAAAAAATCCTCAAAAAAGCTGAAAAAAGGGACAATCCATTAGAAGGATAGTTGTTTAGGATTTTCACTTTGGCGTGGAAAAAAGCTCTCACATCTCAGGACAGCGTGAAACAATTCTACACTTCTGTCCAGCCTCCAGAACTCCAGTTACTCACAGCCCTTATGCTGAAGACTGGCACTGTAGGCTGCCTCTCTCAAGGCCAAGCCTCCAACAAAATATTCCTCATGCCCTACTGCCAAACACTGTTCTTTTTTGTGGCTGGCAAATAAAGCACAGAATTTCTAGAGGGAATTACTGTGCTGGAAACCTGGTGAGTTCATGACTCCTGCTCTTGCACATTATGTGGCTTAACAGTTCAGTCATGCCTAAACTGGACTGGTCTGCATGCCCATCATCCTGCACCCTGATTATATCAGCATTTGTTCTCAGTCAAGACAGCAGTCATTGGAATATTAATGTGTTCCTGCACATACTCTATCTATTGCCACATACAACTTCAGAGGAAAACAGGTAATATTATCACTCTTTGGAAGTAAGTGGATGGTAAGAACACTTGCAATATCTCAGCAAAAAGTTTTCCTGTACAGAACTTCTCATTTTATATCATTCCAAATATGACTATATAACAGAAGGTGCAAACCTAAATCTGTTTTAATTAACAGTTACAGGGTTTTATGGGCATACCACATTTGGGATGACTATCCTTCAAAAAAAGCATTTTAGTAGGAAAGTGTTATTGATCTAATGGAAAGAATGACTCTCCCTAAGGATTACTACGAACAAGTCTAATAATATTATATTAAATATACATCCAACAGCAAGCAAAAAGCCTGAAATACCTAGGAAGCAAGCCACAAGAAATTGCTAAGTTTGTCTACAGGGTAAAACCAACACATTATAGCCAAAATGAACAATTCTTTTAAAGAAAATCAGCATCATATCTCTGAAGTTATCCACCAGCTTAAAAGTTACTGTTCCAGTTTTTTAGAAGGATGGCGAAATTATATGCAAGTATTTAAAAAGTACTGGTCCAGGCTTAGCCAAGACAAAAATGTTATGTAAGGTCAAGTCAACACTGATTTGCATCATACTGTCCTGCTTACCAGAGAGTTGACCCAGCAACATAAGTCAGGTTACAGCTGTATTTCAAGCCTGTCCCTATCACTTGATAAGGACAAACTGTCCTTGGGATTCAGAGAGAATAATTCCAGAAGCAAGTTCTTCCCCCCACTGGAAGATCTTTGGGGTGAGGATAACCCAAACAAGGGCAGAATTTCTTTACTGCAGATAAGCTACCAGAAAACAGGCATTCATTGAGCTACCCAGAGGGCAGAGGTGCCTAGGAAAGAATGGTTTGAACAGACAGCCTGCCACTCTTACTGTCACCTGCTCAGGATGAAGCCCTTCACTACAGAAGCATCTAAGCACTGGCACAAAATATGCCAAGACATTTGAGTGTACTTGTTGCAACAGACAGTACCTGAACACAAAAGGAAAAGAGGACAACAAGTCCAGAGGCTCTTCTGCCTGCCTTTGGGACTGGTTATACTCTAGCAGATGACTGGAAAAGTCAAAATGCTTCTAACTAAAAATAACTATAACTACCTGTGGGCACTCCACTAGTGTCAGTCACAGGTTTTCATTCAGCATTCTCCCAACACAAACTGTAAAAGGCTGAAACCATTCTGAAGGCTCAGACAGCCTTTTATCCATGGATCTTCTGTGGAGGAGAACCTGACAACCATTAAGCATCCCAATGCCCCCAGAAGGCAAGCCCGTCACTGCCAGGGAATCCAGCAGGAAAGCTATGAAGCCCTGAAAAGCTCTCAAACTAAAAACTCCTTTCTAGGAATTAACATCACACAACTCACTTGCAGACCCATCATCACCTTTTGCTGTTTAACAGAGGGCCAAACAGCCCTAATTTTAAGGGGATATATAGCTTCCAGAAGGCATGTAAAGCTTAACAAGGGATGCCACCTGCCCTTCACAACAAATAAGCCGAAAAGACCACTAGTTTTCTTTTATTTATCTTAAATCTTAAAAAAAATGTCTTATTCCCCCCTATGTCCTGTACACTGGTTATCCCCTTAGTATTTTTTGACTTTTCTAGATTTCCAGACAGGTGCTCCAGAGGATTGTCTTGAATGTACTGCAAAAGAACTAACTGGATACAAGAAAGATAATTACCCCGTCCTGTGAAAGTTTTTATTTTCACTACCATTTCAGAAACATCCAGAGGTGCAAACCATGAGCACTCTCCTGCTACTAGAGCCCACAAAATAGATAATTCTCTCCAGAAAAGCGCCTCCTGCTGACCCTGAAAGCAGAAAATACAGGAATAGAAACAGAAGCAAGGAGCAGAAATTGCCCATGGTCGTGAGGATGTTCACAGTAATGAAAGGTTAGATCCTACAATTTCCACTTGGGTGGTTCCCTGTAAGATGAAGTGTTGTGTTTTGCCAAGTATCCTACTGCTAACCTTCACAATTCCTGAGGACGAGCTGTATGTCTAGGTGTGCTGAATACTTACTTCAAACACTGAAAAGCCTTTTTGAAGAAACAGTGAACGTTCTGCAGAACCAAACCTTCCACAGAGGGGCCTCAAAGTTGATCTATTTAAAACAATAGTTTGTGTACTGACAATCTTCATGTGTTCCTTAGGATTATCTTCTTGACACTGAAAGAATTTCTGCCTAAAAGAAGTTCTTTGCCAGCAGCTGTGAAGGGCTCAGGTAATATGCCTACTCTGACAAGTGGAAAAGCACAATGGGAACACATCTACAGAGTAAACAGATGCTGTCAAAGACCAAATAATTGTATTATACACATTTCTGAGAGATTCCACTTCAGCTCAAATCTTGTTGGTCCCACTGACTAAAAGCTCATTGGTCCGCAGAGCATATTAAATTGAATCCTAGATTGGATGAAACTGAACTGCAGAATACAAAAGAAAACTAGACCAGAATATATGCTCCAAGACAGTCTCATGATGCAAAGGTACTCTAACCAAGGACAGTACAGATGCAAAATTCAAAAATTCACTCTTAAAGCTAAAACGCTAATGTAGAGAGAACATTTGCTCTCCTGCAGCAAACACTTTCAAAATGTGCAGCATACCTGCCCTTTGGACACCAGTTCTTGCAAAAGGTAAAAAAAGTACGGAGGTAACGGATTCCTGAGCCTCCAAGCTCTATGGGGATGTACAGGTTTTGACTCTGTGAACAAATTTCTTCGAGTTACAGCAACCAGAACTTAAGAACCCAGCACAAGATTTTGTTTCAGCTGAATCACAGCCATGGACATTGTGCAAATGAAGGCCTGACCAGGTGTGATTGTAGGAGGCACTGAATCACAACCAGCTCTCACAGATGATTCACAAATGCAGAACAAATTCTTGAATGCAAACAGGATGCAATTAGTGTTTTGGGATCTAGATCTTTCTTCCAGCTATACAGTTAACTCAGTGGTGTTTTTGCAAAGGAAAAAGAACATTCCACAAGGTGCTGAAGTACACATGATCCTCAGGTTAAAGTTAAATTTCAATTCAACATGAAAATTGAACACATCCTTCCTACAGGGAACAGGATCTATAGTGGCCCAAAGCTTGGATATAACCCAGAAAGTCTTCCAGAGAGAGGACTTGTCTCTATTTTTCTCTTTGCTGTGAAGCATTTTCCCTGGGAGTTGCTCTGTACAGATCTCTAAGTCAGCTTTCAATTGAAAGGAGCTCTTGGTGATAGAATCTTGGCCCAGGCAGAGTTCAGTGTCGGTGTGCAGATACACTCAAAGGGCAAAGGCACTCCACTTAAATTATTGGCAGTTAGTGGCATGGAAAGAGAACAGCCCCTGCACAGAGACTTTCACATGGTCCATTTTAAAAGACCTGCATCTGCTTTAGAAATCCTTGAGCTGCCTCTGTTTAGACAGCAAGACAGGACCCTCGTGCAAGAGTATTCCATTTGTCAAAGACAGAAAGGTTCTTGTGCATCACAACCAGTCTGGACAAAGGGCTGGTCTGCCCCCCTCCCCTGAAACCTGCTCTAGAGGATCAGAGGCCACTTCATTTGTCAGTCCTTTGCTGACTGATTACCACCTTCAACGCTGTGGTTCGTGTACCACCACTGCCCTTGAAGAGCAGCACCAGCACTTTTGCTTTCACAAACAGCAAAACAATAGGAGTTTTATACCCCTGCAAAGGCAACAGCCCTTACCAAGGAACTAAGCTTTAGCTCCAGCTGGAGCCCTCTCCCTGCCTGATATTTATCTCCTAGATATATTTACAGGCCAACACATCCCCCTCTTGGCCTTTGCAATATTATGCTAAGCAAACAAGCCAACCTCTTCTAGTCTCCTCTCATAAAGAAAGCTCTCTGTTTTCCTTATCACACTAGCAAGCTTTCTTTGCACCAGTTTATTTTCCTTGGACACGGGTCATCAGATCTGTACACAATATTCCAGAAGAAATCAATTCAGGTCCTTGTTAAGTAGCATTTATGTTCTCCACTGGAAGCAACTTCCAACCACTCAGTCTCCTGCAGATCCTCCATTCCCATTTTCTGCACTCCTGTCCCCACAGATGCAAAGCCCACAGCCACCATTTCCATACCCAGGGCACAAGTCTCCAGAGAGCAAAGTGAAGATCTCAGGGAAGGCAATACCCAGCTGATACTCCCCATTCTGCAGTAGTCAGGGATGTTAGAACACAGGTGGTAAAGTCCTGTTCCAGCTGGAATTTTGCAGGGTTTGAGAGCACAGTCTGGCCAAATCTTCCCCAGCTAGGAACCTTGACATAAAATTGCAATCAGACTAATTTGGTTTTTTCTACCTTTTTTTTTTTCACACCAAGCATAGAAATACCTTGACAAGTTAAAGGACTGCTCTACCTGTCTCACCTATAGCATTTTCAGAGTTTCTTATGGGGAATATTACCAACACATTTCTTTGACAAGAAATCTTCCCAATAATTTATTTTTTATTGGAACCCCATCTTCTTCAGTTACAACTGAATATTATTGACTTGTTTAAATTTTAACTAGACTGCTGGAAAAAAAGAGCCACTGAAGTGAATATGCAGCAACAAGCACTCTGCAAGGCTTTACTTCTGGCACTGGGCAGTCAAAGCATGTTGCATTCAAGTCCTATTTACACCTTATTCCATTAACTGAATGATTTCACTGGATGGATCCAGTTGCCTGGAAGCCCAGTATAAAATGCAGTGCCTGCTGTCTTGAAAAAAAATCAGACACAGGAGAATCAATTAACTGTGTATCACACTGTAATCCACACAGCATACCTACTTTGGAAAGAATATGTACTTGTTACATATATTTTAACCAGTAGCCTTCACAGAACACAAGAATTCATCTCCACAGCTGATCATATGCTCCAAAACTTGATGATTTTAACTCACCTTTATTTTCAAAATGTATTTTTGGTTTGGCAAAGGAGAATCTAATTAGAATGCTCAGTGCCCTTCAAATCAGACTTTTAAAAAAATTAGTGCTTAATGAGATTATACAATTTAAGATACATATATTGTTCAAAAATCATCATGTTCTGTAGTTATAGCCTTCTGCTATCAACAGGAGCCTTCTCTGAGCTTCAGTTATCCCATTAAGAAACATTAATTGGACTATACAAGTCCTTGCTCAAAATACTATTTACAGATTCAGGAAACATTAAAAGCATGCAGAACTATTCTGTGCTTCCTGTGAATAAAATTTGGCAATAGAGTATGGCCACAAGTCAAAAATAACCTGAAACACAGAGTTTCAAATCTATAGCAGGTATTTACAATCCCGTAATTGAATTTAGAGGGTTTTTTTGTGGGAAGATACAAGGTCACAGAGGGAATTTTGTTAAGAATGAGGGAAAACTGTCTCTTAAATCAGGTGCTATTTCATTGAAGTATACAAGACGTCTCTTTTCAGACACAAAGTCACAATTTGGAAAGCACATTTCTACCCTTGCAGTGAAAAGCCAGAATCAAATGTTGACTGAAACTCTCTGAGCAGCACAGCCAGTAGCGCTGTGCAAGTTAAACACTGACATCTACAGTCGTGTCTTGGGAAACAGCAGGATGTGCAGCAGGAGCCAACAAAAACATCCCCCCGTACTCACACTCAGCAGGCACCTCCCATTCCTTCCCACCCGGTGAGAAAGTCGGTGCACAGGGTGGGGTCATGCTGTGACATCGGCCCTGCCTCCGCTTCTGTTTGTAGTAACGGTGGAAGGACAGACAGGCACACCACCACCCACGGGAGGCAGGAAAAACACACTGAACTCAAAGCCTGGCCCACGGCTTGGTTTTTCAGTGCTTGAACTTCCATCATTTCACCTGATGTTCGTTGTGTGCTGGCACTACCAAGAGGAGGAAACACCTTGCAGTTTCTGCTGCTCCATATATGTGTGGGGTGGTTAATCATACTATTGATTAGACTAGTAACTGCAATTAAAAGGAAAAATAATCAATTTGATAAATTATATAGTAGCAGAACCCCATACTGCCAACAGATCTGGATGAGAGGTACAAGTACAATAATATTTCATGCTGAAAAACATTCCCAGCCAGATTGCATCTTTCAATTAGATAACTAACACTAGCTTGACCTTGAATTTTCCTCGGGTAAGACTAAATGCCTGGATCCACACAAATCCCTCTCAGATACGTGTCTTTTGTTCTAACTGCTACAGAACAAGCTCTAAATTTTTTAGAATATAATGCTCTAAGAAATCCAGGGCAACAGTTATTCCCAGGCTCTCTGCATTCATCCCATGCCATATTTTCACTCCACTGTCAGCTCACCATTCCTTGTTTTGTCACTTCAGCAAATCACTGGAAGGATCACAGCAGCATCTCAGTTCACTCTTGCTAAATTCTGGTAGCTGATGAAGTCGTTTTAAATATCTCTAAAAGCCAGAAAATAATGCTGGATGAAGGATTATTCTTGATGTTATCTTGTTACATCATGTCAGATGCCTTGCTATTTAGAGAAAGAAAAATTCCTAAAATGCTCCAGGATGCTCTGCAGGCATCACCACTCACTTGACCACTAGGTCAGGATTTGGGAGTAATTGTTTGGGGAGTGGCATTTGTATCTTGACCAAAGTCCATGCCTTTGGCCTTCATGTCTTATATCACAGCTAAATCTTCCCTCTCAATAGTTTTCTAGCTCTGTTTATGTTTCTTAATTTCTTAGCATTAACAAGGCTTCCTCTGATCCCCGGGTGTTTTTACCTGCCCAGCATTGTGTCCCTCCACAGACACCTCCCTTATCACCTCAAAAAGTAGTCAAAGGAGCAGGAAACACAAGTATCCTTTCACAGATCATACAAAGGGAGGCACAACATTACTGACAAAAATTAATACTAACACTTCCATTTGGTCTGAAGAATCGTATTGTCAAGCATCTCAGCATATGCCAAACAAACTTGCTGGGATACTTCAGAAGCACAGAGTGCTGACATGCATCACTCCAGTACACACTTGGAGGTTCTCCTTTGCTACACACAGCAGTTGGCATTATCTGGATATTGGCATCTTCTATGATTTGTCAGACAATGATTGCATTGTAACCTCTGCATCAGCCTCTCCTCATTGCTTCCTTTAGCACCCTCTTGGGGGTTACATGGTCAGACACAGCACGTAGGAAAGCTACTGTCACTGGGAATGCTTTAGGGGAAACACATCAGATTTGATCCGAAAACAAGCCCTAAGAAGGGTTACCAGGTAGGGTCTTGCTCAAGACACGTGCCTGAGAAACATTCTCTACCCACACCTAACTTTAGAAACATGTAAATCCAGCACAAGGGTCTAATCAGCCGTCAGGAGATCATCCCAGAAGGCAGCATCAGCCACAACAGTGCAGTCAAACCTGCAACAGATGTGACAAAAACCATTCCAGACACCATAGTAACACATCACTGTGATCTGCCAGCAAATGGATAGCACTCTGATTAAGACAGAACAGTATATTTCACTTCCCACTATGTTATTTTAATAGCATTTATTAAATACAGAGCTCAACATCCATGATAAAAAGTAAATACAGCTTTGCTGCATGCTGTAGTATACTTCTTGTTGTTTCAAACAAAATGTATCTATTGCTGTTTTTCTGAAATGCCTGGAGATACAGACACTGAGATTACTGGAGCTCTAGAGATGCCCAAGTCCCTCCCATTCTCTCTGGACAGCTGCCCAGGGGTGGTTGGTGGAGCTGCCCAGCACAGCCCCCCAGTTCTGACCAACAGCCACACCTGCTAGAGGTCATCTCACCAAAAGCAGCAAACAGCTCCAAATTTTTGCTGACATTGGAATAGTACCTTAGCCTAGTATTGAAAAAAAAAAAACTAATACTTTTTAACAATGCCATAAAAAAGCCTATTCTTTAATATATCATCATACATAGCTTCTCTATCTCAATTAAATAGTTTCAGTAAACCAATGGCATAATGGAAACTCATCTACTGATTCGTATATGTATTTAAGAGACCAAATAAGGCAGATTTGGCAATAATATCCCCTATTACTATTTTCACCATGACTGCTATATACAGTCGAAAGATATTTTCGAGGCTACATCAATTTTTAGTTTCCATCAACTATGAGAACAAGAAATTAAACCTGGGACACAAGATTTTTTTTTTTTGTCAAGTGCTATGGTTACAGCTCATAACATACAAATGACCTTATTCATGTTCAAATTCTAAATAGAATTATAAGATTATTAATAATCTTAGAACTGTGAAGGAAATGTTTCCAAAGGAGAAACAATATTGTATGCACCAAGGAAAAGCTAGAGTACAGCATTATGCCAAGATCTAGAGGATTGTGAGAACACTCACAAAATTAGCACTGCCAACAGGCTGGATAGAGAGAAGCAGAGAGTAAACTACTCTCTGAACACACCAAGTCTCACTCCATGCAAGTCTCCCCATGCAAGTACAAGCACCCATCCCAGCAGTGTGAGTCTAGTGCAATACTGGCTTTTCCAGGGAGCCCTGGAAGCATTGTAGCTTCTTGAGACAGGTGATTCTGTTCCTGCCAGATTCTACTGCCTCTTTCTTCTCATTTCCTTCCAGTAACAGCAATAGCTCTGGGTTTTTTATGTCATTCACCACAGGCTCTCATCCATACACTGAGGTGAGAAATGCAGAAAAATGCAAAAAGGCAAAACATCCTCAAAATATTTTTGAGGGGATAAGAAAAACTGTTATCACAAATAATGTAGGATCCAGGGTAGTCAGCTTTGAAACCGTTACTCTCTGAGCAAGTCTCCAGATATATGAGGAGGCCAGGCACTTAGGTTCAGTTCTTGACTGATGAAAGTGGTATGCACAGCAAACCCACAAGACAAACTATAGGCAAAGTTCTAATTGCCCTGATTACATAGCTCTACAAGAAGCTTCCTACAAAATCACATGCAGCAGTTTTCCTTTATTTATATCTGACACTGAGGAACATCACAGGCAATGCATTTTTAAAATCTCCTCTGAAGAAGCTATCAGCAGAAGCCAAGAGTAATAAAAACAGGAGATGAAAAAGCAGTGATCTAGTCACTACCTTGAAGTATATCCTGTCTGCTTTAATGCTGCTATTTTGCTTTATTTATGAAGGTGTAGGTTTCCTAAAAAAAAAAGTGTAACCGTTTTAATGACAAAATAGCAATTTATTATAGAATTTCTCAATGACATAATGTAGCATGAAAATCTTTCTTGAGATATAAAGAAATGTTTTCTCTCAGTAAATAGGCTCACAAAGCAGGGTGCGAAGAACAAATATTACCTCTAACTTGAACTGAATTTCTCCCACTACTTCTGACATAAATGTCAACTTATTCAATAGCTTATACTGAACTGTCAAAGTCTTTTCTACACTTACTTTTCCTTCCTCCCCAAACAACTGGAGAGCAAGAAAACATGTGAGTTACCTAAGCCAACATAAAGCCAAATATTTGGGGGGGGAAGCACCTTCTAGAACCTTGAAAGATGAAATTCTCTCCCAGTTCTCTTCCTGCTGTTGTGCATGGCAGCTACACTTTCACCCCAATCCCACACACATCCAGCAAAAGCAGGACACAATGTTATGTCTTGCACTAAAGAAACCCTTCCTCTACCACAAAGGCCTGTTTCATCTCTGGTTCATAAGGTGCCTGCATGAAGTAATTCATACATGCACATGGACCAGAACAAATACATAGAAGGCACTGACATGTTTAAATTCTCAAAACTATTATTCACATGTCCCATTTGCCAGGTATCCAACAACACAAATGGGAATGTATTGTCCTTAGAGTCAGTCTTGTCCTGCCACTTCAGAAGCTTACCAGTTCAAGTACTGACCACTGCACTCACCAATAACAATGGGGGGATTTCTCCTTCTTTCAGGTATTTGTGATCTTCTTATTGAATTATGTATCATACTCAGCAACAGCATTACTTGGCCCATGTAATTAGTCTTCATTAAACACCATCACTTTTACCACTTTAACAGACTGACCAGTGAAATACAGCCTGACACATCCTAATCATATTGAAGCAAATAAAAGCCTAACAGAGACCTTGATCAGTATGCAAATTATGACCCCAAATCAGCAAGCCAGAGCTGGCACAGCCCAGCCTCCAAATGGAGGAAGTCAGTAGCTAGAACACAGAAATCTAGGTGGAAATTCCTGCTCCATTCCAGCTGCTGTGTGAGTTGGAAAAATGCACCTGGCCCACAGATGATTTTCCCAAATGGTACTTGGTACTTATTGCAGCTTTCAGGCAGGTCACTCGCTCCCAAAGCTCATGGCAAGGAAACACAACCTCCTTAGACATTTGTAAATCCACATGGGTATTGATCTGCATAACTAACTAAGTATTTGAAACCAGCTTGTCCTTCGTTTCCCTGTCTTGAGTGTCTCCCCCTGAAATGAGAGAGACTGAATCAGAAGCTCTGCTGGCATAAGTCTGGCACACATTTATTTGGCATAAATTTGGTCCAGCAGATTTGTTGTCTCAAAGTTTAAAATAAACTAAAAACAAAGCTGCAGAGTCATACTTCATTCTTGGAAGCCTGAGATAGTTCTGGAGAATAACTATGAAAACTACAAATGGCAATAATACATTTTTAATAAAATTGCTGGTTTAAATCACTTGCTTTTGACATCTATTTTGCAAGTCTCGGAGGAAACCAAAAGCCATTTTGTGGCAGCTTCCTCAATTTTATATATTATGAAAAATCTCCAGCTATAAATATATGTTATGAATAGAGTTTGGTACTGAGGACAATAGCTGGGAAATAATGCCTGGGGGAATGAAAAATGCACTGAGGCTTTGATGTAATGCTGACAGGAAGAGGCCCAATGCATTATTTCAGCATCAAGGTAAATTTTCTATCCCACACAGTGATTTACACAGTGATTACTTGAAAAAAACACCAATATTTCTTTTATTACACTTGTCAGTATTTTTACACACACATATTGGAATTACTATAAATCCTATTTGCTCTGGGGAACATTACCAATTTCATTCATTTGAATATTTTTTCCACTCTTGTGCCCACATTTTTCAGAAAAAAATCTGCACATTGGGTTGTTTTAGCCAGTTAAGGTACGGGGGGAGAAATAAGATGCTCTCAACACAGTTGTAGTGAAGCTGACCCCCAAAGAGATGACATACATTTCATGTTCAGTACATGAAATCAATACGCTCCCCAGCCAGACTCACAAATTCTGCATGTGATATAGGTCCTGTGCAAATTGCCAGCTGCAAACATTGTGCAGCACAGACTCAAGACACAGGCAGGAATTCTTGCCTTTCAAGAGACACTGGGAAAAAAAAATACGTATATACTCTTTGAGCACACCGCCTCAGCAGTGCTGTGATTCCCCACAACATCAGGACATGACACCACTCAAAGCAACTTGCTCTGTGCCCCAGCAGGAAACCTTTCAGACACATGCAAGGAGTTCCTCCTGCAAGACTGCACATTGAACAGGTGCAACAGCAACTGCTTTTACACAGATTTCCAAAAGCAAGAGGCATTAAGGGAAGCCTGGTCAGCACAGGATTTCTGCCAAAAAAAGCAGAGATCATGCAGGAACGCAGTGCCAACTCAACACTAGCTGTACCCTGCACCCTCCAGCTGCACAGCAGAAGGCTGCTGGGCTCAACCCCATTCCCCTCTTACCCTTTCTCAGTTGAGGAGTTGCAGATAACCTTGGAAAGTTTTCCTCTTGTGTTATTTCCATACATGGAGACTTTTCCTATCTGAGCACTTTTTTAACTATGAACCCATTTTGTCTGATTCCCTCACACTCACACTGAAGCATGCAGACATGAAGAACACACAGCAGGTCTAAGGGGCACTTTCAGAGCTACAGGTTCCTCTGAAAAGAGTCTGGCAGGCTCATTGGGAAGATACAAAGCTTACAGGCAGTGGCAGAGTCAGTTTTTGCTGTACAGAGCTGACTGCTGTAGGATATTTTGCTGGCCAGAGCACTAGAGAATTTATATTTGCCAATGCTTGTTATAATTCTGACTGTATTCCAACCAGGAAGTACAAACTCTCTTGATTACCTTTTTCAAAGTTTCTGCATCTTGAGTTTTAGTCATTGTCATCTGTGGGTCTTTTCCATTTCCATCACCTGCAGAGTAAGGTCTGTCTGTGTAGGCAGAAATGACAGCAATCCTAGTAAATGTCACCAAAACTTTCCTGCTTCAATCCAGGAAGAAGTTCCTGCATTCACTGTTGCTTGTAATGGCCAATAAAACAAATTCAGACAAGGAAGACTGAGTGCTTTTTGTGATCAAATTACAAAAAACAAAATCAACAGTAGCTGAAGGGAACACAGGAAATGCAATATCTTGACTTTCATCAAACATCCACTGCAACACCTCACAAACTGTTTGAATCAAATTGGTTTGGACAGAAGCATTTTCAAATGGCTAGAAAGTTAACTGGAAATCATAAGCAGTGAAAGACATTGGGCAGCAGTGTTTTGAGCAAGAATGGCATTTATATGTGGGCTTCCACAAAGATTAACATTTGACTCCATTTTACATAACATTTCCACTGAAGCATCTGGAAAAACAAAAAAGTAGCATATTAAATTTCTGAATAGAACAAACAGAAGCCAGTTTGAATAGAAAGTATGACCACACAACTACTTCCAATGCATCAAAACCATACTATTTTAACAAGCATGAAAACATTACAGCAAGAAAAATAGCACAAAAGCAGTAAAAGCAAGAGATGCCTTGTGATTTGGCCAGCAGAGTAGCAGAACGATGACTAAGGCCATCTGTTTTCCAAATATGCTGCCATTTTCCTGAGCAGAGTAGATCAGACCACAGGAGACACGACAGCTACTCATGAGATGTACCATCATTCAGTAATAACAGAAGACTAGACACCTCTCAGTAAAGCCTTTCTTTGAAGACCTTTAAAGAAAGGTCTCTATGTTTACTACATGTTGGGAGATTTTTCTTGTTAATTAGCTAGTGATTTTCCTTGAGCAGCAAGGAAGATGGAATGCAATAAAAGCTGACACTTGCCAACAACTAGGCAAGAAACAGATGGTCCTGTGCTCAGTCAGAGAGACCAGGCTATGGACTTGGTCTCTTGATGTGTAAACACGATCCCTTTTCTTTTGCATTATATTAATCTGGAAATAAAGTTCCCATAGTATAGTCTAGACATCATGCTCAACCTGGATTTACTGCTCCCAAATTCACCTTCTGTCAAGTCTGTGGCTGAAGCACACAGATTTTCCTTTGATTTCTGTCTGCTGTCAAAATAACTCAGGTCTTAGACATATCAGAGAAGTCTTCATTAATGGCATTAACAGTTTTGCACCGCCAGTCTGACAGTTGATTCAGTTGCTAGATTTAAATAGCATTGACTCTGTCTGAGGAATGTTTTCTGAAACAAAGTAAATTAGATTTTAGTCAACACTAAGCTGCAGTGAACAGACTGTCTAGGGGGTACAGACACCCTCAAACCACATTGCCTCTCCTTGATGGCAGTTGTTACAATGGCACGTTTTGTGTTCAGCCACCATTTTCAGGGCAAGATATGCAAACTACACAGATTCTCCTCAGAATGAGGTACAAGCCTTAAGTCAGCTACTTGGTAGATTAAAAAGAAAAATAATGCACAATAAAACTCCTGATGGCCACTGTAAGTAACTACTTATCAAACCAAAAGCACATATTCCCCCCTCCTCTCCAGGTCCTGAGTGCTCCAGAGATTGCCTGCCCATGAGTTTTGTGAGCAAAGCAATTCTCAGCCTGCCATTCTTTCCCTACACTAGCTCAGGCTGCTGTGATAAATTGTTACCTGCAGGTGCATTGAATCTGCAGGAATTAAAAAAAAAAAAAAAAAGAAAAATAGAACCTCTACTTACGGTAATACTGCTAGAAAAGAGCAAATCACAAAAGCATTCATTTTAGCCATAGTGCAATGAGTAATGACAGAATAAATTACAATTGATTAAATTATTGATGTCTATCATTTAGCAATCTTCTTGCTCAGCAGTAGATGTTTTCTTCTTGTAGCTATTTGTGATGTGTGGGTGGAGCAGAGGTAGAATGTGATATATTTGCAGCTGGATTTGGATAGCATAATTTGCAACCATTCAGTATTCTACTGAGATTTGAAAGTTGTTGACCTTGCCAGCAAAGAGCAATTACAAGTTCAGTAGGGTCTGACTGTCCTAAAGCCTTGTGTTAGGGAAGCCTTCAGCTTATTAACACGATACCAGTTTTCAAAATAAATACAGAGGGATCTCCTTGCTTATAAATACATAGCAGCATTATACATACTGCAGCCTGAGACCCACAGAGCATTTTACTGGTTAGTTGGCATTTTCCTTCATAATTGTGGTACTAATAATTCTATTAAGTAAATTACATTGAGAAACATTCAGGAAATTTATTCTGTATAATGGACTGTTCCTCCTTAAGGATGAGGTTCTATAGAAATACAGACCATAAACCTTCCATTTTGATAGAAAAATACCATGCTTTACAGGATATTAAGGCTTAAGCAGTTATCAGAAAAATAAGGCCCAACTAATTACAATGCTGTGTTCTTTCAGCACAACATTAAAATGCACCGATTCAAAAGAAATGAAAGCTACAGCCACAAAACATTGCCAAAGAGTTTTGTGGTTCCCCTCATTTTGTGTTGTTTCACCTTTTGAAGGAGCATGTGGCACCTGAACAACACTCCCAGGGTCCCTACACACAACACAAACCTTAGTGTCCTGCACAAGGGGAGCCACAACAGCCCATTCACTGAACACAGAGCCCTCGGTGAGGCTTGAGCTGAAGCATAACCCAGTTGTTGTAATGCAGAGTAGGACAAGGGCCACCACTCACTACAGAACCCAGAAGCAAAATAACTAAAAACCACAGCAGGAGGAACCCGGGAGGGAGTGGTGGTGTTATCTGTGATGCTCAGGGTTCTCAACCATTACAAGTCTGACTCCCGTGGTAAGTATTGGGAATTCCCAAGAGCACAACAGTCGTCCTAAGGCTAGCAGTGGGAAGGGCTAAGAGCACAGAAAGCCCATTTCTCCAAAGTGCTTTCTTTTTCAGGTGCAGACATGGACCTCTCTACATAAGTCAAAAGGTCTCACTAACTTCTTCGACAAAAAGAAGCCTTTTTTGAAGCACCACTCCTTCCTTTTTGATTAGTCTCTGAACACCTTTCCCCCAGCTATTGTTGCAACCTGCAATAGTTTCTACTAACACACAAAAAGCTGTTGACCTGGCCAGAAAAGAGCAATTACAGAGTCACTGGGACATTTAAGCTCTGCTATAAAGAAGCTCAACTAACCCTGTGATCAAGTACACAGAAAGTCATAGGTTCAGACTCCTCTTTGCCAGAGGAAACTCAAGCACATTCTTTCAAGAATTATGTTTTAGCAACAGGCTGCTTGGGGCAAAGAAGAAAAAACATTGCTTGCTCTCTTACAAACTGAGGCAGATCTACTCTATGTTGAGTATTTAAACAATCACTAATCAGAGAGGAGCACAGTACACTAGCAGAGGAAACAAACTTAGATTGCAGTCCTTTCCTTCCTCCATCACTCCCTCAATTTATTTCTATTCTATATAGAGCATAAGGTTCCCAGTTTCTCCCTGTCCTAATGTACCCACATCCCAAAGTGAAAACATTATACTCACTCTGACTTCTCTCAGCAGCTTCTGGCTGGGAACGATCTGTTTCCTTCTCCAAAGGGGACATGATTCAGCATTCAGAACATTCACCTACAAGCTGAATCAATTCATTAATATTAATCCTACTTTAATACCCCTTTCCCTTTCTACAGGCCAGCAGAAACCCCTGACCAAGCCCTAACAAATACCTATTAGATCAGTGGCCCCAGTAAAGCCAGACAGCACAGGTGGGATTGAACTCTCTCTGAGACAAACAGCAGAATTTAGGGCACCTGTGGCACTTCAGTAACAAAACCCAGATACACCTGGAGAAATGAGCTCCTCCAGGATTAATCGTTATAAGGATTTCAGCTTTGGACTTCCAGGTTGCAAAAGTAGTATCTTGTCCCATAACTGTCTTCTTGAGGATCTAAGCCCAAGTAAATTCAGAAAAGAGGGAATAAGCCTTTCCTAGACACCACTGCCTCCCTTAAAGTATCATTTATTTACGGCTTGGTGGGAATGTGGGTGACAGCCCAGACCCTCAAGGAATAGCCACCATCAGCCCTGTCCTGTATGCAGTGACCTTGACAACTTTACAGTCACAGCTGATGGATTAATGGAGACTGATTTGAACCAGCTGCACTCTATCAGAGTACTTGCTCTGATCTTCATGCTGGCCTAACTTTCCATTTTAACTGATTCTGCCAGGGATGAGGCTGTTAAGGCAACAAAGCACATTGCCAAAGAAAAAAAAAAAGGTGCCAAATTTCGCTACTACTATTAAGGTATTTTTCAAAATAGTGAGAAGACTGACAAGACATAACCACTTGCACGAGCACGTATTATTGGGGCTTCAAAAACAGAACTAAAACTTTAGGGTCAGCAAACTAGGCAATTCAAGGAGAGGTTTGTGCCACAAACAATTTCACATCCACAAAATATTATTGACAAGTTTCCCAGCTCTTTCTGTGCCACTTAGAGCTTGCTGTCTTTCAAGGAAAAAATTTAGTACTGCCCCAGGCTGCATCATGTACTAGTTGCCATAGAAATACATCTCACTGCTTATCCATCACAAAAAGCACATTTTGTGGAGGTTTGTATGTCCACAAAGCCTAAATCTAAAGCTGGTGTTGGACTCTACTCTCCAGTTCCCAGCACATACATGCGCACAAGCACAGGCTTGCCTGCTAATACCAGTTTTAGATTAACACAATCTCATGCAAAAGGTACTGGATTTAGTGAGGTAGAAGGACAGTGGAGTAGTGTGCAGCCAAGATCCAGGAGGGGTGAAGTTGGCTTGCCAGCCACTGGGTCACAGGCTGCAGCCTGCACTCCCACCCAGAGGGAAGGAACTGCAGATCCCTCCCCAGACAGCCCCATCAGCTGCTGTTCCACCGTCTCAGGCAGCAACTTTATTAACTCTGACAAATTTGCTCACTTTCCCCTCGTCTGGGTAAGCAGAAATCCTTCCCAAAGCATCAGAAACTATCTCTTTCAGATTTTCGTTGCAGGGACCCTGCTGTCATAAGGGGAACAACGGTTTCAGATGAAAGAGATGATCTCTGGTGTCTCCTTTCCCACAGTAGGCCATCCAGCATTGGACACACTCCTGTTGCTGCTTGCTGGCATCCTGCTTCTTTTAAGTATGCTTTCACTTCTCACACCAGGCTTAGCACACAACAGACCATTTTGCATTACAATCCAGCCTCTCATTCACCTGATTGCTGCTGTCCACTCCAAAAATACCTGAGATCACAAGGATCTCTTTGTTACCAGTTACAGCAACACTGCCAGTAAGCTGAGGGTTAAGAATAATTTCACTGACACAGGTGCTTAGAGAATTAGATCCTGGAAGGATCAGGGAAATCAGCAGTACTTACCATCCACTAAATTAAACTATTATGGCCTCCTTCCACAGGCCCTAATTTATGCCATTCTCTGCAGGGTAGCATACAAAGGAGTATCAGCTCTGAAGCTGTCAGAGATTCAGCACTGCTAAAGCACCTGCAGCACCACTGACTCCAGGAGAGTGGCTCTATGTCACTCAGTGGATGACCTCAGCAGCTTTCCTGAGCTGAATGTAGACCTGTCCAACAGATCCCATCCCCAAGTGTCAACAAATCTGCCTGACCAGATTCAGTGACTTTATTTCAGTTTAAATATTGGAGTGCATAATTACATCAAGAAAGAGCTTAGGCCCTCTGTAGCCAACTCTTTACAACTTTCCCAGTTCCTCAGAGAACTTCAAAAATTCTGAAGACCACACAAACAAACATTATTATAATAATGCCAAAGCAAAACTACAATAGCTACTCAAACAAACTTACTAAGACATAACCAGCAGTATCCAACAAGAGAGAATATAGTAAGACTGCTCCTTTCAAATGCTACAGTAGAAGAAGCCAGTCTGAAACATGCAATCCTGACAAATCCAGAGCCCTGAGGGCACGTCAGGAGGCTCATTGGAAAAAAAGGTCATTAAATGAAAGCTTCCACCAGGTGACTGAATGATAGGGCACCACAGATGAGCTGCAAGAGACAGCTCTTCCCTCTGTGAGCCAGGCAAGGGTCAGCAGGGAAAGAAAGGCAATTCCATATAACCAATATCCATTCCCTCTGATGCAGGGGATGTCATAAGTACAGTCTCTTCTAGCACATTAATGTGCCCACCCTGCTCTTTTCTTGCCTCATTTGACTGGAAGAGAAATATTTCATAGGCACCATCCAAGTCTTCATGACAATGTTTTGAACCAACCCATCATAGGAGAAATACCTTCAGTCCAGTCCTCTCTAGTACTTATGCCAGGAATAAGGCATTTATTACATGCACATCAAAATTTAAACATCCACTTCCAAGCCATAAAGAGCAGAGACATTGAAATTTAAACAAGAGCATAGCTTTTAGGACACAAAGTAGTAGCTTCCAGAAGAAAGAAAAAAAAAACTTTACCCAGCCTGTACTCTGTCCCAGATTAGTCCTTAGACCTAGTGCTGAAAGCCAACACCTGAGCAAATGCTACAGTCCCAGCAGCCACATGAATCAAGACAAGTAACTTAATCATGCTGTGCCTCCATCCTCTCATAGGAATAATGCACAGCTGCTTCACTGGGGTAATGCAAAGCTGATTTCATTAGCATTCATGAACTGCTTTCTGCCCAGCAGAGGAAAGTATTAGGAAAATGTTAAGAATCTCTACTGCTGGGCTTCTCTTCCAAACTAGCTCTTTTCATAAGTTATGTTTTACCAAGCATACAAAAATTTCTTAGAACCTTCTTAATCAAGAAAGCAAACATACCCTCATTTGCCAAATGCAGCCTTGTAATTATGTGGAAATGAGGCAGAAACAGCACATACATGCATTAACATTGACATGATCAAGAGATAACAACACCATTAATACATCCTTTTGGAAATGACAGTTTTCAGCCAGACAAACAGTTGGAAAATCACAAGTGGGGCTCATTAAGCATTTTATTTTTCAAAATTAATTAAACAAAACAGAGAAAATGCTGCAGTAACTCAAGGGAGAAAAGGAGCCATGGTGCTTAAATGCACTAAATACATTCTAAGCTGTCCATCCAAATGGACCCACAAATCTTATGTATGCAGAGCAGACATTTAATGGACTGTTGGATAGCTGTAAACAACCAGCTGCCCTTGTGCAAGCTCCTTCACCTGCTTCAGACACAAAAAAATCTGTCATTAAAGTTAAAAAACAGGCACCTGAGTAATCAGTGCTTGCACCAAGGAATGGTATGGGATCAGGAAAGCAAGGGCAAGCAGCAGAACTGGGCATAGAAACCAAGCAGTACATAAAACATTTGTCATTACAACACAGGTTACCTGAAGGAAAGCACTGGGGAAACACCTGAATCTGTGTTAGAATCCATTTAAAAGTCAGGATAAAATATAATCCACTCTCAGTCTATAATACTGAAAAGATTCCTACTCTTACTATAGCATAGACACCCAAACAACTTCATAATATGCTGCTATATGCTGAATTAATTTATTCTTCTTCTTCTTGTTGTGGTTTTTTTTTTCTTTTTTTTTTAAATTAGAACAGGTTTATCTTTCCAATTATCATTTTTCAGTATCACAAGTCACCATTCTAAATCTCATTATTTTCAACTATGTTGACATTGAGAAATAGAGAAATGGTTCCTCTGTTGTGTCTTTACTTCCAAACCCCATTGTATTGTAAACATCATTTTCTCAAACAAATTAAGGATCCAATATATTTTATTAGATCTGGGAAATACAGGATATTTCTCCAGACTAAAAGCTATATTGCTTCTGTTGGGTGATATTGGTACAGCTCGGGTGCTCAGAATTTCCATTAGCACCTTCCAATATCTTTAAAGTTCTAGCATGTTGTAAAGCTTTAATTATCTTCTTGCCATTTTACCATTGTAGATCTGCTACATGAATCACTGTACTAAGTCACAGAACAGAGATGTGACATAGGCAAATAGTACTGATGGGAAGTTCTGGCAAAAAAAGAATCTCTTTAGTTACATTAATAAGCTTTCTCAATAAGGCAAACTCAGCTCAAGCTACTGCAGTCTTGATTTCTAATTTGGAATCTGTTTTGATTTTCTCTCTCCTGTTAAATATGATTCTCTTCTGGGCTCTGTTTTATGCATTGATTTTTGTAATTGCATCCATATTACATTGGGACCCAAATCCACAGTTCTCAAATTCAGGTTACACAGAAAAATTTATATAAATAATCACATTTTTTTTTAATATGACAGATACTTTGCCTCTTTGAGCAAGAATGTGACTCAGAGTAGTTACAGCACTACTTGTCTCCACAGTCAAGGACATACACAAGTGAGCAATGGACTGTTGACTTCTTTAAGAGTATACTGAAAAAAATTTCTCTCTAGGCTACACTTTGTATGGGAGAAACTTACAGTTAAATGAAGGGAAACTATTATTTTAAATCACTGTGCTCCAGAGTAGCAATCAGTGCCAGCCTGAGAATACAGAGAATCACCTAAATCTCTCTGCTGCACAGGCCTCATCACTAACACAGCACATGGTGACTATTTCCATTTAAATAATCACAAGTGAGGCTGACATTTATATTTCAAAAAAGTAATTTTTACTGATTTTTATGGCTGCTAGGTAAGTTTTAACATGTGTTCAACTCAAAAATACACGCAGAGAAGAGAAACATCATAAACACAGCACAGGCCTGGTTTCTGTTCCCAGCAAGGTACTCAGGGCTTTCAGAGAAATGTAGATGCAGACACAGGCAAAGTCTCCTATTCCTGCTCTCAGCTGGGTTACTTGTGTCAGCACAGCACCATATCCAACCTGACCCAGTTGAATCCTCTCTTAGGAGACGCTTCTCCAGCTACCATTGTCTTCAACTGGAATGTAAGAAAGCAATAGCTCTGATGATTACAATTCAAAATTAACTGAGCTTGAAACCCTCCCATTTGTCAGGGGCAAATATTACTAACTACTTTTTGGTGGTTTGCCAGCTGAAGTCACTTGGAGCTTGTAGAATTACTTTGTGGGTATGAAACAGAGAATGATATGTAAAAGTTGAGAACCATGAAAGTGGGTTTTGGTTTTAGATGTTTTGTCTGTTTTACATCAAAGAATGCTGCAAGAGATATACTCATGGCACTATTCCACTAATATTAAGAAATTTGGTTTTCTTTCTCTCAAAAAACAGCTGATTAGAGTTAGAAGCATGACAGACTGTTTGCTTTCAAAATAGTCAAGAAATAGGCTGACTGTTTTGGGGCTTGGTTTTGGTGGGTTTGGGGGGAATGAGGAAGAGGTCTCTTCTCACTCAGCTTCAAGTAGAGCATAATTGATATGGTTTTCTGATATACTGCTCCCTGTCTAAGTTTACTCATTACGTTGACCAAGGAGTCTGGAATGCTTTAAGTGCCTTTATTGTGTTCTCATTTTCATTTCAGACATTGCCTTCCCCATCATCTCAGATGGAAGAAAGCAGAGCAGTCTCTGTGATGTGCTACTCTGCCATTGTGCTGGCCACTTTGTACATAAGAAGAGAGAGTTTTCTATTGCTCCAGTAGAGTGATCATTTCTGTGCCTCATTATTTCAAACCCTTTCCACTTCATTATAAAAACACCATTTGCTAGAGCTAAGGTAAGTAGCACAATAGCATTTCAAGGCAGCATGAATTAATCAATACAGCCTGTACAGCTGAGAAGTACAATGTCACTCTCACTGGAAGGTGTAGGTTTCATTCAAGCTGCTCTCCATCCTTCTAATTAAGTACTTTATAACTCATCTTCTACAAAAATCCTCAGCTCCCAGGTATAAAAACAAACATCTCTGTTGAGAAACACATGTGAATATAACTAAAGTAGAAACAAAATAACCCATCTGTAGAAAGAACAAGAAAGAGAAAATTTGAGTCAAACATGTTAGTCCCTACTCCATCTAGAATAGTTAGGCTTGACCCATATACACCTTCTATTGTACAGTGCTCTCAAGCCTCAGGGTCACTTGTTTGATCCGGCAAGGAGAAAGGAAGCAAGGACCAAGAGAGCTTTCCTACCCATCCTCTTCACTGCCTAACGCCTCATCTCATTGTCAAAAAGCACAGTCAGCTCGCAGCCTGGCACTCACTAGAACTCAGAAAGACAGATTTTTATTTCTAGGGCCACTACTGAACCCGGAAGGTGTCAGGGTTTAAGGCTCATGACGCTATTTCAGCTTCACTGAGTGACCCATGTGGGCTCTACATTCAACATTCAGTCCATTAGCTGTACTGACAAAAATTTGACTTTTGTTCTTGAAATAGGCTACTGTGCTCCATGATGTAGTGTGAGTGGAGATAATCTCCACCACCCACGCAGAGCAAACCAGACCAGTGGGAGCCAGCAGAGCCCTGGGTTAATTGCTGTAGGAGCTGCCTACCAAACTCCTGTACAACCCCACCAACACAGTCATCCTTTGTCATTCACAGCTGCTCTATCCATGCAACTTGCAACTCAGCCTCTTGAGTTAAGAGAAATGTTTTACAGCAAGAAAGTCAGCCCTGATCCTTTCTACTTTCGAGACATTATTTTAAGATGTAGAAAAAGCCAGGCTCAGGGACTGTAGTCAAATAGTAGATCTTTCTAGTTGCATGACTAGGAAATGGGAGGAGTAGCACCAGTCCCTCAGAGAAGGAGGAGTTCATCCCTCCTGCAGTACAGCAGTACTGTCCTCTTCTCCTTCAGAAGGCACAGAGGCACTAACTAGGAGCTGGCACTCACCTGCTTGTGCCTTACCATGCTGACATGGATCCAGCATACACCTTTACCTTGACTGCTTCCTTTGAGCCAAGTCATGCTTGGAGATGAAGCACTGAGCATATTAATTTCCATGAAATTCACTGTCCTGACTATATTTCTTAATGATTTGAGTAATTTCTTAGAAGTGTTATTCTTTTAGTGATTATGATCTTGCAGGAACCCTGGCCATAGGGTAGAAGGGACTTCATGGATGACTGAATCGAGCTTCCTTTTCTTGAAATAATGTCATATACTCCCATTTACAAGACTTGCCATCCCAGGTTTTAAACTAGTAAGGCATCCTGTTCCCTGTGCTCTGTGGATATGGCTCTCCAACATAGTGCCCTGATGCTTAACTGGTTCTGTTGTGGTTTTAGCAAGTTTTATAGAATACTTAATGTCTTTACAGCTCTACCTGCAAAGCACTTCAAAATATTCTCTGTTAAGACTTACCACAGTAAACCTGCTGACTCCATAACACAAATTCAAAGTAATTCCAGGTCAAACCTTTAATCAGGGAGACCTCTGTAAGCTGCTTCTCACCCTTATTAAAGAGATTTATGAAACCATGAAGGAGGTTGGAGAGTTACTGATGTGCCATTTTAAAAGGCTCTATTAAGATTTGGGTATTTTTATCTTTTAGAAAAAAGCATTTGCAGATTATAACTCTAAGGAGACAATTATAAGAGCATTCTGAGAGTCTTTTCACTTGAACTATATGGGGGAGAAATGGTACAGCAAAGTATGGGAAAGAAAATACATTGCCTAAGCCTTTTTCTTGAATAGGATCCTAACTAGCCATGTCACAGCTGCAGTGAAGTGTCTCATGTTCCTGTGATTTATTACTATAAGGGCCACATCATCTGCCAAAGTGTGCTTGTAAGAAATTAAATGGTTTCCAAAGGAAACTTTAGAATAAGACAGATTTTAGATTTGCATTTTTATCCTGATTAGTGTCTGTGAAGCTCCTTTGAAAACTTTTGTATCAAGCACAAATACAAAATTATTGCCAAATGCAGTTTGAATTTGGGAAGGTTTCAGGAAGGAAGCCCAGTTACCCATAGAAAGGAATGAAGAGACTGTTTACAGGACTGAGAAGGCAGAACAGCACTGAAAGAGAAAGAAAGTGGCAAAGTTCCAACATGTTGTGCCTTGGACCCAATTGCTTTCTGTCTAACATGATGAGTTGTTCACAGGCCTGAGTTATTCTGTTACCCTTTTAGCTTGACCTTGGACAATAAGCCTCAAATCAAGTGTAAGTAACAAATTAAGGGCTTGATCCTGCATTCTCAGTTCCCTTTCACTTCAAGCTGAGGAGGGAGAGTGGTATTAAGACCTATAGTAATGTAATTCCTGATGGACATCCATCCAGAAAAATCCCAGGAAAGAAAACTCCCACAATTAGCCTAGCTACTGCAGACAGACAATTTCAGACCACAGCAGAAAATGAAGCAGCAATATTTCCATTGATCCCAATAGCATCAGAGAACCTCAGAGTCAGCCTTTCAAGACTCGTTTGCATATGAGTGTTTCTGCCAACTTGTATCAAGTTCTCATTTTCAAAGGGAAATAAATTTAACCTCACAATATTTGTCCATTGTTGTAAGACTGCTGTTTTCCTAATGTAAGTCAGCTAAACTGAGTACAAATGTAAAGAAGTCCCAACACTTCCATCAGAAAGACCTTGGAAACGTACAATAGGAATCTGTTACACCTTTTTTGTCATTAAGGTATGGAAAGAGCCAAAACAAAATGCAAACACATGGAAAAAGGAAAAGTATGTAATAATCTAAACAGACTGGCAAGCTGTAACACTGGGTATCCTTGTAGAATGCCCAGAAGTTTGCTACTTACTAACAGGCCAAACAAACATCCTGGTAAGTCTTGTCTTGACTTTTGTTATCTAAAATATCAAAACACCAGCAGTGAGGAAGGACTGACATCTTGCTGGCCTAAAGAGGTGACTTGATTTTCAGATGTGCCAGGAAGTTGCTGATGGTAAATTATTGTTCTGTCAAATAACATGCACTCTGTAGAAGAAATGCTTTAAATAAATAACTTTCATTCTCTAGCATCAGAATAAAGAAGTACAGATAGTTCCCATGAGACACTGGGAACAAAGAAGCTTTGGTAGTTAACACCAAGGGGGAGATTCTCCCCTGAGTTATAGAGTCTTCAGAGGGGACGTAAAAAAATCCCACAGAATAACCAGATACATGAACAGATGAAAATATGTGACTAAGAATAAAAATAAAAGGTTTTTTTGAACTTGGTACTCCTACCTTTATCTGTATTCCTCCTAGAAAGGTTTTGCAGAGCTTCTGCAAGAGACTATTTCTGATTTTGAATTTGCAACAGTAGTTGCCCCCAATAGCACCTCTCTATAAATCATGAAAACATATTCAAAGAGCACAAGTTACACCACCACAATACCTCAATCCATTTGCTTTAGCACCAGCCTGTAAAAGGATGACACCCACTGTTCAGTCTTCTACTTGCTTCCTTTTCTTCCTTCCAAGATAAAACCAGCATTTTGCCTAAACTACTGCAAATTTCCTTGGGGAGATAGAATCACATTATGATGAAGCCCATGAAATTTGTTTTAGAACTATAAAATGCTGGGATCAGGCCAAAAGAATCTCTCCAGGCATATGGCATATTTCTCTTCCTATGCATTATATCTACAGTCTCATTCCAATACCATGTACCAAAGGCTTTTCCTCATGCAGAGAAGCCAGGTAACACATGACAGCCCACAGAGAACATTTCTGACAGCTTCTTTGACAGATGCTCGAGACATGCTGTTGACACTATATTTTTTACTGGGTTGGGATTAATAATTAAAACTGATTCAGCACTGAGAATCTTCTAACTTTGTACTGATCAGGAAAAAACATGTTCAACTATGAAATTACTAGAATCATTAAAATTCTATTTCAGAGAACTGCTGTTAAGTGATAATTTTGCTCTTCAAATTAGAAGAGAGGATTAATAATTGAATCCAAAGACTTAGTTATATATATTTGGTGGGTTTGTTTCATAATAGAATGAATGACTTGAGCAGAAATCCATTAAAATTTTTAGTATTCCCATGCTAGTCTGATTCTAAGCTTTTCCATTAAGTAGCACAGTCATAATGGCATTAACCTACTTAAGCAGCAAAAACAGCACATAATTATCACTTTTAATTCAATCTTTTAGCGTGTGAATAGATACTGTACATCACTGACAATTCACATTCCTAAAGAGATTTTTCTATTCTGTCATAGCAGTTTCACCTCCTCTTGTACTGATATAACTGGTCCAAGCATGTATATTTTTTCCTCAAGAAAAAATTCTTCAGATTAATGAGACAGCAAATTTAAACCCAGAGGTGTAGCAATCAGCTACTGCTTTATTTACCTTAAGAGAGATGTTTAGATATGAGCAGGAACTAGGGCACAATTACCCATGTACCAGCATATCAGTATCTTAAACCATGAGCGTGTTCTCCAAATTATGTTACATATTGCACATATTAAAAACAGAAGTCCCACACAGAGAGTACGAAGTATATGGAAGCTCTATAGAAATTAGAGGAGAAGAGAGAAGACTATGCAGCATATAGCATCCCTCCCTTGCCTCTCAGAAAAACCCTCTATTTACTGCCTTGGGACTTCCTTTTCTTGGGAATTAGGAAGTGTGACACATTTGTCCCTGCAGTCCCATCCAGCAGTGGCAATGGCTTGCTCCCTGCCCTCACAAGTCTGCTGGGAGGTGTTGCTGGTGTGAACAAACCAAAATTCACTTCCCATCACTGCCATCCTCAGTGCCAGCCCGGCAGGGAGCCAGGAGTAGTACAGAGTACTGTAGGCTCAGGGATCTCCAGGGGCCTTTCTCTTGGTGGCCCCTCCCATAAAACTGTCCCTCTGTCACACTGTAGATACTACCATTGAGCTAAGGAGCAGTGGCGCCTTTGCATTTTAATATATTTGTTAAAGGACTCCATAAAGGCCAGTAAAAGACAGAGCACAGGAGTGCTGTGGTTTAGCTGTCAACAGTACAGTTTTTGCAAAAAGCTGCAGCACAGCAGCTGTGCGAGTGACAAGTCTAAATACAGCCCACTATTTCCAAACCAAACGGAAAGAAACCAGGCAGCAGGCTTGGACTGGCCAGGTTGAGCCCTTGTGAGGCAACACAGCACTGTCAACATCTGTTTTAGAGATAAATAGGCTGAAATCTAACACCTCACTGACCTCAGACCTTGTCCACTCTTCTCTCCCGCCCGCAGTCTCTGCCACTCCCTGCTCCCACGTGCCTCCTTTTGGCACTGCTTACATCGCTGCTTCCCCAGAAACTAAACAGCTTCTACACCTGATCACAGTGCCAGAGTGACAGCATCCCCTCCTACAGAGAACATCTTTCTCTTTCACAGGTCTTCAGCTGACAGGGAAAGATTAAACAGCTCTTCCCACACCCCAGGAGCAGGCATTTAATGTCCATGGCCCACCTCCTCTCCGTCATAGATCTACAGCTGCAGTACAGGGCTCTGAGTCCTCTCTAACATCATTAGTAATTCCAGTTTGTTACAAACACGTATCTAGCAGACATTTCTGCCTTTACACATAAAGCTCAGGAGTCTGCTATTTCAACATTGCTCTAAGAAAGCAAATGTCTGCTTGGAGAATCTGATCCTTCAAAGCCTTGATTTCCTTAGCAAAATGAAGAGATGTCAACATTTGGTACAAGATACTGACATTAAGGTCCTGTCATATGCTTCATTTCCATCCTTCCTCTTTCTTCTCTTCCCTTAGAGGGTTCATGTCAACATAAATTCACAGGTCTTACCATCTAGTAACAATAGCCACTACCTCACCATAAGCCCTTTTACAAAAAATACCATGCCAGAAGCTTTTTTGTCTCTCCAGGTTGCAGGTAGCCAAACCAAGGCAATGTCTAAAGTAGATTTTCTCAGACACTGGAACAGAATCCATGTTAAGCAAAACACAAGCCTAGTCCTGAGCTCAGGTTCCATAAACTGCCCATAAATGACATCAAGGCAGCTCCAGAAGAGCAAGGTTCCCCTTCTGGCTTCTCAGTCTACATCACTGCTGCTCACAATGGTGCTTCTTACCTATGCAATCTGAGCCTGCTAAATCATAATTTGGGACCATAATTTTCTGCAGAGGGCCTTTTTCAAATAATCCCAGATGGACAAAACTAAGCTCCTTAAAGACGCAAAATCACTTCATCACTGTTTCATGCATTTCATTATAAAGGCCTATTAAGAATCCATTCTTTCTAGTAGAATGCTATTTTCATCTCAACTTTTTTTTTCCTTTAGGATCTTGAAAATAAGATTTCCCTATCTTTGCTTTTTTTTTTTAATCAATGATGATTCATTTTTTCCTGTGCTTCCAAGAGAGTTGACATTAAAATATCTAGTTTCTATTCTCTTTCTGTTGTATTTGTGCATTGGAGTCATTCACAATGATGTCAGCTCAGCTCTAGGCATAGTCTCTGATAGTTCAATTCCAAGTGAATTGCTGGAGCCAGCAGGACGTTAGCACTCACTTGATTGATTTTGCATACTTGGAGAATAAGATGGGTCTCATATTCAGTGACACACATGAAAAACTGAAGAAATTATAAAGCAGTCCAAAGTTCTTTTGGAGTCACATATCTTTTCCTTCTCACATACCTTCCTGTGCTTGAGGGCACCATCTAAATAATGGCATTTGAATGCCAAACCCTTCCTTGGCAGTGAAGCAAAGGCAGGGATTTGTCTAAGCTCTCCCTTTCATTCATAACAAGCCCCCTCTTCTGATGCAGTCAAATGGACAGGTAGAATTTGTGCATTTTCCAGTGGCTTCAGCATTTTAAATATATGGATGATATTACAAGGTCAGCTGGTCCCAGTTCAACCTCACCTTTGCATTTCTCTTAATTCCAACAGTATCTCCTAATTAGGCGTTCTTTCTACATGACAAGTAGCTCAGCTGGTGTTTTAACTGCTCACAAACACCTGCAATAGCTCTCCCCTGGCTTCAGTTACCTGTTCTGAGTGCAACTGCAGGCTCCAGCCCAGCCTCCCTGCTGCACACATACACAGCAGGAAGACAGATGGGTCTGGACACTCATTTGTGATCATTAACAAGCAGTGCCTGTAAAAGATGACAACTCATGTGTCAGCTGAAACATTTCACATTAATTGGAACAAAGTTTCTATCAAATATATTTTGATAATAGCCAATCTCTCAAGGATATTTTGCACCACACAGCAAGAACATGTTTGATGTCTTTCCTTGGAGGCAAGAAAGGGAACCAGAAGGCAAATGCAGCTACAGCCAGCAAAAAGGACAAACAAAATAACAAAGAAACAGTTCTGTCTGTGGAGATAAGCAACGAACCATGGAGCTTATCAGCTCTGTCAACAGTCTAGATCCTGATACAGGTCTGTAGGTTCCAAAGGCTGCTATTGTTCCAGAGGGTGGTAGAGATACTGTGAAGGATCAGTAGGAAGTACCGGATGAAGTAGCAGCTAACCAACATCTCCATGGACAGTGAGTCAGTACTCAAAGCTGAAATCTGCAATACTCTCTATGAATACAGGAGTGCATGTTTTAATACAAAACTCATGCAAGGCCACTTGCAGTGATCTTAGAGGAGTCAGTTCTCCTGGTTCGTTCCTACAATGTCACTGAGCATGTTCCCTGACTTTCCTCACTTAACTTCCATCTTAGGGCTGGCCCTTTCTCAGTTATGAGATTTGGTTGGTTCCCAGCCAATGGCAGAGTGACTTCAAACACTTATCCCCTGAAGTTCTTAAGAACAGTTTCTTGTAGTAATTTGAGATGGATAGTTAACAGAGTACACGTGTGTCTAAATGAGCTCCAAAATACTTAAAAACTGCTATTATGAGATCTTATGCATTAGGATGCCATTTTAACACCAAGCAACAGTTTCAGAAGCCAGAGAGTCTCTCTGGGTTTATAGCACGCTTTCCATGCTGCTTAGGCTTTCTCTTCACTGATCTACTGCTGGATAAAAGCAGTGTTGAAAAGACATTAAAGCAATAGTCAAGATCTGTAGCTACATTAGTCATTCTGTCAGAGACCTGGAAAGAACCTAACTGAAGTTAAGCAGGAAAACAATTTGTTGAAGCATCTGCTGAAGCAGTGAGTCGCAACTCATTCAAATCCCTCTAACGTACATGATTAAGCAGCTGCTGAAGCCCTGAAAGCCACAATTGATTCTGCAAACAGGAGATACTAAAAGAAGCTTTTAATTCATCTCCAGTCTCTGGTATGTGATAAAAACCTGACTGCCCACATATTTATTCCTTTTAAAGCAGTCAGGTGGGAAAACACAGGATGAGTGACGTTCCCCTAGTGCAGCAACAGAACCACCCGTACAGGCTGACAGCACTCTCCTGCCACTGGGTGTAATTGGCATTTACTCCCACTGAACAGAGCCACTGTGGACACGCACTGACCCAACCAAAGGAATTATTTCGTAACATTTTTACCCGAGCCTCAACCAGTTGTTCCCCAGGCTCAGAGGAGCTAAGCAATCGATCGTCTTACAGGTCTTTTTGCCAAATATAACACTGTTAAGCCTTGAATTCTGTAGTACAGACAGGAGTCTAAAAAAAGGTCTTGCCAAATAACTGAGGCATCTGAGGCACCCAGACAGATGCCACAAAATCCAGAGCACCTGAGTCGTAAATTGACTTATATAAAACCTGCTAAATTCATCCTACCAGGATATAACTTACAGTATAGGGAAAACTTATATAGGACTTTATCCTAATCACTGTGTTGGCCTAAGGATACAGTTTGATCAGCTAAAAAAGAGACAAAACATGAAAAACCTCTTTTTTTTGTTCCAAGAAGCAGGTGAAAAAAGGGAGCAAACTGTTGTTCTGTGATGTTCTTTCAAATCAAGTGTCAACTCCAAGTTCTTGAGAGCTGATGCATAGAAAGAGATTCTGACAATCTGGACACCAGAACAATTATCACTGAAGGAAAGAAAAAGTTGAAAATAAGGTTATTGGTTTATTCTAAAGATTAACTAACTTTGTGTGTATTGTGCACACTGCCAGGGAGGCAGAGGAACAAGTGAAATGTACCATGCTTTAAGCACAGTTTATTGTATCGGTTAGGAAATTTATGGCAGTATCTCCAGGATTTGACCCTGGATATACCTGACATACTGATATACTTGATATATATTTGATCCTAGATATACTTGGATATATTTGATTTGATCCTGGATACAGTTTAAGACCAGTTCTGCCTTTCCTTTACTATTCTGTACCCATTTATATACCTTCTCATTTAAAAGCAGAGTTTGTGCTGAAAAGTTGAACTTTTCTTGCAGGATACGGGTTGAGATGCAGATTGAGCTCTGTGTGGGAGCCTGAGGAGAGTTCTGAGCTGCCAACCTTTGGGGAACAAAAGGCATAAGGATGGATGACGCCAGCCAGGTGAATGGAAACAGACATATAGCAGGAGTCGGGAACTGCCGATCTTTCTGGAAAAGAAAGGAGACGAGGATGGGTGGCAGCGAGGTGGATGGACACAGAGACGGGGCCAGGAGCAGAGGACGGAGGAGGGAGAGTGACACTTGTGGGAGGGGACACTGGGACGGGATAAAAGCCCAGGGGTTCCTTAGGTGGGATCCTCCTCGGAGACACTATCTTGAGATATTTATGTGTTGCTGTGCCGGGAATAAATCCCTTTATGGGGCGAGACATCTGAGACTGAGCTATGGGAAACCTGGGGTCGAACCGGTGAGCAAACCTGGTCTGTGTGAGTGGGGTGTGTGGGGAGCCAAGCGGGGGACCCGTCGTGTCACTGGGGCCGCCGTCAAGAGGCTTCTGTCCCAGCAGCGGCTGTCTCTGGCGCTGGGAGGTGACTGCCAAGGCTCAGGTGAACGGTCGGGCTGTGAAGGTTCTTTAACAAGTGCGCTGGCACAGCAGGGCCCGCGGGTGTCCCCGCAGCGCTGTGCGAGCGACTCGGGAGCGGCGCGGGGGCACCTGAGGGGGCACCTGAGGGAGCCCGTGAGGGGGCCCGGGAGGGAGCCGGGGAGGGAGCCCGGGAGGGAGCCCCGGAGGGAGCCCCGGAGGGAGCCCGGGAGGGAGCCCGGGAGGGAGCCCCGGAGGGAGCCCCGGAGGGAGCCCGGGAGGGAGCCCGGGAGTG
>VXBQ01000949.1:154167-164368 GCA_013400175.1 Phainopepla nitens | reverse complement strand
GGCCGGGGCCGGGCGGTCGGGGCAGCGGAGAGGGGCCGGGGCCGGGGCCGGGCGGTCAGGGCAGCGGAGAGGGGCCGGGGCGCAGGGCTCGTGTCGTGCCGTTACCGAGAGCCGCGACCGGGAACCTGGATATCGCCGCCTCTTTCACCAGCCTTGTCCTGGTGCGGGAGATGAGGAAACTGCAGCTAGGTTTAGAAATTGAGCACTGCATTAGAAGCATATGGAACTGCGCTAGTGCACTTATTGCTTTAAGTTCTTATAGAGTGTCTCTTTTTTAGGAAAAATGATTTCTGAAAGCAGCTCCTTCATCAAGGGTGTGGTGCTTGGAGGAGCCTTCTGCATGTTGGTTACGCTCCTCGGACACATTAAGGTTGGCCACGGGACCAAAGCACATCACCACGAGCATCATCACATCCAGGCTCCCAACAAGGAAGATGTTTTAAACCTTTCAGAAGGTGAACGTGTGGAGCTTAGTAAAAGCATCCGTGTTTACTGTATCATCCTTGTCAAACCAAAAGATCTGGGGCACTGGGCTGCAGCAAGGGAGACCTGGAGCAAGCACTGCGACAAGGCAGAGTTTTACAGCTCAGAAAATGTCAAAGTGTTCGATTCTGTGGCCGTCAACGCAAATGATTTGTGGGTGATGATGCGGAAAGCTTACAAGATAACGTATGAACGCTATAAGGATGAATTCAGCTGGTTCTTCCTTGCGTATCCAACAACATTTGCTATAATTGAAAATCTCAAGTATTTCTTACTGAAAAAAGACCCCTCGCAGCCTTTTTATATAGGCCACACAGTGAAATCTGGTGACCTTGAGTATGTAGATGGCGAGGGAGGAATCGTCTTAAGCATTGAGTCACTAAGACGACTCTCCCAAGTTCTTGCAGACCCTGACAAGTGTCCGGAGCAGGGAGGTATGATTTGGAAACTCGCAGAGGACAAGCAGCTGGCAATCTGCCTGAAGTACACGGGCGTGTTTGCCGAAAACGCCGAAGATTCGGAAGGGAAAGACGTCTTCAACACGAAATCCGTCGGGGCCCTCATTAAGGAGGCCATGTCCACTCACCCGCAGCAGGTGGTGGACGGCTGCTGCTCGGACACGGCCGTCACCTTCAGCGGGCTGGCCCCCAACCACATGCACGTGATGATGTACGGCGTGTACAGGCTCCGGCCCTACGGCCACTCGTACAGCGACGCGCTGGTCTTCCTGCCCCCGCCGGGCTCCGACAACGACTGACCTGCCCGGGGAAGGAACCCTGGCTCGGCTCTCCTCACAGCACACAGCTGTACTCACGCCTTCTGGCACTGGTGTACAGGATGTTTTGCACGTTGAGGGTTGGTAAAGCTCTCAATTTTAAAAGTGGAAGGAGAATTTTTTTCTAAATTTTTTATAGAGAAATGCTTCTGGCTTTTGACAGTGCTGGAATGAAATGATAAAAAGAAGATGTTAATGTTTATTACAAAAGGAAATTAAGTTTATAGGGGGGGTTTGTACATGTAAATATTTATTAATGAAAATTCAAATGAACTTTAGTCTACTCTTAGAAATATATTTTTGCAGGACATGGATTATTTCAGTTCTTCCAAGCATTTCTAGATGTCTTTATATCTTTCTAGGATGTACCAATAAAACTGACTACAGATTCTCAAAGTCTCAAAGACTGTAACTTTAAGCTATTTCTTTCACACTGAACTACACAATAGCTTGAGCTTATACAGCACCTGGCACCTCATGCACAGCCTGCTAACAGCAGGAAGCAAGGTGACAAGAAATCTTGCAGTAATACCAAGTGCCCTTTGGACTACTGTTTGTAAGCAGACAAAAGAAAAAGATAAATTGTATTTGAGTAAGTATTAACATGGGCAGGGAGTCTGTTAGCTCAAGATTAATTGATCATTTAAAATTTCACTCCATCTATAAGCATGTTAGAATAAAGGTTCAGTATTACTTTTACTCCTGTTAGTGGGTGCTAATAGTGTTTACAAGGAAGAAGTTAATTATCAGTACAATTTGGTGTTTGGTTTGGGGGTTTTTTTTGGTTGTGTGGTTTGTTTTGGTTATTTTTTACAATGGAGTGCAGTCAGTTTTATACAAGGTCCTGGGTCACACTCCTGTCCTCTCACAGCATGTGCAGACAAACAGCACTTCAGTACTGCCTCCATTTAGAATTCACTGACCTGACATGGGTGTTTCAAGACCTGAGGAAGGCACTACACCCATCTGTTACATCTGGGACTATCCCAGGCTTTGCTGCTACTACAATATTCATAAAACATGGGAGCAGACTGGGTTATCTCACCTTAAACCAAGCCCATGTAACACCACCCTGAGCTGCAGGTGGAAGGGTGGGGGAAGTGGAACAGCTGCTTCAGAGCTGATGAGACCGTCCACATCTTGGGTTTTTTCGTTTGACATGGTAAGACAACTGCTCAGACCCCCCACATAAGCTCCCACAGCTCAGGAGCTTTGGAAAGGTGAGACAAGATGCACCTTCTTGTCCTCCCTGTCAGTCAGTGCTCAGCTGACAGCAACACAGACATACGTGATTGCTGCCAAAACCCAGCTAAAACTCCTACCTTTGGTGTTCTACTAAACTGGTATATAAATTAAGCCTGATTTGCCTTGTATCTTCTTACAGAATAATACAGCTGCAAAAATTTTGACAAAACTAGATAAAGAAAGCAAAACTTTGTGTTTCTCATTATTAAAAACAATTCCGACCTCCCTGCAGCAACAGCAGTCATAGAAGAATGAGAGTGAATAATTCCAACAAGAAAAAAAATCTCATTTGTCACAGATTTGAGGTGCTGTAGGACAACAGGAAGAGAGAATATGGAAGTGTAAAAAGCAAACCACAAAAGGCAAGATTATCATTTTACACCAAAAAACCAAAACAAAACAAAACCAGTACATTTACAATGAAATCTTTAAGATGCAAAGAAATGTTCACCAGCATTCTGAAGGTCTGAAGTGTGGTCAGAACTTTTCTGCAACACTGCTTAAATTTTGTCTTCCTACAATGATAGTTTCAGATTTACCTTGTCATTTTCAGAAGTACAGTCTCATAAATAATTTTACAGAATTTTAAAAGCAGCATGCATTAGCAATATTTTCCTTCTGCTGTGTCTTAACTTGGATTTAGAATCACATGGAGAACACCTTGGCTACTATCATCTGTGAAGGTCCCAGGGTGGGGAAACCAAGCCTGCAGAACAGCACCAAGACAAGGCACTGGCACACAAAGTTACATTCTGCTGTTGCAAAATGCATGTGTTAAATACTTGAAATATTAATGAATGCTTCCAGAGACAGTTATGAGTGGTAGACCTTAAAACTTTCCTTAATTTATTACAGTATTCCATTTTTCCATAGGCATAGCCTCGGGTATGCTGAACAAAGGACTGGGTTATCCCGACAGACACACAGTGCTCCTGAACCCATTCTGGAGCTGTACGGAGGCGTGGCAGTGTGCACCAGCTGAGAGCTCTTCAAGCTCCACCTGGAAAAGTTGCTCCTGGCTACACTCAAAAGCATGTTTTGCTGTCATGCCTTTATTTAACAGTGGTTTTGTTTCTGCTCCTAAAATAAGGCGGCACACAGGGAGTAGAGAGGTCAGGCACCGGGCTGGCGCAGACTTCGCCGGGAGCGTGCCACCGTTAGCACAAACTCCACCAGAAGGAGAGCAGTACCAAAGTGCTGGCAGGGAGGAACCTGAACATACATACACTCTGCAGCTATGAGCCACCATAACAGAATTTCTAATCCACGCATCAGTCTGAGTTCATAAATCCTATATGGATAAATGCGTATTAAAAAGAGAAAAACCTTATGTAAAATGAAGTTAATGCTCTTAATAAGTTAAAAAATAATGTCAAAAAACCTGATTTCTCCACATTCAAGATACTAGGTAGACTAACAAGATGTCAACCAGAAGAAAAAAATCTAAAATGCTTCAGAGGTTGTATTAAACATATTTCTATTTCACACACACTTTATATTACTCTTGTAAAAGAGCACAAAAGTGTAAACATTTCTTGGCTTTTTCCTCCTTTCCGTTTGAAACAGTCTACTCCCAGTCCACGCAGAATCTTTCATCAAATATCTTCAGTCACTGAAGACTCAGGTTTAAGACAAAACAAAATAACTGTAATAAAAAGAAATCTAGAAAACTATTGTAGTTTAACAGTACTTTTGCATTTGATTTATTTAGCATAGCCACAGAACAAAATAATTTGTACATTCAGTCACATTAAAAACAAGGAATTACAAAGCAGTCCACATTTAATCTAAGTGCATTCCTTTGGAGTAACAGTTCCTGTTGTTTCACTTGTATGTCTTCATATGCCAAAGGCCATCATTTAAATAGTGGATATTTTCAATACCAATCCCTTTGTTGACCTTCTCACTGTAGGAGGAAAGACATACAGAAGTATTAGCTAGGTTAAATAGGAGAGCACTACAAAATATATTATTTCAAGTAGAAACTGCAACATTTGTCAGCTGGAAGGGGATAGCTATCAACCACAGAGTCATTATCTTCCACAGCAGGTGGACAAGAAACAATATTTGTTATTACATGTGCCCACATTGCTGACTGATAAGAGGACAGTATTTGCCTTCCACATTTTTACAACAGCTTTCCACAGTGTTTTTACTACTTCTTTGTGGGACGCAGTTCTTCAGACAACACTTCTGCTACTTTGCTGAATGTTACCATTTCTCTATCAAAGTAGCACAGCAGCTGTGAGCCTTTCCCTCCCAGCACAGGATGTGGTACAAGAAGACTGGAATGTGCAATCTAACAAGTTCTAGTTCTAAGTGTGCCACTGACACAATCAAATGCAGGTGAGCTGCCTCACTTCTAGTTGCAGGTCATCTACTCACTTAATAAAGAATTAAAAGTGCTAAATTTGTGTGCCAAGGACTTGCAGCTTGTTACAGACATGCTATCCTCTATAGTATTGACTATCTTTTCAATCATGGCATCTTTTAAAAATTACTGGTTTGTGTCTGCGTTGCATGTGTTTATTTTTCCAGTAAAAAAAAAAAAAAACAAACCCAAAAAAAAGAAGTCACAAAAACAATGAACTGATTTTGCCACAATAAACAAGACAAATCTGTTTCTGGGAGTGAGAACAAGTTTCATTCCCTTGGAGAATAGAATTTACTCTATTTACACCAAGTGTTCTATTACACTTACACAACCTGTCCCAAAATAATCAGGACAGAAAATGCTGCTAAGACAATATTAACACACTGTATTAGTAATCACGCCAAGAAATTGAAATCCCACTGCCTAAACCAGAAAATTGTGGAACAATGTCACACAAAAAAGCAGCTAACAGAGAGGAGTATCATTCCATTTTCCTCTCCATTTCCTGTTGCTTCTCACAGGAACAGGATATTCAGCTGCACGGCTGGTGGATTTGAAGTTAGGTATACAAAGGACCTTGGTTTGCAATGATCACAATGTGTCACTGCACTCTCAGGACTGGGACAAAAGTAGCTTTTCTTTCCACTTACTCTTGGAGTCTTTTGAAGCACCACAAAGAATATAATTCCTCAACAGCTACAGCAGGTCCAAATCCAGGTTTCTGCAGTCCCACTCTATCCCTGTCCTCTAAGACATTCCCACCTCTCAGCCTTGTGCCACTATTATGGCTTAGGACAGGCTTCTGCTGAGAATTAACCACAAAAAAAGAGTGACTTGTTTTCACCAAAAAAGCTTCCTCACTGCCACGAGTGACAGACGGGTCTGGAAACCAACACAGCCCAGACCTGCTGGGTGCACCTCACATCCTCTTTTCCTTTCCAAATAGTTTTCAGTTTATCCCCTGAGCAGACCTCTGAATTTCACAAGAGGCTTAGCTAAGTTAGTCAGCACATCAAGCAGGAATGCTGCATGTGGGTACACCCTAAAGAAAAAGAGCAGGCCACAGAGGGAAAAAAAGAAGCCTAGACAGGCAACCAAGCTGCAGCAGGACCTAAGTCTCTGCTGTCTCTGCAGATAAAAATTTCTTCATGTTTTCAATCCTCTCAAATCCAAATTACATCTCTTGCCTAGCCCAGGTAGTAAATACTTGATAAAAGTATGGGTTTTTTTCAACAAGATCTTTGAGAAAGAACGATCAGAGCACTAGAAATACCAACATTCTGTAGAAGTACCAATGTTTCATGTCTTAAAATCCATATTCACACAAAAAGAACTATTTTGATTCCCAATAAGGACACAAGACATTCCCTGCCTCCTCTTCTTTCCCTGAATACCAGTCAACAAAATTAAATCTTACAACTTTTAAGTTCTTACTTGAACAACACATGCTGCAAAAGCAACACAGTAACCTTGATGTTGATGGTGGTGCTTATACTCCAAACTAACATAAGAATAAAAAATAACACAGGACAGGTTATATTTCAGCTTTTAAAACACTTACATGTCCTCAGCTGACATCTTCATTACTCCCACACATAATGCGTGTTGTTTTCCCTCTGCCATTATTGCCTACATATTACCGCTAAGGAAAACAGATTTCTTTTTAAACTATTTCAGAAAAGTAAAAGCAATATGAAGAAATAACTTCCAAAAACACTTTCAAAAGCCTATGTTGAACTTTCGACCTTTTAGTAATTCTAGAGCTCCAGCTCTTAGAGATAAGCAAAACAATGCACTGAATTTAACAACTGAATCAGTGTGTAGAACAAAGCACGTATTTATGAACTTGCAGCAGCAATTACAGAAAAAATCTCCCAGTGCTACATTTCTTCCTTTGTGCTTAACACAGAGATGACAGTCTCTGCCTTTCTGGAACACAACAGCACATGTTTGTGGGGCCATTTTAGATTCCAAGGCACAGAAGAACTGAGACACCAATTTAAAAACCACAAGTACCAAAATCACATGGTGTCCTTTTCAGAGCTTAGCAACACGTGATGTTAACTGCTGATCTTTTCCTAAAGCATCTAACTAACAACAAAAGCAGCACAGCTTGGTGTTATAAATGCTGTATTTGTTCAGGGCTCTTTTCTCAGTAATATAATGAGTGAATTAACACACTTTCCTCATTTTACATATGCTAACTGCAACAGACACATAGAGCAAGTCCTGACTGCAGTAAAGGTGATCCTAAACATCTTTCCTAAATCCCTAGAGGAGGAGAGAATTCTTCTGAAGAGAATACAAGATTAACTAAGGATGCAAGGGACAAATTACACTGCACCTCATCTACTTTTATCATTCTGCATAAAATCACTAAGGAGCTCCACTTACCAATGAGATTAATGGAACAGCAGCCCACTCAACTGTACAGCAGGAATAGTCATGTGGAAAAAATATGAACCATTTAAACCTTACCAAGCAATTTCTAAACCTCTGCAGCTCCTTTTTTTTTTACTAGTTATTTCATGAAATCCAATTAAAATCCAAATTAATACAGATAATGATCAACTGAGAACAGAAGAACAGAAATGTAACAGATCTCACACTGAGCAATAATTCATAGTTAAGAAGGATACAACGACAGTGTCAACAGCAGCAGGGTAAAGCTTTGCTCCAGGAGATGTCAGGCCAGGGCACATTATATTAGCTCCACTCAGGACAAATTTAATGGCACCTTTATCCACCTGCTGATGTGGGAGAATAAATGGGTCTAGGAGGGGAAAGATACAGCATTGCAGTTAATAGAGCACGATGACAACATCAACAGCGCACTACCGAGTCAGTTTCAAGGGGGCAATTAGATACAGAGTGTCCTGCAAGGGTAGGAAGTTCGAGAAACAATTGCCAGAGCTCCTGCTGGGCAGCACCATCCCAAAAGGACTCAGGTACTGTCCTCCCAGACCACATCTTTTATCTGAGAACCAGAGGCAATCCAGCACTTCAGGCTATGGCTCCTGCACACTCACAGACCCACAGACTGAGCAACAATTTTCCCCTAGAGAAAACCACCCCAAGTGCCCACCCTAGGAGATCTGAAAACCAAGGGGTCTTAAATCCCACAAACTCCATGTACTCTTACAAATTACTCCAATATGAAAGAAAAACAGTTTAACGTTAACAGAACAAAAAAGGCAAATATGGACAAAATTCATGAAAGCTGTCAGCTCTCCAAGCCATCCTCCAAGTGCAGGCACCCTCCTCAAGTATTTCCAACACCAAGATCTGACTGAATAACATTTTTTGGAATCCAAAACAGAGTAAGACAATCAAGCAGAACAGTGAGAAAAAAAATTGCAAGAGTAAGTTGTGAAAAGTGAAACACATGCAGCATAAGCTCCTACAGGAGACAGATATACATTACATTATTATAATCAGGAAGACAGAATATTTTTCTAGTAAGAACTTACAAGTATTTGTGTAACAACAAGACTTGAAAGAAAAAAGATAGGGACCATCCTAGGGGAGCCTCTCAAGATTTTTTTACAGAGCTTTGCACAATTTAATTCTTAACTTACCAAAGTTCAGATTGTTTAACATATAGCTTGGAAGCAATTAACATAGACATGTGAACTAGAAAATTAATAAATTCCAGTTAAGAAAGTATACTGTATCTTTTAAGATCTATTCTGGAATATGCATATCCATGGAAAAGATGGAATGGAAGCTCTTTTTAATTTGGTTCTACAAATGTCCTGTGGAATCACACTGTCACCCTTCTCTTCCCAGCACAACCACCCTCAGGAAACTTACATTTGTGAAGCAACCTTAGCGTGGGGTAAAAAATCCCTTCTCTTTGCCTGAAGAACAGCAACTCCCCATTCACAGTGAGGATTTCTATATGTTCATGACTGCAAGATTAAAAAAAAAAAATTCCAAGAGCTACTTAATCCTGTTATACTTAAATACAGTATTTTACAGTACTTTATGAAGTCTGGTCTATCTTAGCACCTGAGAATAAAAACAGTCAAATAGCGACAAAATTTAAAACAAAAAATATTATCTTTTTGTATGACTTGCTCTTCAGCAGTGGTCTCCTGTTCATTTCTTCCCCCTTTGAGAAAAAAAAAACCTACTGACAAAATACATAAACTGCATTTCTTTGGTGTTGCTTTTTGAATGCAATACAAATGGTGAATAAAGAGAAGAACTCAGCAAAAACGTACTACCCTCTATTTAGAAAAAGGTAAAATAATCAAGGTAATATATGGAAGCCCAAAAATAGTACAAAATGTTACCGACAGGAATCCAAACAATTTTGAGCTTCCATGTTCATAAAGCTGAATGCTTCCCTTCAACAACAGGCTGATCCTTGGAGAGACCCTGAATATACTGCACATTAACTCCCAGGCAGCATTTTTAAGTCCTTCAAGCATCCTACTAGCATGTGCCTTTAAAGCACCATGAGCACATGCCAACATTCTAGTTTGGCCATAACACGGACTACTAGCTGTTAAGAGATGATGGGTGCCTATCAAAAGTGCTCGGTCTATCTACTGTGCAAAGTAAACATACAAAGGAAGCAATCCTAGCACCTTGAAAGCAAAGTTTAAGAGAAAAGATACTTACCATCTTACTATTTTGACTGGATCTTTCTTTGGCATGATTTGGTTTAGCCATGGTTCAATAACAGGAAATTGGTCTATCAGTTGATTCTTGATACCTTTAATAACTGATGTCTTCAGCTGGATACAGTTTGATACATTCTCCTTTTCATCAAATCTGTCAAGTGAGTGAAAGTATTTTAGGAATGCACAATTTGCTGCACAAAAGATGCATTTTTCAGCAGCTGTCTTCAGAAATGTTCATAAATTCACTGTAGAAGTCTAAAAGCAGACTGACTGTCCAACTTTCAAATGCAGGATTTCATGAGGTTTAAATCTGTCCCCTAAGAACAGTGGGCTGAGGGAAGGCAGGGTGTCCCCCCTCAGAAGGCTGTCTTTATCCCTAAACTTTTTGTACGGACACAAAACACATGTTTAGTCTCATAGATAAACCCTAGCACACAGTGTTATTTTATTCAACTGCAAGAATACTTTGCTTGTAACACAAACACCCACAGCCCTGTTCCGATGCGAATTCTTCACGTCCACCACAGAAATGCGAACGGCGCTTCCTACCACGCGAAGTTGGAATAAGTTAATGACTCAGCTCCATTTACCGAGCAAAGCCGAGGGCTGCGGGCGGCGCTGCCCGAGGAGGCCGCGGGGCGCTCCCGCCAGCGCAGCGCCGGGCCCGGGGCTGAGGGGGCGCCCGGGGCTGAG
>VXBQ01000949.1:117603-150534 GCA_013400175.1 Phainopepla nitens | reverse complement strand
GAGAGCCGCGCTCAGCCCTCCCCGCTGCTGCTCGGCGGAGACGAGGCGGCCGGAGCAGGAGGGGAGCGCAAGGAGAAGCCGGGAGAGCGGGCGGCCGTGGGGAATTCTGCTGCTGGAGAGGAGAATTGGAAGGAACTGGTGGGCGGCGAGAGGCAGGAAAAGAAACGCTCCGCTGGGAAAGGAGTAAAAGCAGAAAGGCAGAGGCAAACTACGAGAAGAACCAAAGTAATAAGGGGAAGAGGAGATAAAGTGATTCCTCTGATAAAGAAGAACGCGAAGGAGAAGGAATACGGAAGGACTCCGCTGATGAGAAGGAGTTGAAAGACCTCCCCCCCGAGAGACAGCAAACAGAGACTGAATCTAAAACTCTCCCCCTCTCTTTGTCACACCACAAGGATTTGATGCCCCTCAGCCTGTTCACTTCTGTGTGTTCATGTTTCCCACAGGTTTCTCTTCCCCCAACCCCCCAGCTGCAGCCCAGGAGGTCAGACCTGCCACTGATGGTAACACTAGCAGCAGCTCCTCCTGCAAGAAGAGAAAGTTAAACAACAGCAGCAACAGTAATTCCGAAAAAGAAGAATTTGATTCCATTTCCTCCTGCACCTCTTCTCCTTCCAAAAACACCTCCTCATCATCTTCCTCTGTCATCACCACTTCCTCGTGCTCCTCCTCAGGGGTTGCTTCCTCCAACCATCACCTCCAGAAGAAGCTGCGCTTTGAGGACTCCGTGGATTTTATTGGACTCGATGTGAAGATGGCTGAAGAGTCTTCTTCCTCCTCCTCTCCTGCTGCCTCTTCTCAGCAGCAGCACCAGCAACAGCTTAAAAATAAAAGCCTTTTAATTTCGTCAGTGGCTGTGGGGCACCATGCAAATGGCTTGACCAAAGCTGCCTCCTCTACTGTTTCCAGTTTCGCCAACAGTAAACCTGGCTCTGCCAAGAAATTAGTGATCAAGAACTTTAAAGGTAACAGGCCATAATTTGTCACAACCTGTGGGGAGCTGACACTCGACTTTGTGTTTTGTTTTCAGCCTGAAAACCGGTTCCTTTCAAATAGCTCCAGGTTTTGCGGGAATTGCTTTTCTGTGGTGAACATTTCTATACTTATGTAAAGGGGGATAATGATTTCTGATGTGTGCTTGCCTGGTCATGTACACATCCTGAGCTACGCTTTGCTGCTTGGAATTATTTTCCAGACTCTCTTCACTCTGTCTCTTGAGAAGGCTTTAATTCGTATGCTAGGTGTAAGGTTTTACTGTCTAAGTGTGTGAATCGCCTTTGTTTAAACTTTTAACATTTTATACCTCTCTTCTAGTGATCCTGATTCAGTGCTTAGTGTATATTTTAACCCAGTTTATGATAAGTCTTTGCATAGAATGTGTTTTTTTTAAATTGGCCTTGAATCTGCGTGTCTTGCCTCTATCCCTGTTGTCTGTTTACAGGATAATCTGCCTGTGCTTAGTTTTAAATGTTGAAACTAAGGTGATTATCGGGCTATTATGGTGGATTTCCTTTCTGGTTTCCCCACTTCCCTTTAAAGTAGGTAGTTCAGATTTTTGCAGTTTTTTCCTTGTAATGTCTTCACTGTAATTTTCAATTGTAAGGTCTTTTCTCTTAGCTTACTCTTACTTTACATGTTTACATTATTTTATAAATTCTCTCCAAACATGTGTTTGAGGTTTTTGAATAGTGTTACTAGAGACCAAGATGAAGTAGAGAAATTAAAATTTCCTGATGTAATGCTGCTTCATTTTCTAGTAAACAAAAATACCAAAAGGTAGGCAGAAAGCTTAGCTAAAATGCTGCCATTTTTCCCTATAGAGATGTGGATATCACGGGCTTTTTTACTTCCTGCCTCTTGCTGTCTTCCAAAATAGTCCATTACCTTGCTTTCTTGGGTTGTTTCTTTCTCCTCCTGTGTTTGGGTTTGTGGAGGGGTAAAAGTTATTACCGAAATTAAAATTAATTTCTAAATACAGAATTGACACAAATATTCTGTAGACATATTGCGTTAGGTAAGGATTAGGATTATTTGACTCACTGTAATGTTTTGCAGGAATTCATGATCACAGTGTAACTCTTTGCTTTAAGGCTCCAATTCTCAGAAATGTTCTCTGCCCATCAAAGCATCATCATTTAATTTGAGTAATTATTTTAAAATACAAACCTATGATGCATTATGGGCTGCTCTTCAGTTGCCTGTGCAGTGTTATCTTTAAGGGAAGTTAACTTCTCACGTTTAAAATACCTGTGAAATGTCAGGGATTGCACGGTGCTGTGATCATCACCGCTTATGAATTGGCATTTGAACCACTTGCTTAGAAAGGACGTCTCGGTATTCTGACAGCCTTGCTTTTTATTTACTCTCAGATGCTAAACCGAATAATAATCTTAAGATTTTTGTCTTTATCTTAGTGTGATAGCAATAACATTCTTTACAGCTGAAGTAACTTCCTGAAGTCCATAACGTTGGTGTTGTGCTGAGCAGCACACTCAGGAAAACAGCCGAGTCCATAGTCAGCTGTCTCTAGATCTGGGTGATGCAGCTAATGTTGGGATATTGCCAATATTGTAGGGAAATGCTTGGAAGAACAAAATAATTACTTCTCTCTGTTAGTTATTTCTAAGGAAATCATAAGGCTTTAAAATTTGGTTTTTTACTTTTAGGTGTGTAGAAGTCAATTTGAATAGAGTATAAACTCTGGATCAGTTTCACCTGTTGGTAGCATGAATGTGCATGTGTCATCTTCCTCCTCAGATTTTCTTCTGTCTTCTCCATTTGGGAATGTGCTTATTAGAATAAAAATGGTCACTTTAGGTAGTTACAAGAATTTAAAATTTTTAAATAGTTCTTATATTCTGATGATGTGACTTGGGGAATATCTGAGCATGTTGTAAATGCTTTAGTCTTGCTGAAGGTGCTGCAGACCAGGGGCATCTCTAGAAAAGAACCAGAAAAAATAACAATGTGTCAGATCTGGAGCTATTCAAACATTAAAAGAGACTTAACTCTAAAAAATATCCACTAGCCTAACCCTAGAGAGACATAATTGGATTCCTTTAAAATTGGAAGGTTTTCCTTGGGACCATAAAGGCTGTACAATAATTACAGTGTTTCCATGGGTGTTTCTTGAGGAGTTCTTTCCAACTGTTAATGCAGAGTAGAATTAATGAGCAGTAAATTAAACACTAAGATACACACAACTATGCATCTTTTAATGTATCATTTTTGCCTTTTATATTCATTTCTTTTGGCTCTGCTGGTCTGGTAATGGGAGTGTAATGAAGGTATAGATCATTCTTGCTGGTTTTAGCCCTTCTTGAGCTGCTCAGGCAAAGATTGTGATTTTTGTAAACCACAGGTACTATTTGGGCTACAAGTGCTGTGGTATGTGAAGAGCAATGCTGAATTTCTTCAATATGTTAGTCTTTCTGATGTGAATAAGATATTGCTTTTACACAAATGCTTTCTTTTCATGTAAGTATAAATTAAAAGCTGGACCATCAGCCCATACCTCTTTCCCCTCAAAGCTACATCCTTTTAATTTCTGTAAAAGGTTCTGCTTTATCTAAATACATTCTCAAACTTTATATAATTTCTTTTAAAGATAAACCCAAATTGCCTGAAAACTACACAGATGAAACCTGGCAAAAACTGAAAGAAGCTGTAGAAGCTATCCAGAACAGTACTTCAATTAAGTACAATTTAGAAGAGCTCTATCAGGTAAGTGCATTAAGTAAAAGCAATCAGTTAGGGCTTTTTTGTTTTGTTCTCAGATTTCTTTGCTTAAAATACAATGGTAAGAATATGACATTTTGCTTGATAGCTGCTTTTATCATTGAAAAACTTGTCACCAAATAGTTTCTTCATTTTCAAATAATGAGTAAAAATTTCACAAGACCGAGCATCGAACTCATATATTTTTTTTTTTTACTTGCCACAACAAAACCCAAGGTATGGTTTCCCTTGCAACAATTGATGAGAATTAACTAAGGAAAGGAGCTGTATTCCCTTTTCTGTTTAGGGGGTTGTGGTGTTTATCTGCTAAAGGAGAAATGAGAAATCCTCTAATATTGGTGTTTAAGAATAAGATGATTTATATTAAAATATAAATTCTTTTCTGAAGAAAGTATCTGGTCACGATCAAAATCACTTAAAAACTGAAACTTTCTATTGACTTCTCTAGGTAAATAGAGCACCATTTTTCTTTCATGAATTGTGTTATTTTGGTTTAATTGTAATTTTCAGGCATTGCAGCATTCTTTCTATTCTAACAACTGAGAATGAAATTTTATTGCCAGCAACAGCTCTGATTGTGTTTTCCTAAATACTTTAGGAAGTGATCAGATTGAGCTGCATTTCCTAATGCCTTTTTTATCAGCTCCACTTCTGCTTTTTCAGCTGAACGTGTTGGGGAGATTTCCCCCTGCTCACCTTTTCCCTACTAACGTCACTTGTGGTTTTAGCAGCATAGCAACAGGGCTGCTTTAGCTGGGTATTAAGAAGGACTTGAACTTTTTATTCTACTTTTAAAGCCTTTATTACCTGTTCAGTTGTTTAATTTGGTCCTCTGTGTGTGTATATAGCCTTCTCACCATCATTTTTTAGTGTCTCTTCTTACCCTGCCCTCCCCTTTTCAACAAATGCTGCATTTGTATATGGGTAAAAAAATCCTGTTTGTACAAGGCTTGGGGTCAGATTTAAGGAAGAATTAATTGCTGTTCCTCAGTCCATGGCATTCTTAAGATCACTATAGTCTTTTGTAATGTTCAATTAAATAACTAAAAATACTGCTTTTTTGACAATTTGTCAGAATAATAGGTAGTATTGTAATTTTTGCAAAACTGGGTGGAAGTGATAGCAAATTACAACCAATTGTATTGGGTGATATTGTAAATTACTTACTCTAGACTGAATAATGGTGCAAATAACTGTTAATTAAGTGCTTGAAGGCTATCCAAAATTGTTAAAAAATGCAGAGTTCTATTGAAATACTTGCTTCTGTTTAACAGTGCTGCTTAAATTTCTGCTCAGTCTTACCAAAAGCTTAATGTTGCTTGTGATCAGAAAACAAAAAATAAGCTTTATTTTAAGTCTCAGTGGTTCAACATTATTATTATTTAGATACTTCTCAGTGAAATAGAGTGCAATCAAGTATGATTTTTTTTAATATTAATCTAAAAATAAATGTCTTGATTTTAAAATAGTAATAGCAATCACTAGTGTTTTTAGATGCTATCTAAACTAATGTCATTTCTGAACAGCTGCTTGGTAAAAGGATCTGATCCCAAATATGCATTGGCAGACACCATTATCCAACATAGAGGGGAATTACAAAAGGGTCTGCAAAAGTTCTGCTGCACACCTCAAAAGAAGATAATGCTTTTTTTAATGGAGTTAAACTTCTTGGGTTTGGTTTAACTTTTGTCTGTGCTGGAAAAATCCCACTGGCAAACATTTTGAAGCTTTTTTTCTTTGCAGGACCCAAGCTTCATACTTGCTTTGTTCCTCTTCAGCAAACAAAATTATTCCCATCCTTAAGTAGCTGAAGTGCTACAGAATTGAATGTTTCTTTCATAGAATAATTTTCCTTACATTAACAGCTGAAAGTAGAGATCTAGATCTTTGGTACCTGATACATAGCTATTTTTTTTAAATCAATCAGAGTTAAGTACTTCAGGAAAGTTCTGATTTTCTCTCAGAGTGTGTTCAGATCTTTTTCCTTACCACACAAACCCAGGGGTGGATGCTGAAGTTAAAAGGGAAAAAAAAAAGAAAAAACCCCAACAGGAAACCACATCCAACTGTGTATATGTTACACAAAGGAAATAGGGCTCTTTTTCACATTTTCTGACCATCATTAGGGCACAGATTCCCTGATCAGAAATATTTTTTCCACTAATTTGGAACAAGAGAATTTTGTCAACTAGAGGCCCTAAAGTTTTCACTTGTATCAAGGCTGTTACATTTTAGATAAAACCAGCATTGTCTAGTATTTACACTAGTCCAGTAATTACACTAGTAATTAAGCAGAGCGTAATATTGCAGCAGGGGGTTAATCTCATAAAAATTAAAGCATTTCTGTGTATGTTTTCAACAAAGATGCAGAAGTTTTCTACTTTATGTTCAAACACTCAATCCTAGCAGATTTTTTAACACTTTGGAATTTTGTAGACAAATGTATATGTAGACAGCTGTATATGAACACTCCAAAAAAATAGGTGTATATTAGTATATGTTTATTTCACTAAGAGTTAATTGTGTGCATTTGTCCATCTACAATGCTGAAGCTAATTCTTTTAAGGATTTAGAGCAGCATGGTTTAAGAGTACCTGTTTGATTGGCAGCAGTTGTAACAGTGCTGGGGTGAGGTAGGTTAGGATGACCAGAAGTCCAGGAAAGAGGCTGCTGGTGCCCTGAGTTAGTGAGTTGAAGCAGAGTAATGGTGGTTCTGCAGGGGACAGGCAATTCCATCCAAAACATTCACATTCCCAGCTCTCAGCTGGTTTCTCCAAACTGGAAGAAATTAAGAAACCTAGGAAGATTGCACTTGCTGAAGTTCTAATGAGGCTCTTCAAGCTCAGTGTTTTCCATCCCCTTGTTCTACTGAATCAAGTATCAATATATCCTGGTTTGCTGCCTGAACCTGGTTGTACAATAGCAGAATAGAGTTGAGCAGTGCCCATAAGCTGCTCTGAGCAGTAAACTGTAGAACAGATTTTCCTATCACTTTATTCTATTTGTTTGGTGTTTCTTAAGTTTTGAGGCTGAGAGTTAAACCTGTTGCTGTTTCCAAATTTTTAGATACGTATCCTTGGGTGATAATTTTGGCTTTCCTTGCAGTCTTCATTCAGACCTGTTATGGTTAATTGGCACATGCACTATCTTGCTATACCTGTTTACCTCTGACACCAAACTCATGCAGGTTTAGGGGAGTTTGTGGTTATTGTTGTGTGGGATGGTTTTGTTGTGGGATTTTGGTTTTCATGGAGGTTTGGTTTGTATTTGGTTGGGGTTTTTTTAACTCTATGTGCTAGAGCCAGTATAAGATGTAGTGCATTTGCACATAGAATGATTCCTGTTGATACCTTGGGATAAACCAAAGTACTCTTGCTTAGCTATTTTGATTGTTGCTGTGCTTTTAGTGGTGACTACTCACTGTCTGCTTCCATTTGGACTCTTGGGAAATATTATGGGGGAATTTCAGTGTAATGGCATGGATCTGCTCTGTGCACTTCTGAGCTATGCAGTCCTTCCATGGTTGCCTGCAGGTGCTGGGAAGCAAACTTTACCTTCCAGTCCTGTCTTTTCCAATAAGTAAATAATAGCACAAAGCATTAATTGAAAATCAAGTGTGCTTCTCCTCTAGCTTCAGGTGTTTTACAGAATAATTGCTTGCCATGTCTTTCACTGGCCTGAAAAGAGTTAAAGCTGTTTAGTTGCTTTCAAATTCTGGACAATGGGCATGAATTTTATAAGTCTTGAGATCACTAATGGACTTAAGAATGATTGTTTGGTTGATCAGTCTCCAAGACATGGCCGCATTAAACTTCTTTTCACTTCTTACTGTGAGCACAGTGATAATTCTTCTAATACTTGATGAGGTCTAGAAATCTGGGATTTCACTGTAAATGTCACTGTAAATGTAGTCATGCCACTAATATTCAGGTTTATAATTAAACTTACTCGGGCACGGAGTTGGTGGATGGATAGATAACATATGTGTATATATGTACTTCTGAGGATGAGGAAAGGACTGCAGAAGGAAATTAATCTGGCAGTGCTTTTTCACTAATATCAGTGTGACTTGCAGAGCACAGCAGTTAATAAAATTAATACCTTAAATGCTTTGAGGTATGAAGCCCAGCAAGCTACTGGAAGATATTAAAGCACCATCCTTGGTTTTTGAGATGCCAGTCCTGCAGTTCCACATGAGAGACTGACACTCCAGCTAAACTGATCATCTGTGAGCTGTTCAGGGCACAGCTGCCTGTATCTCCTGTTACCATTGCAGTGCCATGTCTGTCTGGTGTTTTGCATGCAGCAGTTAACTGTGTTCGAAGCTGTGAGAAGCAGAATTCTTGTCTGGGAGGAGATGTCCTCCTTCTTTGTAAAACCACATGTAAGAATATAGCAAGATTTTGTTTGTTTGTTTGTTTCTGTTTCTCTTTACTTCAGGCTGTTGAAAATCTCTGCTCCTACAAGATCTCTGCAAATTTGTACAAACAATTGAGGCAGATCTGCGAAGACCACATTAAAGCACAAATTCACCAATTCAGAGAATATCCTTTTCTTAGCTGTTGACAAGCCAAAATTGTTCTACCTGCAAGTACATAGTAATGTATTTCTTGGACTAGGTCATGACATTAGGCCATGGTAATCTGAATTCCTAGGTTTTGTGTAATCAGTTTTGCTTTTATTTCTTTGTGGGACCTAGGAGAACACTACTTGTTCCTTCATGTCTGTAACCATTGAAAAGTTTCTGAGAAAGTTTCACTGGTATTTGTGAAACACTCTGACATCTTACACAAGCTTGTGTTAGATTTGCAGCAAGGCTTAAACAGCCTTTATTGGTGTATCATGTCAGGCTTTTTTATATTGATCTCGCCAAGCTTACATAAAGTGAAAAGTCTTCCAACAAGTAGCTGTTGGGATTGTTTGGAAAAGTAATGGTGGTCTGGCAGCATGTCAAGTTCTGGGGATCAAAATATTTTATTTTCAGAAGTTTGGAGTTGCATCAGGTTGACATCCTGTTAAGTGGATGTTAATTAATACCAGAGCTGTGCAGTGAACTGAATAAAAGATAAATTTGAAGGACAGAATTTATTTCTTAAGGTTAACTCTTAACATGAGCTGAAATTACAGCATAGTGGTGAGCTCTTACATGTGTTGGGTATTGTTGGTTTTTGAGGTATAGGGATATGTATATTTGTTCCATTCCCCAGGGACAGGGGATTAAACAAAATATTCAAAACTATTTAGATAATTTTTTAAAATTTGTTCAGATAATTTTTGATTTCTCATTATTAACACAAAGACCCTCATTAAAAAATAAAAATAAGTGTGTTGCAAGAAATTAACTGGTTCTTTCTGAGAGTAGGTGAGTATGTTTGCTCTCTGTTAGGTGTCTTTAAAAAATAATAGAGTTGGTTCATTTCACTGCTTACACCATCTATTAATCATGCTTTTCTTAATGATTTCTTCACGGATTCATTGGATAGTGTCCTTTTTCTAAAGAAAATAGACAAATGTTGGCAAGATCACTGCAGACAAATGGTAAGTTTATCTTCTTAAGGAAAACCAGTTGCTTTGTCAGCCTGTTTTGCTTAACTTTGTTCCTTTTCAAACTTCTGAAATGTCTTAAATTTATGTAAGGTTTCTTTGTGATATACAGCTGTATCTAGTTTGTTAGAAATCAAGCCTTGAAAATACTTGCCTGTAGTGTGTTTCATGCCATAGGGGTCAGATCTTGGACACACACACCCCACTAACTCCTCACTGTCAGTTTTATGCAAACCTTTCACCTTTATAGCTATTTTTAAAGAAGCTGTTCTGTAATACAGAAATAAGCAAAGTGTCACATTGGTCACCTTACAGGGATTGGCAGAAGATGTTAAATAAATCAGCAGTGTCTAAGAAAGCACTGTCTCAAACCAAGTGGTGGGATTTCTTCTTGTTGTTGAGCATAATTGGTGTTGCTCTTGAGTTTTAAGAGTAAAATGATTGTGGCTGTTTTATTCCCTCTCGTGACAGATTATGATTAGAAGTATCTTTCTGTTCTTGGATCGAACTTACGTACTTCAGAATTCAATGCTGCCATCTATTTGGTAAGGGCACAAAGAATTAAATTATTTAGGGGTGCAGAAATAAAATTATTTGAGGGTGTATTTCAACTATTCCTTATATCTTGCTGATTTTCAGATGGATTTTTTTCATATAAACCTCATAGTGACCTGTAAATTACATGGTGAATGCATGAGTGCTTGTTGCAAAGGAAGACTTAATTTATTTGCCATAGAATTTATGTGCATTCTAGAATAGCTGTGATCCCAAATTTCAGTGAAGTAGATATCAGCCTCCAGTTTGCACAGTTAAAGGAAGGGGTTTGGTCAACAACTGATGTTGGGGTGCCCAGTAACTGCCTTAGCAGGGATAGCATTTCAAGTTCTCCAAGTACTTTGAGGAAAGAGTTACTTAAAATGAAAACAAGATGCGCTTTTTTGGACTTCAACTTTTGCTCCTCATATTATTAATAATTAGTATATGCCTTACTGTTCTTTGGTACCTGAATTACTTTGCAAGAGATTGATGGAGGGCCTGACTTTTCCTAAGAGTGACCATGCCCATAGTTTCAAATTCATGGAAGGTTTTAACTGGGATGGTCACTGCAGAGGTCCTTGTCTGTCACATCACTGAGTTCTTCGAAGCTGTGCCTAAGAATTAGAGATTAGTAAGTGATGTACAAAAAGGAATAATGTCCAACACCAAAACCATGGAATTGGAACCCAGGATGATATTTTTCTTTTCTCATGAAGGTTGGGGTTTCAACATCCTGTCAACCAACTGAAAAACAAAGAAGTTGCAAAAGTTACATGGTTGTTTAGGAAAAATTATCTGCATTGGCGTTTCAAATGTGTCGCTGCATGTTGGTGCAGTGTCATGGTTTATTTTAGGGTTCATGTATTTGTTCATCTTGAGTGATTTGGAGGCAGAGGAATGAGGAATTGAAAGAAGGCTGCTATTGGCCTCTATTAGATGTAGATCATGTTTTAATAAGAGGATACCTGAGATTCTTAATTTATTGAGCAGTCTTTGCTTTCTTTTTAGGGATATGGGGCTAGAATTGTTCAGAACTCACATAATAAGTGATCAGAAGGTTCAAAACAAAACTATTGATGGCATTCTTCTGCTGATCGAGAGGGAAAGAAATGGTGAGGCTATCGACAGGAGTTTACTGCGAAGCCTGCTGAGCATGCTTTCTGACTTGCAGGTGAGTAAACTTGGTTCACCTTTAAACTACTGAATAGCTCCAGTTCTTCCTTAGTGCTCAGTAAGCTTTACCCTGATTGCTGTCATGTTGCTTCCCCAGATTTACCAGGACTCTTTCGAACATAGATTCTTGGAAGAGACTAATCGCCTGTATGCAGCAGAGGGACAGAGGCTTATGCAGGAACGAGAGGTATTTTGGATATTTAACAATGTTTGTTGTGCCTAATGTCAAAGCATGTGTCAGAGAGTAGAAATATTCTGCTGCCTTAGACAGTGTACAAGGCAGTAATGTGACCTTTGTTTTATAGTATTCTGGAAAAGGAAATGCACATGCAGTTGCCTTCAGTCACAGAGCTAATGCTTTTTGCTTAAAACTGGAGCTGTTACTTCTGTCAGACCAGTACTGTCTCTCTTTTTCCCTTCTTGTTTGTTGATTAACATACAAAACTACTGTGGCATTTTCAGGTTCCAGAATATCTTCACCATGTCAACAAGCGCTTGGAAGAAGAAGCAGACAGAATAATCACTTATTTAGACCAGAGCACACAGTAAGTGCAATCTCTCTTTGCCTGGTGGTATGAGCTGTTTGGCTCCTCTCCTGTTGAGGGCCATTTAAGCGGCTGCAATTTATTTTTGTTATTGCCTGACCATCAAATGCTTTTCACTTCCCACGGTTCCATGTTTACAATGAAGCACTGTCTTGGCTCACAGAGCTAATAGCCTTTTCTTCTAAGCCGCTGTTATTTTGGCATAAATGTTGTTAAGTATTTGCTTGAAGAAAAATAGGCTGCCACTCCCAGCCCAGATGTCTCTTTCCTGCTGAAATGTAATTAATCAGCTGTTGTCCTACCTGAAAAAGATAAGACTCGGCACAAAATATTCTAAAGCTAAAGCCTCTGAATATTTGCAAAAAGTATTTGCATATGGAGTCCGGGAAATTATTGAATAATGTCATTCTTCAGTCTTTTCTAGTTGGAGGCAGGATTTCCTCCAGCACAGTCAGGTGGAGGTCTTCTAACATAAAGCTACAGCTGTTGTGTCTGAGAGAAAATGTAGGTCACTGATATCAAGATGTTTCTGAGAGAGAGGTGTGTTATTGCTGCTGTCATATGTTTTTATTTCCTTCCTCTTTCAGCTGTTAAAAGTGTTCAGCTTGTTTAGTGGCTTCCTTCTTCCATGCCAGTATTAGTGGCCAATTCCCTGGCTTGTTTTAATACCTCTTGACTTGAGGTCTGTTTTTATTTCTCCTTGGTTTGTCTCCCAAGACATGAATGTCTTCCCACCACACGGGATTAGGCACATTATTTGATGAATTCTCCCTAACCTCTTCACTGATGGAATCATTGTCCAGCTGCCTACAGGTTATGTACAACAGGCTTATTGTGTGAATTAAAATCATCAGTCAGCAAACAGAAAAAAAAGATTGTTTACTGGGGAGAAAAAGGATAAATATGTGTATAATCATTTTAGGTCTTTGGCCACAGATAATTAGAGGACTCCCAATGATAATGTAATTAACATAATCTCAAAAGAAGGCTTTAAAACTGTCAGTAATGGAAAAAGGAAAAGTAATTCTAAACATTTCTTCTGTAGGAAGCCTCTAATTGCTACTGTAGAAAAGCAACTTCTAGGTGAACATTTAACAGCCATTCTTCAGAAAGGTAATCTTTCTTCTTTATAGAAATGTTTCTAATGACTGCTTTGGGGCTTTCGGTTCCTGTGCTGAAAGAAAGCGATGGATTCGTGGGCTGGGGGAGGACAGGCTCCATCATTCCTTAACTCCCTCTGCTCCTCAGTTCCCAAAATAGCACTGACCATTCTCCTTGTTGGAGATAAGGGGACACTGTGCTGTCTTCTGATACACAGCAAAGCACATGGAAAATTAGAACAGGAGACTCAGGTTCAGTGTGTTAAGTGGCATTTTGAAGACTTAGAGGTAAAGAAAGGAGTACACTTTGAATTATGGCTGTAACAGAAAACGGAGATACTGGGTACTTGCTGCTGATGAAAAGCAGCTTGTTTTAAAAATGTAGTATAATTTGAGCTATGGAATACATTGCCTCAGTTCTACAGCAGTCTCTGTGGAGTCAAGTGACCCTCTGTTGATCTCAGAGATAATCTGGAAATAGAAACAGGTGCAGCAAGAATTGAATAATAAAACAATCAAGTCCTTAGTAGCCAGATTCTGAAAGAAACAGGTATGTGAGGATCTTCCTGCACATCTGTAACAAACTCTTAGTTGGGAGGAGTATCAGTCTTTACCCATCTACTTTTTTAGAGCCTTGCTGTAGAGCGTCAGGCCTTCTCCAGAAAGTTAAAAGGTGAATGGTGAAGATATTTTTTGAAGCTGCTTGCCTTCAAGCATCTGTAAAATTTATTCTACAGCTGGAGTTGAGACTCAGAGCTGTCTTGCCAAGGAGCTTTTCCTATGGATCAGTACCGTGTAAACTTTTCAAATCTTTAGGGAGTAGCAAAGTAGAAGTAAGAAAAGATGTTGTGATAGGGTTGTTATGTAAAGTACAATAGCCTAAGTAGCCTAAGTGCAATAAAATCATGTGCAATAATAAGATTTTTAAGGTTTCAGCCAGTTCAGCCAGATATTTTGTGTTTCACTGTTAAATTAGGTACTTTAAAATAAAATAAAAACCCAAAAAGCACCACTACTAATGGTTTGATTAAAAAATACCAGTTTTGAAGAGGCCTCACTGTAGTACTAAGCTGTGCTTTCTTTGGGTTACTCTGGTTTTAATTTCTATTGAAATTCTCACATTTGCAGGTCTAAATCACCTTCTTGATGAAAACCGAATTCAAGACCTGTCTCTTCTGTATCAGTTGTTCAGTCGTGTGAGAGGTGGAGTGCAGGTTCTCTTGCAGCACTGGATTGAATACATAAAGGTACTGTTCCTAGAACTCTGGAACAGACACCACTGTTCTGTCTGTGGGGTTTATACGCAGATATTTGAGTCATCTCTGTAAACTATTGCATTTTTCTAAAAATGGAAGGTATTTGCTTATAAACATCTATTTAATAGACAGCTTTTGAAGCATCCCAGGAAAGGTACAGTAACTGTTCTAGCCCTGTTGAAGAAAACATTGAGCATTTAGTTGAATTATTGAACTCCAAATAAATTTGGATTTTATAATCTTGCTTATAGTTAGTTTGTGGGACCATTTTATTTCTTTGGTAGTTGTTTTGGTAATGGCAGAATGTTTGTCTTCTTCCTAATACAATTTCATGTGAGAATAAGTGGTAGTTTAAGGTTCCAACTAGTTGAAGTTCAAAAAGCACTTGAATATCAGTTAGGATGATTCATTTTATTTCTCAGTGGAAATGTCACAGAAAATGTGGTTGTTGTGAAGGAAGGCTTTGGAATGGCATGGGAGTACTATTAAATAAAACTGAATTTAGTGGGAGCATTACCTGTGTAAAACCTGAAGATATGGATGATTAAAAAGGGTGTGTTAATTTTGTCATGCAAAACTTTATTTCTTTAGACAGAAGTTCTGAATCCATTCACTTTTTCATCAGTTGATTTTGAATCAATATGCAAGGCCTAGGGATGATTATATAGTAAATACTTCATAATACAGTAATACATAATAAAGTAATACTTTTTGTTGTTACTGGAACTGATATGAATACCAGAAACAACACATTACAAAGGTTACTTAAGATTTTAGAAGTCTTGTAATTTAAATTGATTATTCAGGCTAATTGAAAGATATGTTTTATTTTGCAGGCATTTGGTAGCACCATAGTAATTAATCCTGAAAAAGACAAAACCATGGTCCAAGAACTTCTTGATTTTAAAGACAAAGTTGACCATATTATTGATGTTTGCTTTCTCAAGAATGAGAAGTTTGTAAATGCCATGAAAGAAGCCTTTGAAACATTCATTAACAAGAGACCAAATAAGCCAGCTGAACTCATAGGTATTTTTCCTGAATTTCTTTCAAGTGAGAATTTGGGTGCTGAGTTGCTGATGCAGTTACAGATGGGATATGCTGGAATATGTTAATACATGCACAGTGCACATCAGACTGGGGATCTGCTGTACCACCTGATGCAAGGGGATTATTTGGGAGGGTAGCACCAAACATTAAAAGCAAACTGTTCATCACTTCACTGGCTAGGCTATAGAAAAGTGCAGAACATCAGAATTTGGGCATTCCAGCAATTGTCTGGTGTCCAGACATGAGAATACTGCTAATAATTAGATTTTTTCAGAAGCTTACATAACTGTGCCACCAGCATGTGTGCACAGAGCTGTTAGGAGTTGAATATGTGAAAGGGAGGAGAGCTGAGGATGCACTGAACCTCTCGTGGTGTGGGGACAGTCTCTGGTTTGCAAAGAACATTATTTACAGATTTGTGCATTACATGCCTGGTACTCTGCACTTTTGAATCATTTTCCCACATGGTGAATAATACCTGCTTTGCAATTAGTTGTGCTGTTAGGCTTGTGGATACTTTCTACCCTCCTTTTTCTGCATTAATTCCCTAACTGTAATGTGCTTACCAGCCCATTTGAAATTAAAACAAACAATATAGTCTGAAACTGAAATTTAAAACAAAATAATGATCTGCTAGAGAAATTCAGCACTATAGTCAACACATTTAAATAACTGATTTGCATATTTTTCTTCTGATCTTTTTGCTTCTATTACAGCCATGTCAGTCTGCAACAGCAGTGACTTTACTCTGAGATCACAACATAAACCAAGATTTTTTTTTTTCATAGGCAAAATGTTTTTAACATTGTTTATGATAATGAAGTTAAGATGCAGTCATTGCTTATCTGAAAAACAAGATACTAGGCTATAATGTTTTTATAACTCTATAGCCTCTATGAAAATGTATCAAGGTAGCTGTTATGATGCTGATAGGAAGTGATTTCAGGATCCTTTCAAGATTTCATAGTATTAGATTTAGAGATCCTTGTTTCCCTGTGATATTAAGCATGTGCTAAACTCTATTCTTCAACACTCTTTTAGCTAAATATGTAGATTCAAAGCTTCGTGCAGGCAACAAAGAAGCAACTGATGAAGAACTTGAAAAAATGCTGGATAAAATTATGATCATATTTAGATTCATATATGGTAAGTATTGCATTTTTTTTTTTTTGTGGGGATGCAGTTGTTTAACCAGTAACATAAAGGTACTTTGAAATTATTTTTGCAGTCTGGTTACATTTTCACGTGTTTGTTCTCTGTGGATATGTTTTGTTCATGTAGTGCTATTTAACTACTTTGCCTGTCAAACTGCAAATAACAAAACCTGTGGAAATATTCACATGAAGGCCCTTTTTGGTTTTTTGAGCTTTGAATTGGGTCTCTTGTAGGTAATGTTTGTTTAAAACCAGCAGTGCTTTGTGATCACTTTCAAATCTCATCTGTTACAGGAAAAGATGTCTTTGAGGCCTTTTATAAAAAAGATCTAGCAAAGAGACTATTAGTTGGGAAGAGTGCATCAGTAGATGCTGAAAAATCTATGCTTTCCAAACTCAAACATGGTAAATATCTATCTGTCTATCATTTCTATCTGTCAGCTTTCTTTTAAAAGTGGTTTTAACAGGCCTTCACAGAAGTGCTGTTGGTATTTCCCCTTCCCATGTGGGCACAAGCCTCCATGCAGGTCCTGAATGACTGGTGGGTTTTGAGGAGATTCATTGGCTTTTAGTTCTGTAATTATAACAGGAAAAGCCAAAACCCAGGAACTTAAAGTGCACAGTATATCTTGGCCTGTGGGATAGAGTTGAGGTTCCCTGCTGAGTGAATCAGTGATGTGTTCAAAGAACTTCAAGATGACTTCCACTTGTTATTCACTGCCAGCTAGCTGTTCTCTGGGCTGGGCCTCATTTTTTCATTGGATGGAGCCTTTGGGTGGTAAGGGTAAGATTTTTAGAGCTTTATCTTGTTCTGCCATCGGGAGACAGTTTGTAAGGCAGCTGATAGGGACTGGAATTGTCATTTGAGTGACCAGTGGCCACCATAGTCAAAGGATGAACAGTCAGGTCCATGTGGAAAAACAAGTGGGTTACAAAATAGCTACCACATTAAAACATTTTCCTCTTTCTTGTTTGTAACCTTTTTCTGTACCTTAATTAGAAACCAGGTCTTTATGTAAGAAAGTCTGCTGGAAAATGGTCATCTTGTTTAAAAGTACGTTCTGGCACTTAGAATAACTACTCTGAGGTGTTGAAAATAAACAGATTAATTTCTAATACTTCTATTTTCTCTTTTATAGAATGTGGAGCTGCTTTCACCAGCAAACTTGAAGGAATGTTTAAAGATATGGAGCTTTCAAAAGACATAATGATACAATTCAAACAGGTACTGAGGGAAGGCCTGCTGTCTGTCCTGTCTGTGCTTTTGCAAATTTTACTGAATTTATTCAAGGTTTTTCCTGAGCAACACAGCAAAAAAACTGAGACAGGCTTCTTCAAACAAACAAACAAAACATCACCCACAGCAATAACAGAATTGTAAACCTAGAAAACATTATAATACCACTGTATTCTGCTGCCTGGGTTCGAAGTTTTTGCACATTTAGTCTGGTGATTTTGTGATGTTGTGATTACAAACAATTTTTAATATTCTTTCCTCCATTCACACTTAATTAGGTAGATCTTCACCTCAGCCTGCTAAAACACTGCTTTTGCTGTTTCTTCCTGTATCAAAGTTCCTTTTGAACTTCAGAAAAGTGCTTGTTCTTATCTTAGTTTTCTTGTATGTAACTTGCAGTTTATATAACAAACACATCATGTGGTCACTTATCTTCTCTGCTCTCTCAATATCTGTTCTAACTTTTCAGTTCTACCTGAAATATGTATTATAACCATAGCTCTATTTCAATTTATTTTGTTTCTCTTTGCAGTATATGCAAAATCAGAATGTCCCTGGCAACATTGAACTAACAGTGAATATTCTGACTATGGGTTATTGGCCAACCTACGTGCCTATGGAGGTTCACCTGCCCCCAGAGGTAATGAACATCATGGGTTATGCAAGTACTGCCTGTCAGAAATGCATCTTGGCATCCACTGACACTTTTCAATATGCATAGAGAAGGAAATGCAGAACTACCTTTTTAAAATTAAATTGGTTTTCTTGCAATTCCCTTTATCATTCTAAGCCTTGATTTAAGGCTTAATTGATTGTGGAGAAGAGAAAGATGCTTTTAAAGTAGAAATTGTGTTTTAGTGTTTTGGGATTTTTCTTTCTTTAGATGGTAAAACTGCAGGAGATTTTCAAGACCTTTTATTTAGGAAAACACAGTGGTAGGAAACTTCAGTGGCAGTCAACACTAGGACACTGTGTACTAAAAGCAGAATTTAAAGAGGTGAGTCTTTTGTTTCTGTTATTCCTGTTGTTTTGTTGATTCCAAGTCTGGGTTGTACCTTAGAGATATATGGGGAAGCTTTTTTGTGCTGTGATAGAAAACTTAACACTGTTTTTGCAATTTCTTCTAACCTCCTGCTATCTTTTCCAGAGTTGGTAGTTTCTGAAACAGATGTGTTAACGTCTAAGAACATGCACCCAATTTCTGTATTGGTGGGGAAAGAAAAGCCTGTTGGGGAAAATATCCAGTGGCTTTAGCTCCAGATTAAAAATGGCCCTCATTTTATAGTGGGGAATTATTCCCCTTCAGCATTTCTTCTTCGACACAAAATTTTGTCATGAAATAGGAATGCTTATCACTTGCATTTTCAGAAAAAGTTAATAGTAAAATAAGTATTATCAAACTTGATTGTTTCGAAGATTCTATGGTTCCTTATACTTTGTTCCTTAAACTAATGTTTGTGTTAGATTTTTGACTTAAAGGTCTTCCAAGTTGTAATTTTAAGCAGTCAGTGCTTTGAGACTTGTCTGGAGTCATCTAATGCATATTTTGGGTGAATTTTGTCACTGGATAGAATAGTCCAGCCTTGTGGCCTCAAGCTTGTGCTGCATTTCATAGCAAACACAAGTGACCAGTAACTTCTATTATTCCATATTCTGAATAAAAATAACACTCTGTTAGTGAAATAACTCACATGCAAGAATGACTTTTTTCTCAAGTTTCCTTCATTCCTTTCCCTCTACCCCCCAGAAAAAACAGCCTGGTGATGTCTGTTTATTTCCCTTGTGACAGGGCAAAAAAGAACTTCAGGTCTCCTTGTTCCAGACACTGGTGCTGCTCATGTTTAATGAAGGAGAGGAGTTCAGTTTAGAGGAGATAAAGCAGGCCACTGGGATAGGTTGGTATCAAAAACAACCGAGTACTTCCACATGTTCTTACTAAAAAAACCTAAACACCTTGTTTCTGCTTTAGAGGATGGAGAGCTGAGAAGGACACTTCAATCTCTGGCTTGTGGCAAAGCCAGAGTACTGACTAAAAGCCCCAAAGGCAAAGATGTGGAAGATGGTGATAAATTCACATGTAATGATGATTTCAGACATAAGCTCTTCAGGATAAAAATCAACCAAATTCAGATGAAAGAAACGGTATATTTTTTTTAATCCTCTGGGGTTTAGATCCTTGGGTTAAGAACTCTGTTGCCTGATCTTTTACAAGCTTTTTTCCTCCTCGTTGTCATGTACATACTGATATCTGTCAGAGTTACACATGTAATTTGGATGACAGCACATACGTGACAGTGGTGATTTAAATGTGTGCCTCCGTACTAAGATGCCAGTGATACTGGATGTCCCTAAGTACGGTTAAGAGAAGTTCCAATTCTGAAATGCTCTTTTCATCCTTTATCATTCCACGGAGCTTTACTTACTGTTTGTGAACATGGAAAATTCACTGTGGACTTGTTTCTCTGACAGCCGTCCAATGTAAAATCTGTGTAAAGGTTTTAATTCTTTTCAGTAGACAATCAGTCTTCATATTTGTAAAGGCTTTATGTGAGATATTTGACAACAGGCATTTCACTGTCTTACTCTGAGAATTGTCTTGGAGACAGAATTGTTTTGGCAGTGCTGGTATTCTCATTAGAAGTTTTCTGACTGGGTCCTTCAGGTGGAGGAACAGGCAAGCACTACAGAGAGAGTGTTCCAGGACCGGCAGTACCAGATCGATGCCGCCATTGTGCGGATCATGAAGATGCGCAAGACACTGAGTCACAACCTGCTCGTGTCAGAGGTCTACAACCAGCTGAAATTCCCAGTCAAGGTGCTGTACTGATTTTTCTACTTCTAAAACTTTATCAGCTCTTTTTATCTTCCCTGGCCTGCCCTCAGTTGAACAGTGCTCCTGTCTAAATGTGCATCTTTTTAGCATTAGAGGGCAAATACTCACTTTCAGAAATTTTTAAAGTGCCAGTTGTTACTAAAATGAATTTCCAAAGGATTTCAACCCTGGAGTTTTTTAGCAGTAAGGGAGCAGCTGGTTCTCCTTGTGTGCTGCTGTTACACTGTTTGCACTGTTCTGGCAAGGCATTCTTGGGCAAAGGAGAAAATGCTTCAGATCTCAAAACCAATTCTGCATTACAACCTTAACTTGGTTGATACTTTTGAAGTACAGTTGTTTTTCTGGATGGGTTATACTGGTTAACACACACATATATAGAATAAAAATAAAATATTGGTGAATGGCTCAAAGCTGAAGAAGCCCACAGTTGCAATATAAAATGACTGACTTACTGAGTACAATTGGAAATGAGTTTTCAAACAGAAGGTGATGCATTGTTGGAATTCAAATGCATGGTGTTTTCTGTCAATGGAAATGTAAAATAAAAGGTCTTGCTATTTAATTCCATTGTATTACCATGTTGAGTGCCTGCAGGTCTGTAAGTATTGCATAAACTGCAGTTAGGCTTTGTAAGATTATAGCAGATTATTTAAATAATTTTCTTCACTTGTTATCATGAGGCATTTTCATAAGTTCCTCACCCAACAAAATCACAGGGCACCAAACTATTGCAAAACTCTTTTGCTTCAAGAGGAAATGAAACTTGTACCGTCTTTTACTGGCTAAATGTCAGAAATAGAAACACTTTGGTACATGATGCACAAACTGCACTTCTTTAGAGGTCAGTTCAAACAGTAGCAAATATCTTTCTTCTCTGTAAAAATCTGTTTAGCTGCAGGTGATGAGCTAACTTTGTAACTTCCTCTTCTATCAGTTACACACTGCAGACTTTAGAAGCTCTGATACTTTAAAGGATTTTTCTTAAAAACTGGGATTTCTGTTTCCTCAGCCATCTCAAACAATAGATATTTGGCTCAAGTGGCAAGAAAGAACCAAGAAGCATTGACTGCCAAGTAATAATGCTGACATGTGCTTTATTTTACAGCCTGCTGACCTTAAGAAGAGAATAGAATCCTTGATTGACAGGGACTACATGGAAAGAGATAAAGAGAACCCGAATCAGTACAACTATATTGCATAAACATATGTTGGCCTTTGTTTTACTGCACACTTGGTGTCCTACACAGTTGCCAGTGGATAAACTAGCCTGTTGATCCCGTTGACTTTTTATACTACCGATGATTGAATGAAAGCAGTGTAATGGAAAAGTATAGTAGAGTGGACTTCTTTCAGTGGTTAACATGCCCATTTAAAGAGTAATATTTACATTTTAAGAAGAATGCTGTTGAACTCTTTGCATGTTATTTAGTAAGATGTGCAGAAAGCTGAAAGAAAGTACCTGGTCTTTCTGATTCCATTTGTCTCTGGGTCTGAAGAGGAGTCCCTTGATATATGACAGATATCTTTCACATCTTTAAATGGAAACAGAAGGTTCATTAATATAAGAAAATAGCCTTTAAAATGCTTAAACTGCATGCAAACTTTTAATTTACTGTACAGAATGCATTTCAGTTATACATACCATTGGTTTGGTCGATGCCCACACTTGGATTTTTTTCTCTTGAGGGGGGAAAATGGGGAATAAGCCAAGATATACTTATTGCTGATCTAATGGAAAATATTCTTGGTTGCAATTAAGACAAAATGGTGCCAATATAAAACAATGTATAAAGTTTGCAGTGTGGGCATATATACTGTATATACAAACACCATTCTTAAGTAACTGCTACAACAAAACAAGTTCAGATTAGATTTATATGGCTTGCCTGTGAGACTTGGTGTTCACCTTTGAGAATTTTAAGCATAAAACAGCCATAATGGAAGAAGTGACAGTTTTTACTAGTCATGGGTAGGAGGCCTTCACTTCTTGGCAGCAATACTCTAGAGTAAAGAGAATCTATTAACAGATGAAAAGCCACACTGTTATTGTGGTAATGCTGTAAGAACAAAAATTGCAAATGGATTTTAATACTTGTTTTGCTTTGCAACATTCTAAACTTGAACTAACCTCAAGGTTTAGACAGGGTGGCTCTTCTAAGACTGCCCTGCTTTGGATTGCTTTAACTTAAAGCTTTAAGAACTCAGCCCTAAAGCCTAGCAGGCCTCCTAGAACCCAGAAGCCTACCTCTCATATAGTAAGTTAAGTATTGCTACAAGGCATCTAAAATATATTTTCTTAGATGACCAGAGAGCATTCTTTGCATCTTTATAAGACATGGGAGAGTAAGTCACTTGAATGTAGAGCTTTGTTTCAGCAAAATACATTTTTTATTGCTTATAACAGCATGTGCCAGGAATATATGGGAAAAAAAGGTGTCAGCAGAAAAGGAACTCCTCCACGTACCAGTTCTTCCTTACCCAGCCAGGCTTTACACCTATGATCAGCTGTGTTGCAGAGCACAATGAAAAACCTCATCCTCTTTCAGGCACTGATAGTCCTGGGGAATACCAGATATCTCTTGACAGCAAGATGTTACTTTTGTTTAATGGCAGTGTAACTTAGCTCTCTGTGACCTATAACTTCTATCACTGTGATCCCACGTTCAGGGGTGTGCATGTGTGAGAGTGTGTGTGTATGTTTTCTATCTGACACATCCCATCCTTACTGCTTTTGTTTAGCTACTGTTTAATTGCATATATTCTCCAGCCATGTTTTCTCTCAGGCTCTTTTGTATGCAGTCCTCAGCTGACAGATGAGACAATAAGGGTGGTTTTTTTCCTACTAAATTTGCAGTCACCTTCAACTAACCATCATACAGCTCTTAGTGATCTGCAGAAAATCCACCTTGCCCCTCGGCACTATTGCAGCATAACCACTGGTAGACATCCAGGGCCACCCGTGCCTCTGTGAGACAAATACTGACAGTAGAGTTATGTGCTAAGAACCTTGAAGACTCCTCCTGCAAATCTTAAGTAATAGATCAAATAGCGATCTGGGGAGGAAAGAATGCCCCCCACCATAAAAAAAACCAACAACTTCTGTGTTTTGCATTCAGTGTTCCTTTCCTTGTATGTGTTTTCTATCTTCAGCCAATAAAAGATTCCTATTAAGGAGATTTGGAGAAGAAGCATAAGACTTAACTCTTTGGGAGACAGGAGCTGATGTATTGAGCTGGTTCCATTCAGTCTGTTGTAGCATATAAATCTAACACCACTACATGTGTGAACACCTGTTGTGGTAAAACCTTCCCTCATTACACAAGTGTCACATTCAGTCAAATGAACTGCAAAGGACTGTAGGTTTGTTTCATTTTTATCCTGTCTATTTCAGTACCTTTAATGCAGAAAATACTATACAGGACATGTCCTCAAATCTCATCAGAATTCACAATCTGAGGCAGACCCTAAGCGCAATCCAGTTAAAGCAACCCAAAGAATGGACTTTGAGAAACCTGGCTAGACCAGGAGAGGAGTGAGCAAGGGGAGGGGAGGGGAGGGGGCTTCTCCTTGTAGCTTCAAGGGTTTTCCCCAAGAACTTGTTCATCTCTTCTGCTAAGGTCTCGCTCATTCCTGGTTCATGACAAAGCTGCAGCCAAGATTTGTCGTCGTACAACTCCGCAAATTCTTGCTGGGATCATGTGCCTGCTTCTTGAGCCATATATATCTCTGTAAGAAAAAACTGAAATGGGCTTGGACCACAACTCATCTGGCTAGAACACAGCTTGTCTTTTTGGCCACACATTTTTAATCTTGACTCTTGCATGCAGTTTATAGCACCTTGTTCATAAGAAATTGCAGTTTATTCTTAGAAATATATATTTTAGGTTTTTTAATCTTTATACCCATAAATGGACTATTTTTTTGTCTTGGCTGGTTTCAAAAGTGACCATTTTGTTTAAATGCTGTAATTGCAAATGTGTTGTAAACGTTGTTTTGTTCTATAGTTTACACGAAGGTGCCAAAGTAAATAGTTAATAAATAAAAAAAACAAACCCTAGCAAACTGTTAAGTTGCTTTAGCTGTTCTTCATATTTTGGTCTCAGCTTTTTTTCTTTTTTTTTTGTCAGCCTCTCATTTTTTCCTAGACATATCATTTGCCCTAAGGCTTTCTTTTAAAACAAAAAAAAAGTGCATCCACAAAAATGTTCAAATACCACTTTTTTTTTTGTTTTTTTAGTGCTCTCATATAGTAGGAAGAACATTTTCTTTGAAATGTTACACTAAAATTGTAAGAGTACAGCAGCATTCAAAAATGTAATATACTTTTTGTATAACAGTCTTGAGAGTGTGTCTGGAGTCGGGGGGAAAAAACTAACCCTGTTACTTTTCAGAAGCCTCTTCCCTCAGCTACCAGAATATGAAATTGTGCTTTTTCACAGCATCAAAAACTTATAGTTTATGCAGACTTGCAAACAGGGCATGTATCACCGTTGCATCCTTCGATGCAAAAAGCAGCAAAACCTTTTTTATGTTTCATAAGTCTGATATGGGTACAGAGAGTCTTTCTTAAGTTGGTAAATAATGTAAATACATGTCCTTTCAGAGAGTGAGTCTGTTATCTAGGTATTTTGTGTCATTTAATAAATATTAAACAGTTTTGTGTTGATAAACTCTTGTGTGTAAAATGCCTTCTTACTCCAAGTTCTGTATGTTGGGCTTACTAATGTTTATGGCTTCTTTCAATTCTTTAGCTTGTGCTTTGATAGCAAAATACTTGTTTGCTACTTAAATATAATAAGTAGTTCCTTATTCAGTCATTAAAATCCCTTGAGTTTTCTAAGTGGCTTCCATTCCTGAATTTTTATTATTTTGGGTTTTTTGCTAAGTTTTCTATGGTTCTTGGAGGGGAAGGAAATAAGCGTCCTCACAGACTGTGAATCTGGATTAGAATGCGTGCAAGTGGCAGAAATACACAAAAATACCAGAGGTGGTGCCTTGTTGCTCCTGAAGGAGGCACTTCTCCTGCTGTGTGCATATTCCTTGTCTCCCACTTGATCATTATTTTAATATCTCTGGAATGATGATTGAAGTATTAAGGACAGAGCTGTATAAGGAATTTGCTTCTCTTCTTAAGAATGGCCAATTGGCTGTTTCTTGATTTTTCCTTCTTCACCCGGAGCAGCTGGGTTGAATCGGAGCAGGAGTGAGTCCAGCCTGGCCCTTCCCAGTTCAGGAGCACCGAGGACTCGGCAGAGGGGGGAGGAGGAGTGTTCCGGATTTCCCTTTTGAATTTTGGAACCTGGGCTGGCCGTAGCAGAGCAGGTGCTGATGCTGTGAGCTGTCCTGTGGGAGGCTGGCGTGGCTGCGGGGGGCTGACCCTGCCCTGCTGGAACCACTCCACAGTCCTGGGGCAGGCGGGCTTGGACCGGCCTGGGACGTGTCTGCCACCAGTCCTGCTCAGGTGCCTCCTTCCTGTCCAACAGCCTGGAGGCCTCTAAATGCAAGGGGTGGTTCTTCCACCAACACTCTCCTTAAAGAGAGTATTTCCTACATTCTCCACAAAAAAAAAATAAAAAAAGTCCTACAGAAATGGATTTCTGTTTGAGACTGATAGATTATCTGTCTACTCTGAGAAAAAAAACAACAGAGCAGTAAATTCTTTCATTCCTTTTCCTGTGTGAAGTGCAATACATGCCACTGTACTTTCTCCTGATTGAGAAAAACTGATGACAAATCAAATTTAAGATGGTAGCTTTGGATTTGCCTTTTTTGCTCCCCCCTAAAGAGGCCAGGGCCTGTGGACATACTGTGGCATTTAAACAATGAACACCTCAAAACTTACTGGGGTGGTTGAGAGACATTGAACTTTGTGCAAAGGGTATCTTGTAATACAGGAGTTAACTGGGAAGAGAAACAATGGATGTTGGTTAACCTACAAAGGAGCAAGTTTTTCTCCTGGTTAAGCAATTGTTTCCTGGTACAAGGTCACCTTTCAAATGACTCATAGCTTGTCTTGCTGCTGCTTATAGAAAATTAGCATTAGGATGTAAACTAAACAAAAAAAGTAACTTTGAAAGTGAATTTTCTAAAATCAGTAGGACATTGCAGCTGCAGTTTAACCTCTTATACAAATTAACCTCTTAAGCGAAGGAAAAGTAGTTCACATCCAGCAAATACTAAACTTTTTTCAATTGCTAGAGATTTACGCAGACCCAGCCATAGTAACTGTATCTGACCCTAGGACCCAACTAAGAATGCCAAGTCCAAGTGAATGTTTCCAATTAGTCTTCTGTTAGTTCTTTGGTTACAAGCTCAAACTGTAGAGAGCTGAACCGAACTGGAGAGGGACCCCTACCCCAATTCACACCTCTCAGTTGTACCACTGACCCTCATCACCCAATCCAAGTCAATCACTAAATTCTGCTATTTCTTGCTGGGTTCCATTGTTGCTGGGCTCTCCACCTTCTCATGTAGCTTTGTCTTTTAGAATTGTCTCCTTGATCCTTATCATGTCCCTTCTGCTTTTATCTGCTGAATTCCAATAGTTCTTTTGTTACCAGCATTGTTACATGGGTTAGATCAAAAGTTTGGTCCGCTCTTGCAGCCTAAGGAGACTATTCAGACAGAAGAATACAAGTAACCTAATTTTCTCTAACTGTTGATGGTTCTTTATCTTGCTCCTTAAAACAATCAGTTGTTTGTCCACTTGCAACACCTCTATTTTAGAGCTGGAGGAAAACACGGATGTCGCTAGGTGCTTCTGTGTTAAAATGCCTGAGTAATCATAACTTAGTATGAAATTTTGTCTTTTCAAAAAAGTAAGTCTACAAATTCTGTTCCATCTAATGATATCTGCGGTAACAAGGAAGTTGGAGTAACTGCTTTCCATTAGGTCCAGCATTTAGATGTGTTATGCAATTAAGGAATGCAGGGTCAGTGCCCAGGCCTTTGCATGGCTCAAGGGCTCCTACACTTCTCTGCAAAGCTTAGTCACTATGACTTGGCAGAAAGGGGCTAGTATGCAAGTAAATTGCATCTGAAATGATATGGAATAGATAGCTTGTTATTATTTGCAGCAGTAAGTAGTTTTAATTCAGTGTGAAATATCAGTGCTGGATTATTAGCAACATGTTCACTTAATATATAGCTTTATCTTTCCCCTCTGGACTGAATTTCCTATGAAATTATCACACTGCCTGTTCTGTTTTACCTTTGTGTAGCCTCTGAAGCTTGAGGTATAGCTTAAAAAAGTTCATTATCATGGCCAAAACCAGATACCTTTGTCAAAAGCAGGCCCTTAATTAGATCCACAAAGTCCTTCAGCTGGTGCTAGTTTGAGGCTCAGGGCAAAGCTGCTCTATTAACTTTCAGTGAAGGCTGGGCAGGCACTGCATAGGCCAAGTTCTGCCACATGCGTGCCGGGGAGAAGGTGCAGCTTTCAAGCATGAGACAAGAACAAAAATTACAAACACAGCCTCTGCAGAGGTGAGCTGAAACCTTGTAATTGCACAAGTAAAGCTTGTTTGTAGGATGTGGCTGGGGAGTAGGCCAGAACTGGTTCTGCAACCACAGGGCTGTGATTCTGTCACCTGCAGAACTAGCACTGTGTGTGTATCACTCCCGTTTCTCTGTTTTTATTCCTACAGCAGCAGTTGCTGCTTCAAATCCTAACTCCAAAAGCACAAAGCAAACACACAGCCTCCAACTGGAGAGAGATCATTTCCCCCAAAGAGCTCTGTTTCAGGCAATGCAGTGAACAGGCATTAGCCCAGTGTTTGCCAGGCCTGCTTTCTGATCTCTGTCAGAGCTGGAAAATATAGACTAACTACAAATATCATTATGTTCTCTGTAAAAGGGATGTAATGTTATTCTAAGTCACAAGGGATCCTGTAGCACTGCAGTCCTGCAATTAAAATATCCAGTTATGAAAATGACTGTATAATATCCAATTCCCCTCCCAGCCTTGTGTTTTAGATGTAACTTCTTTTCCTGCTGAAATCTCTCAGAAAATGTTACAGCCAACACATTTTTCATAAGAGCTGGAAGTGGGAGGTGCCTCCTGTGCCATTTTCACACAATAATTTCTGCTTTGAAGATGACAGATGTATCTCCGGCAAGTTAGCACTGCATGTCAATCAAACCACAAAAGCGAGAGTATTGACACACCTCCACTTTGCTGTAACAAGCACCAAGAACACGTCAATCAAACAAGTTCTTTTTTATACATTAAACACGTCTACAAGCAGCTTGGTCTGACTCACAAAATGCATAAATCTCATCTGCCGCCACGTTAACCCAGCTGCTGAGTGCTGCAGCACACACCAATCGCATCCAGCAGCAGCTGGAAATGCTTCAGCGCACCACGGGGCACCCCGCAGCACCGAGGGGCAGCAGCAGCACAGAAAGGGGCAGCTCGGCCCCAGCACCGTGCCAAGGCCCAGCTCCTGCGCTGCTCTCCCCGCCGAGCCGGCAGCACACCATGAGCCCGAGCTGTGTGCGAGCTGTTCTGCAAGCGCTGTGTCACAGCCCGCGCCGGGAACGCGCCTTACAGCAAGTTCCGCAACCTGCCCTCTGATCTCTGCACCTCCCCAGCAAGCTTTCTTTTCTGGGCTTCTCACGTGATTTCCCCAGTCTTGACTCAGCAGTTTCTGGCAGCAGCGTTTATTGGTTTGGTTTCCTACCACCACCTCCCCCAGAAAGCCGGCGGCTCGGAGGCGCTGCCGCCTGCCCGGAGCCTGCGCGGGTTCCGCGTGGAGCGCGTTTCGCATTTCGCTTTTCGCTTTTCGCATTTCGCATTTCGCGTTTCGCATTTCGCATTTCGCTTTTCGCTTTTCGCATTTCGCATTTCGTATTTCGCATTTCGCTTTTNCATTTCGCATTTCGCTTTTCGCATTTCGCATTTCGTATTTCGCATTTCGCAGCGGTCCGCGCGGAGCTGCCGGCAGCGCTCCGAGCCCTGCCCCGAGCAGACACACGCTCTGCTGGATGTCACCCTGTGCGGGACAGCCCGTGGTCTCCTTTGCGGTGTGCGGACCCCAGTCCTCAGCCCACAGGCTACAAACTGGGCCTGTGTGAGAAGGAAAACTCGTGAATAGCTGTAACTCAGTTGCTGGCACAGTCCCAAGAAGGTCCCTGTGGTTCATCCCCCTCTGCCAAGTGAATCTGGGAACTCTCTGGCCAGCATTAATACATCCCTCTTTCCACCCCTTCCACGTGAAATGGAACCAAATCCTTTCTCTGCCTCCTGGGAAGGAATAATCGGTTCTGCCATAATCCTGTCCCTGGAAAAAAATACAGGAATTGCCCTTTTGTTTAGAGATATCTAAAAGAATAAATGAAAAATACATTAGAATAGCCACGATTACTGCATGTCCTAGGGATTATCTCTTTCTTCTTTTTATCACAACCTCTACTCTTCTGCACCAGGAATCAGAAACATTAAGTTACTCAGCGCTTCATTAATCAGTGGACACTTTGCTTCTGACCGCACACATCCATCAATTTTGGCAAGTCCCAGAGCTAAGAAAAGTTTGATTATAGATATAGTATCTAAACTGCTGAAACTGCTAAAGGATCCACAAATGATTAAGCTTATGATGCAAATGAAATTAGGCATGAAATTATATTTCTTAATGAATTTAAGCTTTAAAAAGAAATTATAAAATTTTGCTTATTTGCTCTCAGTACATGTCATTCCCTTCTTAAAACAACTGATGTCAGGCAGTATAACATGCAGTAAAACTGTAATGCTGTATACAGCAACATCACAGTCCTCCTTCTCACATCCAGCAATAAACATAAGGAATGTGAATGTCTTAGAAAACCAGGATCAGCTTGCCATCCATCAGTGGCTCCCAAAATCATGCCAACTGCAAAATCATTTCTCTCTACTAAGCGAGAGGGTAAGGCATTTCCTCTGCATTATGGTAACAATCATTCACTCTTCTCTCATTAAAGGAAAACAGCTGAGCAGGTGAGATTGAGCTTAGGCTACTCAAGTCAAACTATCACGTATATTTTATTGTTAAGACTGCCACAATCAATACAGAAATTACTCGTGATAAATAATATGCAGTGGATATTTGTTAGAGGTTGAATCCTTCAAATGCTGAATATAATAACTTATGGAATTAAAGAGGAATCAGACAACATCTGACTCTAACTACTAAACTTTTTTTAAGGACAGCTGAAGGATTTGTTAAACATGAGAGGAACAGAGCTTCATTTTGCTCCCGCCAGAGCTACAAAGAGGAGATAGGCCTTGAGAACTGCCAAAAATTTCTCTGTTTAGGGAGAGCAGTGCCAAAATCAAGCTTCTGTCAGTTGGCTGTGCAAGAGGAGAATATTATTGTGAAAACGAAAGAGTACATTGTTTTTAACAACCTTTTATCACGTCCAGATGGCTGGAGCACGTGAGCTTTGTTGGACAAACCTCTTCCTGTACACCAACACGGGGTGTTTGTATCAATTCCTTGGAGGTAGAATTTGATCCTTTGGTCTCCCTGAGGATTCCATGCAAGGGCAGAAACCCCTTGGGCAGCCTTTGAGGTTGTCCCATTGCTTCCTGCACCTACAGGTTCATCATTCCCTCTGTGACTGTGTGACAATGACAATACACCTCCAGCTCAGTCTGCCAGGAGTGTGTAAAATGGCATCACACCACCACATGCCTGTGGCAGGCTGTTACATGACAGGGATGGGGGGCAGGGATGGAATACAGGGAAGGTGAAGTAACCAGATGCAAACAGAGAAATAATCTGTTTTCTGGCATTAATGATGATATTTCTGGTGCAAAGCAAGATATTTTCTATCCTGCTAAATTAAATAAACTATACCATTCTTTTAATCACACACCAGTTGCTATTTTTCTTGTGTTATTAAACAAAAAAGGATTTGCTTGTTATGATTGCTGCCATGGGATTTCATTTCAAGCTTCACTAAATTGGCATAAAAGAAACAAGTTAATCAGCCTTCCTGTTCTGCATCCACTTGGTTCAGAGCCCATTTCCTATGTGCAAGCAAAAGATCCAAATATTCAGAATTCTTCACTCAGAACAAGGGAGTGTTGGAACATATCAATGTATATACATAAGTCCTGAAGTAAATATTCCAGCAGATACAAAAGGTGTCGTTCCACCACACCCGAACAGACCAATCATTTTCTCCTCCTCCAATAATTATAGCTTAATTCAATGTCTGTCTCCTAATAGTCACATCCTCCTAATTTGATTGCTCCTAACTCCTTGTGAGATCACTTTTTAAAAACAGAGCTCTGTACCAAAGGAGTGAAGCCTGAGGAAATACAAAATCCCCAGAGCAGGACTCTCCCTAGCCTCCTCCATTCTTTGTGGTAGAGCTGAGAAAGACTTGGTGCTTTCAGAATTTGTGGTTTCACCTGTGCTGCTGTGACTGACATTTCCCTACAGCAAGTCAGTTATTAAAGTTTATTTCTTCAAATCAATTTTTGGTAATTAAGCCCAAAGGATAAATATAAATTTACTCTGAGTGTTTTGAAATTACGTGAATTTGAGAGTCACATGCAACCGTGCTCAGACAAGTGCACGTGCAGGCATGTAACACACGTGGTGAGTGTAGTTATTAAGCACAAAAAGAAATGCAAAGAAACAGTGAACTTGTCTGACCACAAAAGCCCTTGTGTATGGGACCTTCATTTGTTCGATGCCCTGGTTTGCATGGTGGCCCTGACTTGCCAGCTTTGGTTTTGTGACACTCTGCGGGAAAGGACAGGATAGCAAGCACACAACTGAGAGACATTAACTGCCCTTTGACAACAAATTGCATTATTTCTACTTCCTCAAGACTGTGTAACCACTTTCCTATCACACCATCTGCACTCCAACTGGCTCATTATCAGGTCAACGTCTTTCATCGTCTTCTTCAGACTTCATTTTCTTCCCCGGTGGCTGGGGATGTCTCTTAGAGCCCGATTGTTCAAAGTCCTCAGTTCTCCCCCAGCACCAGAATCAGGAAAATGCCGTTCCAGAAGGCCCTTCCTTGCTGAGCGCACAGCTCCTGTCTCCTCAGGCCCTCTTCCCCCAGCCTCGACCTCTTCCATTTCCCCTTTCTCTGCCAAGCCAGCCTTTCTGGCTTGTTTTGTTTAGGTGCGGGGTTTTTTGGGTTGTTTTCCCCTAATCAATAGTGTCAGGGTGCAATCCAGCATCCATCGCATTTTACATCACCTTTCAGACCCAAATCCACCAAGTTTTTTGTCCAGCCGTCTTCTCCGCTCTTCACGCCGCAGGCTCTTCTCTCCCTCATTTGCACCAAACTCCTGTCTTCTCCCGTCGTTTTCGGCCCACTTTCTGCCTTTCAGCACCAGCAGAAAACGCCAGAAAGCTGCGGGTGCTGGCGCCAGCCCCGTCCCCGCCGCAGGGCCCTGCCTGGAGGGGTTTCTGCCCAGGCACCGGCGGCACCGAGCCCCGGAGAGCCCGGGCCCGTCCCTCGGGGGAGGATGGACAGACGGACAGCACCGACAGCCGGCTCAGGGACAGCGACAGCCGTGTCAGGAGAGGTGCACTGAGAGCACACTGACCATTTGTATTTATTGCAAACACGGGCAATATCTTCTTCTTTTTTTTTTTTTTTTCCTCAGTGAAAGCCTCTATATTAAACTTCTCTGGATGTGCATCTCTTGTAAGCTACCCCTTTCCAGACTAGAGCAGCCCCAGTGCAACCCGCAAACACTGCCGAGGGCCAGAACAAGCCGCCGCTACCCTGCCCCAGCAGAGGCCGCCGGGCACAGC
>VXBQ01000949.1:90163-117185 GCA_013400175.1 Phainopepla nitens | reverse complement strand
TCGGGGTGCTCCCGCCGGGGGCTCGGCCGTTCTGTCAGCGCGCCGGCATTCACCGGGTCAGGAGCACAACAGCTGGGAAAAGTTCTCCTAAAACGCAGAGGGAACGTAACGCCCGTGTCTTTCGAGCTGGAAGCCGTGGAAGCACAATCAATAAATACCTGTCCTATCTCTTAGGGGTCAGCTTCAGTCGTAATCACTGATACAACACATAAAATAATATACACTGATCTGCAAGCAGCACATTGGTCAAGTGCTGTGTTCGTGCCCTTTGGTTTACTCGGTATCTCACCAGAAAGCTAATGCTTATTTCAGAGAGTCAGAGCTCTAGGTTGGAAGGGACCTCAAGGATCAGCCAGTTCAGCCTTTCTTGGCAAAGACACGGTCTAGACAAGATGGCCCAACACCCTGTCCAGCCAAATCTTAAAAGTGTCCAGGGTTGGGCAGTCAACATCTCGAGATCATTAGTTTTTGTCAGGTAAACAGACTATAAAACATTCTCTCATTTTTTGCCAGCTTTGACAGTTTCATGGTGTGCTTCCGATTTTTGATACTTTTTAGAAATCTAGCTATTCTTTCAGTGTCTGATATATTGAATATGGTCCTGACATAATTTACTGCTTTATGATGAGCTGTCCTCTTAAGTGGTTCTAGAAAATGAAGTAAAAACAATGTTTTAATAGCTCATAATTGTATCTTACAGGTTTTTTCCCGTCCTATGCAATTGAAGTTGATATAAAGGATGCTTCTAATGCTACATGCCTGTATGCAAATTGGATGATGAGGTTCTTGATAACATATGAATCAAACAATGGTGATTATGTAAGTATTTGGGAGTAACTCCTGCTGAGAATTGGATTTTGACCTGGGTAAAAGTTTAAGCTCTTTTACCTAGGGCGTTTGATTTCTTACTTTTTTTTACGAAGTGAGTTGAGAAGAACATTCCTATATAGTCCTTACAAAATAAAGAATAAGTTGTCAGTCATACAAATGACTGAAAGTACCCTGTTGCTCCTATTTAAATGATGTACACAAAACTCACCAAGTCTCATCAGTATCAGTGTAGTTATGTTGTTAGCCCAAGCAGTAAATGTCATTGCAGCTCAACATGATAAAGATTTACAGCCAAGTTAGAGCTGCACTTTTGTACTTGAATCTGATGTGGCTCCTTTCTCAGGCAGGTGTCAGGGAGCTTTTATCATAGTTTTTCAGAATAACCTAAAATAATCTCACTTATCTTGCGCAAGGTTTCAGCTAACTCCAGCAAATTTATAATGTTGTCATGGGGAAGAGCTGCATGTGGATGCATTTAAAATTACCCTTTTATTCTAGAAAAGCACAACCCTGAATTTGTCATCGAGTGTGACACACAATGGAAGCGTCTGTGGCAATGACACACAAGCTGCCCTTCTGGCAGTGCAGTTTGGAGAAGGTCATTCTTGGAGCGTTAACATGACAAAAAACAATGAAACTTACCAGGGAGACTTCATCACACTGACCTACAACACCAATGACACAACTGTATTTCCTGATGCTAAAAGAAAAGGTAACGTGCAGTGCAGAATCTAACTTGCAAAGCAGTCTCAGCCAGAAGTGTCAGACCTGGTGTACCTGACCTGCCTTGGCTTTTTTGAAGTAAGGAGGAATGCAGGAGTTAGTAATGAATGTAATGAATTCTGTACCACGTGCTGCCAACTGCTGTTCCTTGTACCTGCCTGCTGGCTAACAGTGCAGGCCAAATGGCTTCCCTGAGTGTGTAGTTCCTGTAAGTGGAGGAGAAGGGGAAGGATCAACAGCTTTGATCAGTCAGGTGCTGGTAGACAGCAGGCACATGGAAGATGAATTTTAGTGTGCACTGCTTCACCTGCCTTGCCAAGCAGTACAGTGTTAGGCTGTCTATGTCCTAATGCCTACTAATAATAGAATTTTTTTCTCCTTAAAAGCTTTAGTAAAAGGGTTCACCTTTCTAATGGTTTGTCTAGTTCTGCGAGCTTGGTTACTCCTGCATTACCTAGCACTTCAGGTCAGGACACAGGGAAGACATTCAAGAGAGCTTAATATTGTTAAACGTAATTATCTCTTTGTCTTGTGAAATTATATAAAATGTAACACTACCTGTAGGTTCTTATAGTTCATAAGACATTAAATATTTGTGCTTGTTTGTAGGACCAGTTACTGTCCTTATGAAGGATCCTTTGCATCCAGTTCAACTGAATACTGTCTTCGTGTGTCATAAGTCCTACTCTATTGAAGCAGAAAATACAACTCAGATTTTCTGGAATGTTACTGTGCAGGCTTTTGTTCAGAATGGCACAGTCAGTAAAAAAGGTGAGCATTTCAGTTTGTGAAAGAGCTTTTTTGTATTGCACCTTAGTGCAGGGAGTAAAGTCCCATAATAACAAATCCACCAGTTGTAAGATGTGCTGTGTTTAATAATATTCATGTAAATATCCTCTAATATTTCTTTCCTTGTCCCTGGAAAAATAGATTAGGAGAACAGATTTAGTAGTGTGCTGTAATGTCGATTGTTTGCCTGCCAAGGTGGGATTCTTCTCAAGTCTGTACTCCAGTAATTGGGGTATTAAGAATAAGCACTTCAGAACTATTGTTGTTGAGCAAATAATTTGAGTTTGAGGGGTTTTAGCTGACTGCCTTCCACTTCCAGTGATGGCCTCTGCCCTTGAATTTGAATAGTCCAGAGCCTATTGTCTCATCTCATAGCTCAGAAAAGAGACGAGCACATCCTCCTGCTGCGTATAGCATAATAGGGTCACTTGGTCTGCACCAAATACATCACACTTTTATAACAGCTTAACTGTCTTTATGTGTTTTGCTTCCATGTGTCAGAGGCAAGTGGTACTGTGTGTGGATTTAAAACTGAGCGTTATAGGATTTCTGAGAATATGTGGCAGCTGTAATAAGACTTCAATAAAATTTCAGTGATGAAATGGTGATTAAAATGTCTTTTCAGAGTCTAGATGTCCTGCTGATACACCTACTTCTGCACCTACTGTTCCACCTACTACTGCCAATGTAACTACTGCTTCTACCACTACTTTGTCTCCTGCTCCAACAACTGCTCCCAAACCCGTGGAGAATCCAGCCACAGGAAACTACTCTCTTAAAAGTGGAAATAAAACTTGTTTCCTGGCGACTGTGGGGCTGCAACTTAATGTTTCCCAAGACAAGGTGCTTCTTTTTTCTTTTAAAGGGTAAAAGTTGGTGTAGTTATTTGGTGAGAAATCTGAGTGCAAGGTATTTGCTTTGTGCACTGCTGGCTGTCCAGAACTGCTTATAAGTATTGTATGTAGCACCTCTCTGACATCAGAGTAGTTTTGTTGCATAATACTTGTCTTCAAAAACCTTACATGGAGTCAACAGAATTTATTATTTGGAATACTTCTAATGTGATTAAAAGTTTGGAGCTTTCTTAGCTGCTGTTGCTATTGTTCCCTGCAGATACTGTCTTTCCCCTCAGAGGGTAGCCTGTTAACTCTTCTCAAGCAATTTGTTTCAGTACTGCCAGCACGTAAATTTAACTCAGCCTCAGTTCCATAGCAGCCAAGCTCAGCTCTTCCTGCTGTCATATTTATGACAAGCTCTTCTAACCCAAGACTGTTCCTGCCTGAGACAATGTATTCCAAAGGCAGCTGAATGTCTTTGATGTGCTTTGTCTGTATTTCAGCCTCTTCTGATCAACATCAATCCAAAGACAACTGTTGCAGATGGTGCCTGTGGTAACACAACAGCCACTCTGAAATTGAATGATGGAAATAGCACGCTGATTGGTTTCACATTTGCTGTTGTAAGTAACTTCTTTTTAACTTAATTTTTCATTTAACAGCATGCATGGTGATCACTTGTAGTAAAATCCTCCTGTTGCTTGCTGGTGATAGGCTGTTCCCATATGTGAAGTGGAACTGGCCAGCTGAGTGCCTCAAGACAAATGGAGAACTGGGTTAAAGTTGTAGAAAATGTAAGACTGGTAAATGTGTTGGCTTTTGTAAAGTATGTGTTCTTAAAAGTTAACAATGCAGAATTGCACACTGACACCTGGTTCTTGCTTCTCGAACAGAAAAATACCAGTGCAAGTGTGCAAAAATTTTATCTGAAGGAGGTGAATGTTACACTGCTCAACCATCTGAATGGTTCTGGTAAGAAACTGCCTTAAACAAGTGAAATATTTTATTTAATGTCTGCATCAAATGCTTCTGGCTTTTGTTTCAGTGTTGTTCATGCTTACTGTTGGCCCCTACTTTATATTTAGCAGTTGGTAAGAACATAAATAATAAGCAGAAATGGCTGTAAGAGTTACTTCAAACAGTACTGTGGGACCACTCTATGATTCCTGAAACTCCTGCTGATGGAGTCACTGTAAATTAAGAGAGCATTTTTATAACTCTTTTCAGTCATGTAATTTTTGTGGTGTGAAATACAGTTGTACCAACTTGGAAGCTTTTTCCTAAACCAGCTATTGTCTTCTTTGATTGAAGATGCTGCTGTATCTTCCAACCACTTGTATTTAACTCTCACTAAAAAAAGGCCAGTCCTTCAAAAACTAAAGCATACTTTTTTCCCAACAAATGTCTGTTTTCTCTATTTTTTTTTATAATTGTTTGTCATAGCTACAGCAATTAAAGAGCATTAAAGCTAAAACACTTGCAGCTCTGCAGCACTGAGATGAGTGGAGGTACAAGGAAAGCCTGATGTCATGTACACATGAAGGAGAGGTTACTGCAAAGTACTGTAATAAGTTCAATCTCCGATTTCTGGTCAAGCAGATCAATCCCACTTTGCTCTGCTTTGTTTTTCAGACTAGTCAGTGTTGAAATGTTGGTCCCTCTAAGTTCAGCTACTCAGTCTTACTGTATTAGCAACTCTTGCATTTTAAGTGAACGTGCAAATTCCCTTTCTTTTTTTTCCTTCTTTGTTTAGTCATTTCAAGTGCAGATAACAGCAATTTCAGCAAGTGGGATGCTTTCCTTGGTAGCTCTTACATGTGCCGAAAAGAGCAAACTCTTCAGATTAATGAAGATGTTCAAGTACATACTTTTAATCTATGGATTCAGCCATTCCTTGTGGAGGCAAATAAGTTTGCTACAGGTAAGAGTTATGTCTTTGTTTTTAGTGATGCTTGCAAAATTCTTACTTGCTAAAAAGCACCAGCATTAGGTACAAGCACTTTATCTCAGAAGCTCTTGTTCCAATTTTTCAAATATGTTTAGATATACACGGAACAAAGAAGTTCTGAGACTGACATTCAAGTTCAAGCAAAGCTTTGTTCTCACTTAAAAAATGTCTGCTAAGTGTGTGGTTCTCCTTCACAAAACTCGAATGAACTAGAGACACTGAAAGGGCACTTGAGCATTGCCCTGCAGAGTAGGTTAGAAGTTACCTGACAATATCTTGACATACAACTTTTTGTAGCTCAGATATGTAAGAAAATTGGACAGAACTTTTGCAGAAGTGGACTTTGGGAATACTGTTAGGTGTTTTGTTTCTTTTTACCTGTCAGTCTGAGGAATAGGAGTGTTGAGTAAGAATGAACTGTCAGAGCTTCCTTCAGAGGCAGTCTTGAATATCCAGAACTAAAGAGAGATTCTGAAATGTTTGTTTGCTGCATTACCTTGTTCTTGTCTGGAGAAAACTGAAATGTCTTAAATTACCTCTTAATATTTTATATAAACTGGTCTTTGTGCTGAATGCTAATACTTGAAGCACAGTCTTATTGGACTAGACTCATCTGTAGACACATAGATTGAAACGTCTGTTTTTAGACAGAAGTAAGAAACTCTCCAGATGTGTGTAGGGTAAACGTCTTTCTAAAGAGTTAGGGACCCATTTCACTCTGTAGTTAAAGTTGCAGCTAGCTTTCTTGTAATTGTAGTTATTCTATCTGTGTAACATGTCTTCATTTCTGGATAGATTCTTGATACCAGATCTAGGTCACTTTTCGTCCTTAATGAGTGAAAGCACCAACCAGACTTGCTTTAAGTATGAAATAGATAAGCCTGGTTCTTGAATGTAGAAGAATGGCTGCTCCCTTGCCTAGTGCAGATCTTGTGCACAGGAAAACTCATACACCCTTAACTTGCTATATCAATTGTCATTTTTATCAATGCTGAAATTAATTATAATGCTTAAATATGCTAAATGTATCAATGAGACCTCTGCAGTTCTTTCTCTCTTTATTTAAATAATACTTGATTTTTAAACGCCTTCATATTAAGGAGAACAGATTTTTATACCACACTTGGCAACTATTCTGTGTTTATTTATTCCTTATTGCAACCTTTTTCTCACCTACAGCCCAGGAGTGTTCGCTGGATGATGACAGCATTCTAATCCCAATTGTAGTTGGTGCTGCACTTGCTGTCTTGATTGCCATTATAGTGGTTGCTTACATAATTGGCAGAAGAAAAAGCTATGCTGGATATCAAACTTTGTGAATCTAAGTGTGATTCCTGTTATGATTTCACTCTAAACAAAGCAAGTGCAAGTTCTGAAGTCCAAAAAAGACCTAAAACTTAGGAGTAATTACTAGCCACAGCTAATTGGAGTTGAGAAACAAAGGGAGAATGTTTATCTCAGATGAAGCAGAACTACTTTGTTTTCCTGCCCTAAGAAGACCGTGTGGGTTTCATAGCTGTTTTGAAGATGTCAGATACTGGATGAATTGCTAGGCTAAGGATTTTACCTTGCAAAAGTCCTAAAGCATTTAGGATTTATTTCTGCTTTTTACAAATACTAGCCTGAAACAAGAGCACGTTCTGAACTGATGTGCATTGGGCATCTCCCAGAATAGCATAGAATTTGTACTTGCTTCTCTCCCCTGCGTTCCATAGTTGTTGTTGTAATTGTGGGTTAAGCTGGCAGCATTAGTCACTCTGTTGACTTGTATATTTAACAAGGATTGTCTAATGCCCAATAGCAACTTTGTTTTCCATAGGATTGAACTTCAGGCTGGTGATTAAGTGATCTCTTGAAGTGGCAGCAGTAACTTACTTGCCTCTGTTAGGATTTGAGTAATTTACTCCTGCCTTGGTGTAATTTCAGGAATCATTCCTATAACGTGGCTGTACAAACAAAATTAGTAATTTGCCAAATGGTGAGTATATGGGAAGACTTCAGTGCCATTTCCAGATCCTTAAAAAAAAAAAAAACCTGTTAGGCACTGAATTCTTTTATTATACCTTGGCAATCATCTAAAATACTCACCTAAGGCAGACTTCTGCTAAATTAATGCAAGCTTTTTTTTTTTTTCTTTTTTTTTTTTTTTTTTTTTTTTTTTTGCTGGCATCAGTTTAAAGGGAATAACCTTTCTAAATATTCCAGAACTTTAAAGTGCACTTAACTTCATGCCATACTCTGCACAGAACTGGTCTGTCTTGTTGCTTTGAATGACCATTGTTTAAAGATGCTTTCATTTAATGAGCCAGTATCTGTTGTTGCAGCTTGAGCTGTTTTTAAATCTTCACCTTGAATGGTTCTCTGCCAGTCAAAGTTCACATTATTACTGCCCGCCATTGGCACTCTGAATGTTAACGTACTTTGTGTTGGATTGTTTGCCGTGTAGCATTTATTAATGTTAAGAATGCAAAAGCCAAACAAGTCTGAGATGGACCCACAACACCTGTTTTTCCTTGCTGTATGGAAAGAATAACTAGGTTTAAAAAGTGCAGTGCAACTGGACTGTTCCTAAACTGCAGCTCTGTAGAGACTAACCCTTGATGCACAACCTTTCTCTGGGCTCCTTGTGCTGTAATCCATATTCTTACTGCATGGAAAAAAAAGAAGTCCTTTAGACTTTTAGATAATTGTGGCTTTTATGCATATGTCATAACATGAGCTGCCTATACTAGTTATTTAATGAACATAACATTGTCTCCCCCCTTAGAATGAGTTTAGCCTGCATCAAAGCTGCTCTAGTGTTTTATTAGTGTTCTCTAGGGTTGTAGAGATGTCTGTGGCATGTTTGTATACAAATCATAAAACACACTTCTTTCAGTAATGGTTTGGGTTTTTTTTGGTTTTTTTTAAGACAGTTTACTCTTGACACTAGCCAAGGAAGCATGTATGGGTGGATAATGCTTACTATAGTTTGTAGTCTACAGCTTGAATTTTGCATCAGTTACTGAAATGCATTTTAATGAAAGTGGGGAACTGCTATAAGTTTAATCACGAAACAAGCTTCAAGACTTACCATTTTAATTTTTAAAAAAGGATCTAATGACTTTCATATTAATACATCCTCAAATGCAGAAGTTCATATAGATTTTTTAGGTTTTTTTGTGGTTTTTTGGTTTTTTGTTTTTTTTTGTGAGTGATGTTCAGCGGCACCAGTTAAATACGCATTTCTGTTAAGGAGTAATCTTCACATTATTCTTCTGACCTTGCGAATTTTTGAACTGTACACAGTCCCCAAGTAATACAGAAAATTCATGCAAACTGCTTCTTAAAATCAACACTAGAAATACCATTGCAAGAACCTGTAAGTATATTGGCTCAGAGTTTTAAGTACTCCTAGACTGATGTGCAGATAACTGGTTCAAAAACCACCAGTTTCACTTGATTTCCTGTTGTTATAAAACCACTAGTTTTCCTGTATGTATTGCTCCATAGGGAACTGTCAATCTGTTTAACCTGTGCTCTAAAAAATAAAGATTGTTCTATTTCTTAAGGAAACTTGTTCACATTTTTTAACTGATTTGAAAACAGACGTCTTGTATTGTCTTTTTTTAAAGAAAATAAACTCAATGAGTAAGGTGAACTCTGATCAGTCTGTATCTGAGATTCTGTTACATAGCTGGTTTTGTTCTGGTCTGTGGAAACAGCATTTAAGTTGTGGATGTATTTTACACCTGTGGATGTGGAATATTAATGTGTATAACCTGTTATAGAGTGTGTTTGATTTAGTTCCTTATACACAGTTTACCAAATACGGTATTCTAAAATATCAAGATTTCTGATATTTTAGGTTAAAGATGTCATGCTAATAGTCCTCAAAAGAAGCATTTCTGGCCAGTGAATGATGGGATTTGGGTTTTGCAAGGGGCATTTTGTTCTTCATTTGTTCCTTGTTTTGTTTTTTTGTTTGGCTGGTTTTTAATTTTTTTTTAATTTACCACAGTGTTCTCTATTCTTTAGCATATGTTAATAAAACACAAACTTTGGGGCTATTGGTTGAATCTCATGTTTGGATTTAAAAGGGAAGGCAGCTTTTATACTGGGGCTTAAAAAGTTTTGGGCCAAAAAATTCTGACTTTTTTGAATGGAGACACATTCAGCCACGTCTGTTGAAAAAGCTGTTCCTTCTGGCCCTGCTGTGTTGGGCTGCAGTTACCAGTTCTGCGCTTGAAGACACCTCTCTGAAGCTTCTAACCACTGTTCAGTAGCCATACCTGGATAGATGTGTGCCAGCAAGGATGGAATGTTCCTGGTATGAACCCTCAACCCCTTTTCACCCTGGGAATTCCCTGTGACAGTGCCATGGTGTGATGTGGTCTGCAGCCATCTCCTTCCTTTGAAGAAGAGAGGGAATTTCTGTCCCTGCCTGCTGGGCACCTTCATCCTTAGCAATTCCATTCATATTTACTGTTAGTGTTCAGTGACCCATTGCCCAGCATCTAGCAAATTGTCTGTGTTGGTATTTAGTGAACAAAGATGACTAAACATCAAATGCATTTCTCTCTTTGAGATGTTTAAATATTTTGTCAGTCAGAGTATTTTGAAATAGCTGTATAAGGTGCATAGTTCCTTTCCCCCCCCCCCAAGTGTTGCTCTACTTGGCACTAGGTGCCATCAGATAGTCTGAGTTCAGTATTTTGTGCTGTTGAGCCTCCACGTGTTGTTCTTGCTCTTAGTCAAAGGCTTTGTGTAGTATTTCGGGAAGGGGCCATGGCAAGTGTGTGCTGGACTGTAATAAGCTAAAGCAAGACAATACATTTCCCAGAATTAATGCTGATTCAATGAAAAACAGCAGCCAGCCTTGAGGAAGCATTGACTCTGTGTGTGATGCTCTGTCCTAATTTAAAAACTCAAACAGAATAGTTTTAGGAGGAGTGCTGCTTTATGAAACACATGTAAGACAGGCACTGTGCCAGTGCTGGGGGAGCCAGGCTGCCTCACCAAACCTCTCCTGGCACAGGCAGGTGGAGCTCTGCTCTCTGAGCAAACAGATTACTATGCCAAGCCCTGCCCCCAGTTTGAAACCAGTTCCCAGCCTGGTTTGCTGATCACTGATGGGTGCTCTCACCAGCAAGGAGCTCCTCACGTTTTACAAACCACTGTAGCATTACAGATGTCTCTTCCATTTTCCCCTCTGTGGATTTCAGTGAGGTCTATGTAGTTCTCAGCTGGAACTAATAACCCTTTTGCATGGAAAATAAAGTTACCCATGCCAACAGAGCCTTTCTGTGTTTTTCATGCAGTGCCCGGAGGCACATTTATCTTGGCTGTCTCCTGGAAGTCTTAGGAAGTTTCTGGTTCTTACTTGGATTGTCCCTTGTGTCTCCATATCTGGAACCCAGAGGAGTGCTGGTGGCTCGAGGGTTGGGAGGGCCCCTGGAGCAGGCAGTAATACACCAGTGTGGGGATTTTGTTGCTTTATTGCTGCTAACTCTGAGATGTGATCAGCTAATGCATGCTCAGACTGCTGGTTTGTACTCACATTTCTAATCTATCCTGTGCTTGCTAGAGGAAGCTAAAATTAAATGTACAACTTAAATGTACAAATCAGAAGACGTTTATCACCAATACAAAGGATGTATGTAGTAAATGTGTTTAAAGAAATCAATCTTTCCATCAATTCTTTACTCAATACTGATTTTGCTTTACATCTATTATTGTATCTAATACAATGTAATTTCTCAAAAATGCCTGTTTACTCCTTACTTTCATTAGTTTCTAATGCTTGATTTCCCTTACTAATTTATTCTCCCTTGCTTTTTTTTGTTTGTTTGTTTTTCTTCTTTCTGCAGCTGAAGAATGCATTGCTGATTCTGACCTGAACTTTCTTATTCCCATCGCAGTGGGCGTGGCGCTTGGATTCCTTATCATTCTTGTCTTTATATCTTACATCATTGGAAGAAGAAAAAGTCGTACTGGCTATCAGTCTGTATAATCTCTTAATTCCATCTCTATTGCCCACCTTCCCTGTTCTTTTCCCTTTCCCAGACTTCCTGACCTGCTCCTTAAAAAAAAAAAAAAAGAAAAGAAAAATTAATTCAAGGTTTCTTATTTTAAAAAGTTAAAATCACTTCATGACAGAATAACATGCCATGAGTCTGAAGATGAGTTGCAGAAGCTACTTTATGACTTTGGAGAAGTAAGTGTTCTGAGGATCAGAGAACTGGGCAAAGTTGGTGTGTCCGTGTGGAAAACGTGATTATTTTTAGTAAAGAAGACATCTACAATACTTTCTGTTGTTTAATCTTTTTATACAAGAAAATTTCTAGATGCCTACAGCTTGTCTTGGTTAATGCTACAGCTAAAACTAAAAGTGTGAATGCTGTGTCAAAAGGGACTGTATATGCAGTGGGAAAATGAATACCCAGCTCTCAACAGACTTCTGTTGGGAACTTGGCATATGGCTGTTCTTGTGAATCAGCCTGAAGTTCCTGTTCCTTCTGAATGTAAAAGTAGTACCTGATCTCATTAATAACCTGACATAATATGAGAAGAACATCTGATTCTTCTAGTAAATTAATTTGTTTAACATCATATGGAGAAGCTGACTGCTAATGTAAGTTGAATAGCTTTGCACTACCATGGTGTCTAATTTGACAAGATAAAGCTCAGGTCTGGAGAACTATGGCTACTCAGAAAAGGCAACAGTCTGCTGAAGGAAATGTCTCCTGTGCTTTCTTTGAACTGCATTTTTCCTTTTGTTCTGAGCTCAATTGTGAAATGAGGGTGGGAGGCTGGAATTTCACTGGCTGCAGTTTCTTTCAGCTTTGATTCTGAACATAAAAGCAATTACATAGCATTGGTCCATGTGAGGCTGAAAAGTATTTTGAGAGCACTCAGACTGACTAAGAACACAGATTGCTCAGAGATTCCTGCAGTTCCTTTGGACAGCTTTCATAGGTTAACAGGGGATCACTGAAAACCTGTGATCTCTGAATGCAAGTGGTGATATAAAACCTTTTTAGATAGAATTTGATAGAATTAATCTGCTTTTAACCTCCTCATTATTGCTCTCTGTATAAGAGCACAAAATTTTTAGCATAAGGAATGCTGATCATAAAGCAGAAATGAATATATATATGTATAGTGAAGAAAGTGACTTCCAAAGGAATAAGAGCATCTCACCTGTTTGAAGATTCTTTCTTTGTTATTAGTGCCATACCTTTGCAATTCTATGTTCCATATCTAAACTTTACCAAAATCGAATTTAGTAGTTTGTGGTTGTGTTCTGCTTCATTCCCATCAGGTTCATGGTGATGGAATGAAAGAAGCCTCTTGCTCTTTAAACCTTTTTGGTCCATCTTGGCAAAAGCCTTTTGCAGCCAGTAAACCCTGAGGGTGCACAAAGTTCTGTCCTCTGCAGCAAGTGTTTACTCAAGCTGCTTCAATATTTAATCTCTGTGTGCATTGACCCTGTATCCATGTTGTGGGGAAAGCACCTTCAGTAATTCACATACACAAAAAAGGTGACAGTCAACACTGATGTTTAAGCAACTCGCAGTAGCTGTGTATTCAGGGAAGGGAGTTTTCCAAAGAGTTAGTTTTGATGTTTGAGAAATACCTGTACATTCAATTATTCTTGTCTTCACAGGGACCAAAGATACACTTTACCTGATTAAGACAAAGTGATTCCATAGTACAAATGGGCTCTTGCACCAAGTTGTCTTTTTTTTAGGAATGTAATTAAATGCTGCTAAATTGGACTGTGTGCTTTAGGTTTGGTTGTCTTGGTCTCTTGTATTGTACCTTTGCTCTCGCAATACTTGATTTCCCTGCCAGTGTTAAATGGAATTATTTCAGGTGGCATTTTATGAGTACACCCACTTATCAGTGTGGTGCTTCTCTGCTGCCAGCAGATGGATCACAGCTATGTTTTCATGCTGAGATTGCAGACTGAAGTATTTAATATCACTTCTGCTAGGCTATCTTAGTGAAATGTGGTCATTTCCTAGGTGCAAACACATACACATATATATTTTGTATATACATAGAAAGTATTATTTTGAGCTTCAACAGAAGTCAGAAATTGATCCAGCACTTTAAGGTTGTTGCAGCATGAAGAGTGGTGTGTATAATTTTCCAGATCTTAAAATGACTGTACAAATATGCGGACAGCAGAATATGTGTATGGAAAATAAAGTTAATTATCGTGTTTATAAAGCTTTGTTTCAGTGTAAGTGGACATGAATGCTATTTCTGAGAGCTTTTCCAGAGGGATTGTCAATGTGCTTGGATCTGGATGTTTGTGGGGAAACAAGCTTTTTCTACTAAGCTATTCACACATTTACATCCAAATCAGTTGATTTTTGTGTTTATTTGGTCAAAGCATGGGACCAGCATCTGCTAAAGGACCTCCTCTTGCAACAGAATCCTTCAAACAGACAGATAGGGAAAAGATACTAAATAAAGTTTTACCTTGTTGCTAGTGTGAAGGCTGTTAATTTGAGAACATGAAACACAATGAGTTTAGTTTCATTTCAAGACCCCACAAATACAAATGCTTTAAAAGAGCTAAAGCAAGTGGCAGGCAGAGAACTGTTTGTGGGTTTAACTTATTTCTTATGTCCAAAGAGCTACTCCCCCAGCACTATCCTCCTTGGCAAAAGCCAGTTTTTGTTGGTCAGAAGATGCCCTTGCAGATAATTTGTGCTGGCAGAATTAATGTTGCCCTGGTTCTATCAGTGCCATCTGGATAATGACAACTGAGCAGAATTAGTTCCTAAACTACCTCTGGTTCAGGTATTTAACAGTTCTTAATACATAGTTTTTGCCAGATGGTTGGTTGTGATGCTTGGTGAAGACTGAGTCTTACTGTATTGGGCTTCTGAACTCTTTGGCCTGGGGAAGTTTATCAAGTGCTCAGAATTCCAGGATGTTGTTATATGCTGCTTGGAAATTCAGTCCCTAACTGGCAGCACAAACTGCATCTCCTAACACCAGTGTTTAAAGAATGCCACCACAGAGTTAATTTTACTGTAGTCACTTTATTTTAAATACAAAAAAATCACTTCTTAGAGACTGATATAGATCAGGAAATGACGGCAGATTAAGTTCCATGGATGTAGGACACACATACCATAATGCCCCTGTTCAGTCAGTAATTTTAGTAAGTGTGCTTTCCAAGTAGTACATTGTCCCAAGGTGTCCTGTCCTGCTGTGCTCTCCCAGCTCCTAGCCTGCAGAGTGCACCTGGTCTCTGTCACACCCGAGGGAGGCCTGAGCTGCTCAGGGCAGCACACTGTGTTTCATCAGCTTTGGGGGTGATAAACTGGCATCTTCACCCACCCCAGCACTGACCCCTGACCCAGGAAAGGACTGAGCATTTCCCACAGCATTACAGCTGTGACCTCTCTGGAGCGGGGAAGAACAGGTCTGGGAGCTTTGGGCACTTCTGGGCCTGACCAGGAGGCGCTGCCAACCTGTGAACTGTGACCAGGACAGAGGAGCTTCTCTCACTCCTCCCTGCCCAGGAGACTGGGTGAGGATTCCCAGGGCAGAGAGAAGTAGTGGAGTGAGGAGGAGGTGGGGAGAAATTCATTGTCTTCCCACTTTAGAAAGGAACAGCTGGAAGGGTTCAAGGGCAAATGATTTTCTGTGGCCCTTGCTCAACACCTTGGGTGTGCTGAACAAGCTGCGTAAAATGCTGCAGTCAAGTTGCTTCTGGGGCTGGAGATCCCAGAAAGCTTTTTGAGAACTGCCATTTTCACTTTTCAACTCTGTTATTGCAGGCATAATCCAGAATTTTTGCTGTTTATTATTTTAACAAGAATAGTGCTAATAAACTACCTCCTTTTTAGCTTTTGCCTGAGAAATGCACATAAAACTATACTAAAAAATAAAATTTAAAGCCAGGAAAGATGCATTCCACAGGGATCACTCATAAAAGACCTTATGAAAATAGCATTTGGATACCAGAGGTTTTTTCAATCGAAAGTGAAATCTTTTGCAGGTTCTCTCCCCAGGGGAAAACTTTTAATTTTTACTGATAATGATTTATATCAGAAGATGAAAAATGTGGATCCATGCTCCATTGTATTTCATTGGTTTCCTAACTATGAACAAAAATAAATTAATGATAATCTCCATGTGCCTGTTTTTCCTAGCAGAAAAAAATGCTGGCTTGATGCTTTAAAAAGGAAAAAGCCTCTGATTGACTTAACCTAAGTGCCTGGTGTTGGCAGGGCTACTTCCCAATGCTGAGTGTGAAGATGATTCGGCCTAGGAAGCGGTCACTGTTCAGGTCATTGATAATTCCTTTCCCATTCAGACTGCACTGGATGGGGACCAAGTCATTCCTCTGCACATCTGTAAAGTGCATAGCCACCAGTGGGGAGGTGTAGTTGACCTGCAAAGAAGGGAGATCTAAGTGTAATTTTTGACGGAGCAGAAAAGCAGGCAGGGCTTTTACATTCACGGTTCCAGGCATCAGGGTGTCTGCCTGATGTCCATCGGCGTCCCTCAGCCTCCTGAGCCTTCTGTGTCTGTGCCTTAGCAACATGGAATCACTACACATTGCCTCTTGGGGTCATTGCCAGGAGAGAACCAGACCATGGGACTCTCAAAGGCTTTCTGCTGTCCTAAAAACCACACATACTCACTCACACCCACTGACACGCACTCACACACACTTACACACTCACACAGAGTTACACACACTGTTACACACTCACACACACAGTTTGTCAGACACAGAAATAGAGTGATGTGATCCCAGTGCCCGTGGCCTCCATCCTGCCCACCTCTGCCCAAAATGGCCTCAAAGCACATCTTTGTGCAGCAGCTCCTGCCCTCCATTCCCAAGGAAGCACAACAGAGATGCCAGGCCCTCACTCACGTGGGTGAACTTGCCATAGTAGGGATAATACATGAGGTCAAACGTTCCGTTCCCAGGGTAGAAGTCCACCGACCTGAGGTGGCTCTCATTGCCTTTCTGTGATCAGAAAACAAACAGAGACACATGCACACACATAGGACATGGGACACAAAGTACAGCTCCCTTCAGAGCAAATGTCCCCTGCCAGCCCCTGGCTGAGCTCAGCTATGCTGTGTTTGCTGTAAACCCAAGCACTGCCCTGCTTCCAGCCAGGGAACAGTGGAGCTCTGGGGGCATGGACAGGATTACAGTTTGCTGCCTGTTGATTCCCTACTGCGCCTTTGCTCTCTAAGGGTGTGATCCAGCAGCTGCCTGGGCAGTGGGAGCCCTTCCTTCACCTCACTGCTGTTGGCTTGCAGGATGCCCGCAGGACTGAGGACGCTGCAGAGCAGCTGGAGAAGGATATGAGCAGATCCTACATCTTCCCAGTGAGCTCCAGGCTCTAGCTGGGACCTGGAACCCAGGCCCACAGGCTGCCCAGAGGCTGGGCATGGTGGTGCCCGAGAGGCTGCAGGAGCAGCACGGGAAGCAGGAGACTGGTGACCTCTGTCACTCTCAGCAGACTGGCCTCTAGTTGTGCCCAGACACATGGGCAGCACTGGGTCCTGTGAGTGTCTGGGGCTAAAATGAGGACAAATTGTGCTGAGGTCCATCAGGAGGAGACATTTGGCCTGGTACCCACCGCGCTGCCGGGCACGGAGGAAAGCAGTACCTGCACTCTGCAGTCCACACTCACGGGGACCCCGGCACCAGGGCGGTAGCCTATGATCTGCAAAAGCAAAAAACATCCATTCTTGTATGAAATGCAGTGCCAAGCACATGCTGCCTCCCTTCTCTAGGGCTTAAACCTTTCTGGGTGCCAGTCACATTGCTCAAGACAGGAGCTGCGTGTCCCTGCAGCAGGGTCTGCCACCCTACACAGTGCAATCTGCCCATGGCTGAGTGCCAGATTTCTGCCTGAGAGCAGGGGCAGAGCAGAGGACACAGAGAGAGTCCAGACCCTCTGGAGTAACACAGCCTCTTCCCCACACAGTTCACATCCCCCCCATGCTTAATTTCCCAGCAGTGAGCACTGAACCACCTTGTTATTAGACTTCAGTTAAATTAAATTCTAAGAAAACTCCCTTTGTAAAGCACCTGGGGTCTGGGGTGTCCCCCTAAAGCTCAGTTCCTCATGAAGAAGGGCCTGGCAGAAGACCCTCCAAGCACTAAGGCCTCAGCGAATAAAATTGAGCAAGTTTTATAGAGGGTTCTTTTTTATGTTTTCTAGCAGATATGCCTAGCAGGTTTGGGCATTCTAGTTCCCTTTTTTTCTCTGGGCCTGAGAAGTTAGGGAGTTTCAGTTCCTGTGTGGTCTTCATGACACTGGGATGCCCCAAGGAAGGAATTAAAACAAGCAGCTTTCTCTGTACCCGGTTCATCTTCAGCAGGATGCAGGGCTGGCCTTTGGAGTAGCCAAACGTCGGGTCCTCGATGCCAGAGCAGTTCTGCAGCAGCGAGCGCTTGAACTGGCAGGCCTTCTTCTCCTCACTGTCATTTCCCCCCTGGATGAAGTACTGTCCTGGGACACACTCAATATTCTTCTCCTCCTGGACTTTGTCATCATAAGCTGGTGGGGACCGAGAGATTTGTTAAAATCCCCTCAGACCTGCACAGACCCAAACCCTCAGAGGACACCCACATGTCAAGCGCATTAGGAAGTCATACCTGGAAAGGCAAAGCTCCCTCCCACAGAAGCTCCCATGACCTTTTGAGCCTCCCTTCCCAGATGCAGCTCATGAGGTGCCCAGGAGGAGACCCCTGTAGAGCAGGCAGGTATCCATGGATAAAAACAACCTCACCGTGACTCCAGGGTGACGAGCTCACCTTCTAGGAAGTGGTGCATGCTTTCCACGTAGGGCTGCCACGTGTTGGGCTGGGAGACATTGAAGGCAATGGTGAACCCATTCAAGTATGGTCTGATCATCACTCCTGAAGAAGGAGACAGACCCTGATAAAGCAAACTTAGGTGCACCAGCCATGGGCTTGGGCTGTGTGTGCATTGCAACTGGGCTTGGGCCAGGCACAGGCATGACAGAAGCAGCATCAGCTCACAAATCAACTCTTTCCTCAACTCACTCATCCCTCACCTTCATTTCACCCCTGGGGAGCACCATACATGTCAAAATATCCCAGGAAACATGGGAGATATGGAGAGCCCCTGTAGTGTTGTGGGTTAATGATGGGCTTGGGGTTGCACGGAGTGGCTGCAGGTCCCTGTGTTCCCAGCTGTGTGGGCAGTTCCAGGAGCAGGGCAAGGGGCCCTTCTGTTCCCCACCAACACAAAAACATGGGGAAAATGCTGTGTCTGATATAGAGGAAGGATTTTCTGAACATTCTCTTGCCAGAACTCCCCTAAATAATAATGCATAAAAGCTACTCTTGATTTGCATTTTATTTTGAAGGCATGAGGTATAAAGGGCCAGCAGCAGATGTGCATCAGCACCACCTATGAAATACTTAAACTTTGGTTTTGCCTTGAGAATAATGATAACAGTAAACAGTGCAGTTAGAATAACGATTAGTATCATCAGGGTGAATGCTTCTCATGGGGCTTTTTAAGATGTCTGATCCTCTGCAGAGAACCTGCGGCTCTGCCAGTGCCCTGAGGTGAGAACACCCTGTGTTAGGGAGGGCTGGGTGATTGTAGGAGTGCACAGCTGCAGCAGGGCTTCGCCTGAGGTGCTAGCCATGCCGTTTGGGTAGGACACTGATGGGCAGAGGTGCCCAAGGCCAGGCTGGCTGGGGTACGTACCTGGCGGAGACACGCGGTCCCGGAACCTGGGTGTGTAGGGGCTCAGCGTGAGCAGCATCACATACAGGCAAAAGGCAAACATTCCCGCCAGGCACGTGTAGAAAATTAAGTAAAACAGTAAGATCAAGCCTGCAAAAGAGACAGGCATGTCGCTGTTAAGGCAACCAGAGCACATCCCGTGGGATGTGTCCCACAGGGATGCACAGACGTGCTCAGCACGGCGTCCTCTGCAGCTCTGAGTCCGGGGGGAGGTGGGAGCTTGCACCCCCAGCCCTGCACACAGGCTCTGGTGTTTCTGGGTGCAGGACTGTCAGCTGCCCCGGGGCCAGGGTAGCTGCTCTTTGGTTCTGTATCCCTTTTGCTGCACGGCCCTTCCCAGAGCTGTGTCAGGACCAGGTCTGTGTCCACCTGCCCCGGCTCTCTCCGACAGACAGAGCCAAGTTTCCCTCTTGCCCTTCCCTCCCCCTCCTGGCATGGTAACGTGCAAAGGTACCCAGTGGCTCCAGCCAAACTCCCGATGGGGCTGTGGGGCAGTGCTCCTGCCCTGATTCCTGCCCCTGCATGGCAGGGACCCTGGTGCTGGGACTGAGCAAGCAGCATGGCTCGGGGCTGCAGCACCGCCGACTGCTTCATAGCCCAGACATTCGGGGAATGGGTTTGTTTTTCCTCTGGACCAGACTGATGGCTGAGGATGTCTCAAGAGGCCACAGCCTATGAATAAAACCCAGCAGCTCGGAAAGCAAAGCAAAGCCCTAACCCAAATATTTCCCAGGAGAAACGTTCCGGCAGCTTGGAGGGAGCCCTGGGAACACAGATGTGCACTCCTGCCGTGCTTCTGCCAGGGCCACCGTGCTGGGAACCTCTGTGGGGCTGTGTCCTGCTGAGGGCTAAGCTGGGGCAGATGGGACCATCACTGCTGCTGGTGGCACAGAAGGGACAATGTCCAGCCCTGCCAGAGTGATGCTGGATGGTGCCTCTGCCCCAGCCTGGCAGAGCTGGAGCTGCTGCTGGAGCACCAAATTGATGCTTGCTGGGACATCTTCACACTACTGCTCCCATTTTTATGTTTTCTGCAGTGCAGCAGGGAGGTTGTCACCAGCAGAGACTGCACCTGGGGGTGCAGCCTTTCCCAGGGGCTGGGCCTCCAATGACGACCTTGTGGCCAGTTGTCTCCCTGCATTTGGTGAGGGCAAGTCTCCTGAGGCCCCCATCCCAGGGGACCCCTTTAGAGCCAGCACAGGGGGCAGCCCCAGGCTGGGCAAATTCCCTCCTCCCTACCCATGAGATGAGAGTGGGAAAGTTCAGCTCCACTCACCTCCAAACGCTCTCACTTTAAAATAAGTTTTGATTTTTGTAGTAGCTCCTCCTGCCCCCATGCAGAGACAGGTGAGCACGTGTGTGCACCAAGGGCAGGTATGTTCACGGGCAGGGGGTTCCTACAGCAGAGCACAGTGATCCCAGGGGACAGGGGATGCTGCCCCCGCCCCAGTGCTGCCAGCTCTGCCAGCAGGAGCCTGCTGGGGTCACATCCACACCAGACTGAGCAAATCCTCTCACAAGGATCTTCTCAGGACCTGCAAGAGCCTCCGGAAAACCAAACCTACATCACTAAGGACTGTCACCCTACTGCTCCCACACTTAGGTCTGTGCCTTCCCATCCAGCAAAGAAGCAGAAGAACTGGTTTGCCTCAGTGGCCAGCAAAGGGCACAGGACCACAAACGTGAATGTGAAGGTCTGTTTCAGACTCACACTTGTAGGTGTTCAGACTCCTCTGGTGCTGGTGGGCAGCCTCCTTTGTTTCTCCCAGCTGCCACCACAGGCTTTGCAGGAAACCCAGAGCTCTTGGCAGGGGCATGGGAGGGCTATGGGGCTTGTGGTGCATTGCCAGCGCCAGCCAAGGGCTGCAAACACCAAGCAGCAGCCCCTGGTGGGGCTCAGCCTGACACTGATGGATGTGCAGGTGGCTCTGGATCAGGCTGGGATTTCCACTCTGCCGAGTGGGCTGTGTGCCAGCAGAACAGAGCTGCAAAGCTGGGTGCCACCACGTGTGCTTGCGGTACCTTGATTTTGGACCAAGCCTGCAGCAGTGCTCACCCACAGGCCGCTCTTAACCACCCAGGGCACCTCCAAACTCAGCAATAATTTTGAAGGCCTCATGGGTGTGGATAAAGTAGACAGGGCACTCAGAACCATCAGAGCTGGCACATCCCAGTCCACCAGCTCTAACAGCACTGTGGATCCTGCTGTGGGCACCGTGTCACTGCCTGGGAAGCAGTGGGGTGACAGTGCTCACCAGCCCTTCCCTTCCCTTTCTAAAGCCAGGGCTCACTGAGGCAGGGAGGGCTGCTCTGCCCCATGGTGTGCACCCTCCACAAAACACCTGCCCCACACCCCAGGCACTCTTCCCCACCAAACTGATGATGCCAAAGCCACTGTCCAGGGGGTCCCTGACTGACACAGGCAGGACAGGATTGCTGGTGGCAGCAGGGGTGCACAGCTGCAGCAGACTGACCTGCAGCTCCCATGCTTGCTCAGGCTCTAAACTTCTTTCTGGGATGTGGTCTGGGCAGCCTGAAATCTTTGCTTTCACATTCTCCATCAGCATTAACCTCCAGACCAAGGGTAACTTTTACAGGGTTCTCTGCTTGTCCTCCTCACTAGTTATTTATTGCACTAGTGAGAAACATTAACACTAAAGAAATGGGCAGGGGTGGTCAGTCCAAGCTATCAAGGACATTCACAGGCAAGGGAATCCGTTGTGAAACAGAAAAGGCAACAATCCCCGAAAGTGGGGCTTGAGCAAGGACCTACCCCAGCTCTTGGCTGTTCTCCCCAAGCAAGTTCTCTCCTCTGGGTTCCACAAGAATATCTTCATCTCCCCAGCCAGGTCTGCCCAGGTTTTGCTCCCCATGTCTGCCTTAGGCTCGTCGTTCTCTCTGTCAGGATCCTGGACCTTCTCCTCATGCTTATTTTCCTGGAAGAGCTGTAGAACACAACCCCCACAGGCAAGCTGAACTTCTCATTGGCCAAAAATAAATGCAAAAGCACTTAATATCTGGAAAAGTTTCAAATTTCCATTTTCCCATCATCACTCTTGAGTTAAAGAGAGGCAGTTTTGGCTGTTCCAACTTAAGATCACTTAGAACCCAGCATCCATTTTTCCATTACATGTACGTCACTGCTGTCACACTGGGTACTGTCTCCTTGTGCTGGCATTTACAGAAACTCATCTTTTTCCACCTGCATGAACATGACCAAAGAAAACCTGTGATCCGGGAAGGCTGGGTCTGTTCCCACACTTCTGCACCGTCTCTGAGTTCAAGTGCACATTCTCTGTGCTGCCACAGATGATAGCAGGCAGCAGTATTTAAGACATCAACCAACTTGTTTTTCTTGGCATGTGAGGCAAGTGTTTAGTTTTTGAAAAAATCCCTGTGCTGTTACTTTTTTAATGACACGGAGTTCCAGGGAAAAGCTTCTCCCCAGGTTGCAAGAGTTTGCATTTTGCCTAAGGGGTGAAAACTTGTTTGTCCAAAACTCAGGAGAACAAATCTCTCTGTACCTGTACCTGGGCAAGAGTCACTTGAGACAAGGAAGCCGTCCTTAACTCCCTTTGAATCCGGGCAGGTCTCCAAAAGCAGCCTGGTGGGAGAAGGTGCTGACCTTGCTGTCAGCTCGGGGCAGCCACCGCCGAGGAGAAGGGCGATGTTGTGATCTGGCTGGGTTCATCCCCTCCCCGCATTTTACTGCAAACGCTGCGGCAGGGCTCAGCGGCTCCGGGCTGGGTCAGAGCCAGGCTCGCCCGAGCTGCCAGGGCTCCCCGAGGCTGCGGAGCCCGCTGGGCACGGATCCACGGCAGCTGGGCTGCAGGACCGCCCGCGGGTCTGCGCTCGGGACACGGAAACCTGCCGGCCACGGGCACCTGCTGGAGCCAGGACCCGCACATAAGATACTTGCAGGCCGTGGGTTGCCCCAGGAGAGCCGGGACGTCGCCGACAGCTTGGCGAAAGCCTTGCTTGGAAACCCCTTTGAACTGAGGGCGAGAAATTAAACTCTGCTCAGACACACAAATACTGCAAGCCAGTGAGAATGGGGGGAGAACACTGACTGCAAAGCCTGAACGTGTCCCTTGGGAGCCTGGGCAGAGCCGGGGGGGGGTTGTAAACCATCCCCATCGCACTGATGGGCTCTGGATAAAGCCCCGGGGGATCTTCTGGGAGCGCTCCTGTGTCAGAGCGCTGCTGCCAGCAATGCCCACCGCTGCCTGTTCGGCCAGGGCACTGTCCGGCCAGGGCCATGTCCGGCCGGGGCACTGCTCGGCCGGGGCACTGTTCGGCCAGGGCAGTGTCCGGCCAGGGCTGTGTCCGGCCAGGGCCGTGTTTGGCGCCGGTCCCACAGCCCAGGCTGGGGCCCCTCCTGAGCCAGCTCCTGCACGGCCCGAGGTGCAGGGTACTCAGGGCACAGGGCTGATGAGAGCAGATGATTTTGGAGGCGGGAAGCAGCAGCCCCAGCACGAGTCACCAGCAGGGACACGGGACAGGAGCTGCGGGGGCTGTGCCCTGCCAGGACACTTGCAAGGGAACGAGTGACCGACGAGGAGGGGGAAGAGGAGGTTCTTCTTCCAACTCTCTCCGTTAAATAAAAGAGCTGCCAGCAGCTGTTCTGGGAATATTTCCTCAGACTGCCAGAGTAGGGGGGACTGTGCAGATGAACTCTCCACTCATGCTCAGAGCTGCATTGGGGTATGCCCTTTGAATTTCATACAGACTTCTGCTGGAGGCAGCAAGAGCCCGCACTCAGAGGCTGTTACCAATGCTTAGAGCTGTGAGGGGATATGGGGACAGCCTCCCCTGTCATGGGACCTCACCCTGGGAGCTGAAGGAGGCTTTTGCAAGGAGAGAAGTTTCCAGCTCTCCTGGCTCTGTGCTATGTGACTCTTCACTTGGTGAAGGGTCCTGTCCTGCTGGCTGGGAAAGGCCACGAGGGCTCCATGGCAGCCCAGAGAGGCTGAGCAAGACCCAAGGTCACCTCTGTGGGGCAGCTGGGCAGGATGGGATGATCCCAGGACCAGGTCCCTGGCAGATGTCTCTCAGCTAGGGAGCTAGGTCAGGTCTGGAATGAAGCATGAGTGGTTAATCTTTGCACCCCAGGACAGAGATGGTCTTGGAACAGTCCCTTGCACCTGGACAAGGGGCAGGAGGAGAGGCAGGAGCTGGGACAGGAGTGCAATGGGGCAGGAAGAAGACAGAGCCACGCCAGGATATGTTGGGACACTGGACAGCCCTGAGTCACTGCCTGCTGTGACAGCTTAGGAAGCAAATCTGGGGCTCATCTCTGTCAAAATCATTCTATGCTGACTGTTATGGGTGTCCTGGGGGAGGCCAGGAGCTCTTCCTCATTCTCACCTCAGACCAGGTCAGCTCTCAGTGTTGGATTCCTCCTGCTGAAATCCAGGTATGCAGAGGTGCCCTCACCCTGGCCAGGTGTTCCTGACCCTCCTAGTCCCCCTTCCCACCCAGCACCACTGGCCAGACCTGCCACTGCCCTTCCCTCCCCCCCCAATAAAAAGTGCTTTGCCTAAGAGACAAAGCAGCATTTCCTAAAGCAAAGTAGTTATAAAAAGTAGTTATAAATTTATCAGCCACAAAGCAGGTCCTTGCAGCAGCTCCCACCTCACCTTGTGAAATGAGGCTAGCAGCCCCCAAAATACTCACCACTGCCTGGCTGGGGCTCCCGAGGTGGCCCTCCATGCCACTGGTGCTGGTGTTCCTGTCCATTCTTGGAAGGGAAACACAACAAAACGTGAGTGTTAGCACAGCAGCACTGCCCCCTGTGTGGGTGCTCTGTCCTCCTGGCTCTCAGAGACCCACAGACAGAGCTCCCTCCCCATCACTGCTCGCCAGCCCCACAGCACCCCCAAAAACTGCAGCTATGCCAAGACTGTGGGGAACAAAGCTGCTTTCCCTCCCTACTCTTTAGAACCTTGCTCTTCAGGAGTGGATCAAAAAATAACTTGCTTTCCTAAAGGGGGTAAGCTGAAGGCAGCAGGATCCTATCTTGAGTCCTCTGGCATCTGGTGCCCTTTGCAGCGCCCTCACTTGCATCCTGCCTCATATTTGAGTTCTCATCACTGCCAGCCAACGCCCTACATGGGGAAGACAGGCTTTTCTTCCAGGAGACCGTGTAGCTGTTAATAAACATTAACAAATCGCTGGGGTTTCCGATGGCGAGAAGTGTCGGACAATGTGTGCTTGTCAGTCACAGCGGGGCCGGGGTTAATGATTGCGAAATCTGGTTTGCGGTGAAAGGGGTAGTGAGAGGGGCAGGCAGGTCTATATTTATCCTCGCGAGCAGACAGCAGACACAAGTTCACAGCGCCGGTGTCCTCGCCCCAGGTTTAAGAGCTATCCGCAGGCTCTCAGACAAAATCCAGAGGCACACCTTGCCGTGACACCCTGCGGACCGCGGCCGGGGGTGTCAGGTTTTCCTGCGTCAGGGAATTACAGGCACGAGATGATGCATTGGGGCATCCGGGGTGCGTGCTGGGGTCCTGCTGCTGGAGCAGCTCCGCGGTGCCCTCGCAGCTCTCGAGGAAGAGAGAAAACGAGCTGGGGCTCCTTTTACAGCTCTGTCCCGGCCTGAGCTCCGCACGATCCACCTGCTCGTTCTCCTGGCCCGTTCCCAGCGGGACCGGTGACCCTTCCTGTCGCCAGAGAGCCAGGCTCTGTTCAAGGGCGGGGAAAGGCTGCCTTGCCCCCGGCTGGGACTTTGTCCGAAGGCACGGTACATCTGTGCCAGGCTCCCGCAGGGCTGCGCGGCGCGGCCCCAGGCGGCAAAGCGCCGTTTCTCCCTTTCCTTTCTCTCCTGAGCGTGGCTGAAAGCCGCTCACCGGCTGTGCTAATAAATGGGCTCAGCGGGAAGCAAAGAGGTCTGGCAGCTGCCCCGGGCTGCGCAGAGCTGGCCGGGGCTGCCGCTCGCCGGCCGCTCGGTACCGGTGCCGGTGCCCACCAGCAGCCCGCTGTGCCCACAGCTGTGCCCACAGCTGGATCTCCTGGCCAGGCTGGCGCCGTGGGGCAAGAGTTGTCTGCCCGAAGCTCGGGAGGCGGAATGGGATGCAGATGCAGGGATTTAACGTGGCATGGGCAATCGTGGGGCATGGCAGCTCCCGGGGGGCATGCACGGCCCGGCCTGGCACGGAACGGAACGGAGCAGGGAGGTGAGACCTGTCTCCTCCATCATCAGCACAGGGTGAGGGCAACCGAGCAGGAGGGGACCAGCGTCAGCCCCTCTGACACAGCCAGTGAGCTCGGGGCTCCTCTAGTCCATCCGAGGTAAATAACCGCTGTTTTCTCTGGAGATGATGTGTTCTTTGCCATTAATGGATCTGGGCATTTGTAGCTTGCCTCTCCCAGCGCTGTCAGCGTACCCTTTCCCTCTTCTCCTGGCTGAACCTGGTCATTAGGCTCTTATCCAGTGAAAGTGCGGGGTTTTTAAAGCAGAGATAGTATTAGTTTCTTTTAACTTGAGGAAATATGCTTGAAATAATTACATGATTAGTACTTAGCACCTCTCAGCCCAGGGCATTAGAGTGATTTACAAGCAATTATGAAGCCTGCTGGGAAGATGCTTTTATCCCCATTTTGCTGATAGGATGTGGAAAACAGAGGTTGAGGGCCTGTTTTTGCTCCTTGGCCATGAACACGGAGATTGCAGGTCATTCCTGTCTCCGTGGAGTAGGGCACGGGCATTGCTACCGGAGCGGAGGTCTCAGAGCGCCGAGAAATGAAACACGGGGCCCGATGGTCGTGTCGGGGGCGCTGCCTGGGGTTGCCGTCTGCACCTCGGGGAGCAGGGAGATGGAGAAAACGGGGCCACAGAGACGTGCTAGGGAGATTTTGGCGAAGGACAGAATGTCCTGGAGCAGCTGGACAGGAGGAGGGTGGGAGCTGCTGAAGGCAAAGGGATGGAGAAAGATGGGGAGAGTGGTGGGGAGCCCCTCTGGCCGAGCTGCGGGAGAGAGCGCCGGGATCTCCCAGAGGCGGGACAGGACCTCCGTCCTCTCCGGGGACGGGGCGGGAGCTCCATCCCTCCTCCCACCCCCCCGGGGCAAGGCCTCTGCGCTGGCTCCAGCGAGGTGGCCCCGGTGCCGAGCAGCCTCCGGCCCGCGGGG